>OX457038.1:24516455-24943955 GCA_949752735.1 Lumbricus terrestris
GGTAAGTGAAAGATCGAAAAACGTTGTATTGACTATTAACTATTGACAAGAAGATCTTAGGCGATCGGAAATCTCTAATCAAGACTCGTTAAGTTTTTTTGCGATAGTTTTAGCAGAACAGGTTTTTGCATATCTGGATTTCGTCGGTTGAGAATTATAAGGCTCTATGTCCAAAAAGTATAATTCCGAGATATTCCAATTTGAAAGATCAACAATCAGGCACACAAGCTATAATGAAAATATTACAAATGTAACTGATGTCTTGGTTATTGTTACTGACGGCTCGGTAGCAGATAAACAATATGGGCGCCACAGATAGGGCAGAATTAGAGCGGTTTCATTTTGGAGTATTCTTTAGCTTATTTAAGCGGTATCGTTTTACAATGACTCGGTAGCAAGTACCGTTTTTTTTTATAAATTCGATGAAAAATATTTCCTCACGAAATTGAAGCGGGATTTTGCGCGTGAGGGTCGGTTAGGGCTCAGGTTAGGCGCCGTGAGGGTCGGTTAGGGTTAGTTTTAGGGTTAGTGCAGTCATATATGCTGAAATTGAAGCTGGATTGATAAACAATAATTTTCAATGAAAAATGGCTGAAAAATATTTGCTGACGAAATAGAAGCGGGATTTATCGAACAAATTCTTGCCTAAAGAGAAGCTGGATCGATTAAAATTATTCTCGGCAAACTAGAAGTTGGATTTATTAAAGATAACAACGCTGCAACGATATCTACCGAGTCATTGTAGAACGATTTACCGAGTCATTGTAGAACGCTACCTATTTAAGCTTATTAATATTTATGAAAATATTCATTTTCATGGTCTTTTGACCATTGATTAGTAAGCGGAATAATTGGGCTATCGATCACCGTAGGTGAGACCGCTCTATTCTGCCTCTATCTGTTGTGGCCAAATTGTTGATCTGCTACCGAGCCGTCAGTAACATCTACCGATGTCTTTAGTTCATTTGTCAATAAAGTAACATTTTACATCGCAAAAGGCTGTGAATAAAACGTGAAAACATTTTTATGAATTTTTGAAAGAATGCCCCTCGACAAAAATGGACATAGAACCTTATAACACTCAATGTATACAGAATGTAATCAAATTTTATATAGCGGCCGACGATGGCTCGATCCTGTTCATTTTTCAACGAATTTGATCGGGTGGGATCCTTCACCACCGTTCGCCCATTTGAATGGATGTCACGCCATTTAGGTCTCTGTGGACGGACCATGCTAGCCCGAGATTTTGAATCTCTAAAACAGCCACCTTCGGGAAGCGAACCGTGGCCCTCACGCTCTCTTTCAGAGTCACGTACAGATGCACGGCCAGCGCTCTTATCGATGTAGCTAACTGGGCCAGTAAATGAATGCGAGGGCTGAACTTATTATTCCAATTTGAAAGTTCAGCATTCAAGCACACAGACAATAATGAAAATATTACAATTGTAATTGACTGTTTTAGTTCATTTGTCAATAAAGTAACATTGTACAGTGCAAAAGGCTGTGAAAAAAGCATTTTTATGAATTTATTTAAAGAACGCCCGACGCAAAAAATGAACATAGAACCTTAAAACACTCAATGTACAGAATGCGTGGGCTGAAAATTTGTAGACTCTTGGTCGGTTAAATACCAAAATATAACGGTCTTAAAGCTGGAATTAGCATGGAAGCATGAAACAAAAAGCTTTATTGTAATTTTCCGTGCATCAGATGCACATTACGATGTAGCTAACTGGGCCAGTAAATGAATGCGAGGGCTGAACTTATTATTCCAATTTGAAAGTTCAGCATTCAAGCACACAGACAATAATGAAAATATTACAATTGTAATTGACTGTTTTAGTTCATTTGTCAATAAAGTAACATTGTACAGTGCAAAAGGCTGTGAAAAAAGCATTTTTATGAATTTATTTAAAGAACGCCCGACGCAAAAAATGAACATAGAACCTTAAAACACTCAATGTACAGAATGCGTGGGCTGAAAATTTGTAGACTCTTGGTCGGTTAAATACCAAAATATAACGGTCTTAAAGCTGGAATTAGCATGGAAGCATGAAACAAAAAGCTTTATTGTAATTTTCCGTGCATCAGATGCACATTACGGTGTGGACTTACGCATTTTACAAATTTATTTAATAATGATAATAATAATAGCCGGCGGCCCGCTTGAGTGAAATCACATTTTGAGTGTCTCTCCATCCACGATCAACGTCTTAATGCTGTGGCCTTCAGAGGCACGTTTGTGGACTTCACTGGGGATGAAGCTTGGTACACGTGTAGTTCCATAATGGGAGTTAATCTTCTCATAGTTTCTAAGAGCCTGCAATTATGCACCTCGGGTGAAAAAAATTGTCAATGTGTTTGAGACTAAAGCATCTTGTGGACCAGGGCCATTTTAAGGAATTTTGGGGCCCTAGGCACAAACACTAGGTCTAATTCTAAGCGTAACTATACGAGTCTCATCTAGTCCCCTCTTCTGAGGGAAATCAAGGTTTCTGGAGAACGGATAACAAGTATTTGCCGGTTGGTCAGTGAGAAGCATAGCGCCGAGTGGGGAGGGGCAAAGGGAGGGAATGTACCCCTCCCCACCAGAAAATTTTGAATTTTTACATTGCAGTGGCAGAATTTTAAGCTGCCATTTAATCAAAATTTCTTAACTATTGCAGTGCTGACCTGAATAGTCTAAGACTTCAATAAATATTCTTACAGCTATAATAATTTCTTTATCAGTTTCCACAATGTAATGGTAGCATTTTAAGCTGCGATCTTAACAAAATTACCGGTACTATATTATTTCATTGCTGATAAAAAGAGTGGTTGAAAATTTTCATTAGTATAATATTATTATTACCATAATAATTTCTTTGCGTATCAAGTTCTGCAACTCAGTTCTGCTGCTTCTGGACCACTACCATTGCAGTATAATGAATAACTGCAGACAGGCGTATAGTCCAAACCCGACTTTGTTATGGCTGTGTTAAGGTGCCCGGTAGAGTAGTGGTTAACACGCTGGCCAAGAGTGCGAGAGGTAGTGAGTTCGAGCCCCCGTTTGGCGGATTTGCTTTGTAGGCTGCCATCGGCGCCTTGTAATTACAAAGCTGTCTGTTCAGTTAGTGGTTAAGTTTAATTAAGATTTCTGCATAACTTGTAAATGTAAAGCGCAGTGCGTCTTGCAGGCGTTTAATTAAAGAAAAGATATTATTATTATTATATAAATTTTCATAATTATTGTTAAACATATAAAAACTGAGCTTTTTGCACAGACCCATCTTGACTGACTTTTCCATACTCTAAGTGCATCTGATTCGTTGAGCTGCAATCTAATTGATTGTTTATGAGTGATGCTTTTCATGTAAAGTCACTCATGCATCGTTTATGAGTGATGCTTTTCATGTAAAGTCACTCATGCATAGCAAAATATAATTGAAAAGTGCATCTGTAGTCTGCAACTAGATGATGACATCATGAGAGTTACTGAAGACCTCAGACTTGGGAGTCTCCGTATGTGAACTTCATGAGCGCCGATGCAGGGCTCTTATCGTGGCTTTAATGTTTCTTGTTGACTTAATAGATCTTGGAAGCAAGTAGCGCTGGCAGGCATGTGAGCCTCAATGACATGGTCTGTCAGGGCCATGTAATGGGTGATATGAGAGAAAGTCTGAGTATCTCTTTTTTTTATTATGTTGCGGCATTGTTGCCATCATTATCAATCACTTTTGATGCCATAGGCTGTCCACAGCACCTCTGCTCTGCCAGATCTTGATAAGTTCTGCTCATCCCAGAATGATTTTTGTATTCTCTGGATATTTGTTTTGATTCCTGAGGAATCTCAGGTACATCATGGCAATAAATGAAAGTAATAGCAAAATAAATTCAAATCAGATTCAGAGTTGTGTTCTGTTTAAAAATATAAATTGACCTTTTTGTGACGGGCTGCATTGTTTTCCACTCATTTTAGTATCTGCTCAATATTAAACAGTGAGGGGAAATTTGGACACCCTTTGTCCTTCTATCATTCTACAGAAGTTACAGTTGATGATTGGTTAGAAAATTTGAATTGTTCTCTATTATGATGAATGAATTTTTCTTCTTGTCCTGTTAATTGAATTGTCCAATTGATTTGAATGTTTTGGATGTTTTAGTTTGCCTGCACCAATTGCATGTTTTGATCTGAAGATGTGGTTCTTAAGAAGACCACGTAAGCTGCTCCTCATCTTCTTAACTGGATGCTTCATTTGGGCTGTTGGTAGTTTCTTCTACCCCAGGATAAATGTTGGCACTGGGAAAAAGCAGCCACTTGAAGAAGTCATTGATTTATCACAGTACGATGAAGACAATGAAGAGATTGTAAAAGACGTGGCCTTGAAGATCTTCACACAAAATATCGAACGTTTTGATAAAACCAGTTCAAATCTATTGCAGTTAAAACTGGAAGAAGCAGTTGGTAGAGAAGAGAAAAAGAACTTTATTAAACATGAGCAACTAAATCAAGAAATAGAAGAAGAGGCTGAAGTTATCAGAGAAAAGCAATTTGAGCAGAACAAGGACTTTGCAGCTGGAATACTTCAGAATAATGAACACCAAGTAGTGTTGCATCATGGACAACAAGCTGAGCAGGTCTCCTTGTTTGCTGCTTTTCACGATCAATCTTCACAAAACAAAGCACCAGGTAGGTGGGCTTTACCATAATTGACATTTCATGCTTGTTTACACTATATTTTAAGTATGGGTGCATTCTGAATTTTTTTAGGTGAGTGCATGCTGCCGCCTAAAAATATTGACTTTTTGGGACAAAAAATTTCTTATGACCTTTTTTAGTCATCAAATGGTTTTTGGAAGATTTTTCGCCTGAAAAACTTTCAGCACAGTGTAAGACACTCTATTTTCATGATTTCTTCTTCATAAAGCGCGATTTTTTCCTGCTTGGTCTTTGTGAGATGAGTATAACTCTGTATACCCACATGTACCCTCATTTTCAGAGGTGAGTACATGCTGTCATTTTTTCCTGGTGGTCAATATACACTGTATACCCCCATATACCCTAGGTACAGCCCTGATTTTAACTGATGTTAAGTACCTGGACAGCATTTTATTAGGTTTTTCATATTTCTGTTCTTCAAGTCTGGCAACATAGACTGCTGCCTAAGCCTTTCAGGTCGTGCAACATTGAACTCCATAAATTATGACAAGACCTCCTCACAATTTTTTTTAACATAAATTTTTATTATGATCCTGTTGTTGGAAATTGACAGTTTAATTTGATGCAAAGGCACTATGATGAGCAAACTAACTGACAAATTATAAATGTGATATGACTCATGTGATCAATTGCTTACTCACTTGTATGATGATGTAAGTTCATTAGGAACTTGTTTACATGCTCCTGAATTATACAGCATTCTGTTTAATTTGAAGTCATGTTGTTTTGATGCCAAAAGCTGTTAGCTAAAAAAGCATGCCATATTGGTTAATGTACCATAATGGCTCTTGTATTGATCGCCTCGCTACCAGTGGCGGCGCCAGGATTTCAGTTTGGGAGGGGGGGGCTGAAGCCTCGACCGAAATCTCATGAAAATTTTCCATTTCCGCCGTCAAAATTTCTGACGACCTTTTTTTAAATTTGTTTTAGTCATCAGCCCAAAATTGTGGATATTTCACTGTAAAAATTTTTGGATGGCCTTTTTTAGGGGGGGCTGAGCCTCTTGTAGGGGGGGCTTAGCCCCCCCTAGTGCCGCCACTGCTCGCTACCATTTAGAAATCATTCAGGTAAATCACGAATCACTATTGTCTCCTTGGCCATACTCCAGCCGGTCTATATGATCCCTGCTGTCCAGTGTCTGTTGTGCTAGCTAATAAAGCTCTTTATTTTGCCTCTAGCATGGAGTGGCGTTTGGTCCCTTTTGTTGGAGCTTCAACCTGCTAGTCTTGCACTTTCTCAGCTGTAGGTCCTTCTATCTGGAATAGTCGAATAGTCGCTTTTTACCTAGGATTGACTCATCAGCGTTTTACAGGCTCCTTAAGATATACTTGTATTACCATGATTGGACTGGGAGCGCCACTGAGTAGATTTCTTGAAGGAGCACTATAAATTCTTGAAGTGAATGGATGAATGATATATAACTGCGGTATGGTGCTAATTAGTTTGAGCTTTTACCTCATTGCATCAGTTGATACTACATTGCCAGTTGCTGTATCATGTGTTAATATTATGTTGTGTGTTAAGCAGAAGCTTTGGTATAGCCATGTATTAGCTATGCATACTGTATCATTAACCTTGCAAACAAATTTGCACTGTGTAAATGGGTCATGTTGAAATGAGACTGTGCATTGTACTGAGTTAAGAATTACGATGTACAGGGTGGGCCAGAAAGTCATCCCATGTAGTGTTTTTGCCAATATCTTGGCCAAAAAGAAGAATTTTCAAATTAAGTTTTTGCAGGCTTAAGGGTAATTCATATCTACGTACAATAGCCAAATTTGTATCATGAAATTTAAAATAGAACAAAGCTATATCGCTTTTAGTTAGCATACTCAGTGTTTTTTACATACTGAAACGCAAAAAAGTAATGAAAACAATTTTATTAAGTCACATCTCAAATAATTAGTATCAAATGATCTTGACATTGCAAGATAATCATTATTATTTAGAAAATAAATATGTACCATATATGTCACTGTGACATCATTTAGCAAGAGGACTATGATGTCGCAAATAAAGGATTTTTCAGATTCATAATTTTTTAGCACTAAAATTGAAATGTATGAGACATCAAAATGGCCAAGGCTTGAATGACAGACAAATGTGTATTCCGATATTTCATGAGTAGGGTCTTGGAACTTAAACTATGCTAATCACTTACTCTCATGAACAGTGAGAGCAGAGAAATTAAGAGATAAATTGAGAGTTAAGAAATATGCCATTGATGACAAGAAATCTGCTCTACATCAATATTATTGTACTGGTTTCATTGAGAAGAACCAATAGCCACAAATCTCCGGATTTTTACCCAATAGATTGTCAAGTGCGGAGAGCTATGCCAGAGAAATGCCACAATCTGCACAGTCAAAACCAAGAGTGATAGGAGAACTGATTGTCACATTGAAGTCGATATTGGAAGATTTAACCGTTCAATACAACAAGGCCATCAAGAACTTTACAAATGGACTGAGAACAAATGTGAGCACTGGTTGTGGACACACTGAACATAAGTTGTGAAGCAATATCAAGTCTATAAACTGATAACAATTATTTGAAGTGTGGCTTGATAAAATTGTTGGTTTTTTGTTACTTTTTGGTGCATTATGGTTTTGTATCGTCAAAAAAACTGTGGGTGGACTCACTAATATAACTTTTGTTATGTTTAAATTTTTTTATGATGTTCGGCTATTGTACGTAAATATGAATTACCTTTAAACCTGTTAACAGGATTTGCAAATTCCTACTTCTGGCAAAGATATTGGCAAACACAATCCATATGGGTTTACTTTTTTGGTCCACCCTGTATGTACATATCTTTAATAGATGTGTAATTCATGTATTTCTTATAATAATATTGAGCATACATATTTTATTAGGACTATGTGAAACTTCCAAAACTACCTTTGAGAAAGTAGGCAATGCTAAATAGTTTGAGCTGTTGTTTTCTTATAGAATCTGTTGCTAGTCTGGTGTCAGTCCGCATGGACTTACCATTGACAGAAGAAGGAAAGCAGTTGAACAGTAGACATGTCTTAAAATTTGGTCACAATGAAACAACCAGCAAAACTATTTCACTTCACCGTCCGCTGCCAGATGTCAGAGATCAATTGTAAGTCATCCAATCCCTTCAATATATTGATGGAGTTCTACAAAGACCTCTGAGGTGGAACTGATTTAGTTTTAATTTGTTTATATAATCATTTGCCACCAAACCTTTGAATGTTAGTGTTACTCAGTGTATACCGTCTCACTTTGACATGCACACATGATGAAGCAGGAGCACTTAAGAGTTGTGCCTGTGGTTGGATGCATCCCATTCAGAATCTAAAAGACGGAAATTGTGTTTGATGCAAAGAAGAGGACTGTTCTTTGTCTTTATATGATTGCCAATGATTCTTGTAATATTTCATAGTCATAATTGTAAATAATTTATATAGCGCTGCCTCAAGAGAAACTCCTCGGAGGTGCTCCCATCCTGAGAGCGCCAAACCACCATCAAGGAGAATAGTTCAAAAAACATTTGCGGGAAAAGGGGCAAAGAAAGACCAAGTAGTAATGCTAGAGAGGTTGGTAGGTAACTTATTTCAGAAGGATGGACCGACTACAGCAAAGCTTTTATACAGCACTGTGGAAGTTTGAGCCACACGGACAACTAAGGTCGCCTTGTGTGGCATAGCAAAGGAATCTACAGCCTGGAACGGATAGCACTGATACACAATGCTCCACGAGATATACGCTGTGTCTGGATTAAAGTAGAACACAAAGCAAACTGTCATAACTCGGTTACAACTTTTAGGATTTGTCTGAAATATTAACCAAAGCAACAGTGACTATATTACACGAGATCCTAACACCGATTAGAAATATTCGTGAATTTGTCAAATTTAAGAGCGTTTAAAATGCGGCACCAAAAACTTGAACTTTCCAACATGAAAGACCTGAAAGGAAGTGAAATTCAGCTACATATGGTGCTCACAATGTCCTCCTTATTCACTGTTCTGGCCAGATGTAAAGATATCCGTTATTCTGAAGAGCTGCCTGATGTGAGCGTTGTGATTGCTTTCTACAACGAGGCATGGACAACTCTTCTAAGAACTGTTCACAGTGTCTTGGATCGCAGTCCTCCGCATCTTATCCATGAAATCATTCTGATTGATGACTTCTCAGAATTTGGTTGGTTTAGTTTTGCATCTTTCCAGTCTTTTTTTCTTGTTAAACACCAAATGTGGAATCTGTAATTGATTTGATACATGTAGAAGTACAATCTATGTTGAAAAGGTCTATTTTAGATTTAAAATCTATTTCCATGCCATTTTAATGATTAGTTTGGGCAACTTATTGTGCAAGCTGAATGCCAGTGTTATGTTTAGAGCAGTTCAATATGAGTAAATATTGTGAAAGTGACATGGAATGTTGTTCAGTAAGTTTAGTAGTTGGCATTGCAAGATTGTGAGCTACAATGACACTAAAAAGATGATCAGTGACACAGTGTCTATTTCTAACGAGTGCTTGTTTCACCAGCACTCACTTTTTTAAGCATTGAACATTTCAAACCCCCACCCCCAAACACTTTTTGATGCTAAATGCAGTCATTGGTGACACTTTCAGCTTACTGTATTTTGTTTTGCAAATTGTTGTTATTTTTCGCTCGCTATGGCCCTTAACATCATTTCAGCTAGTTAGTGCAGAGTGTAGTTAGTAATCTTGAAGAGGCACTATATAAATTCTCAGAATGAATTTGCTTTAAATGTCTGATGTCGGCTGAGGAATTTATCACCCTGTTACAATCAATTCAAGTAAAACACTGACTTGGTTGATTCATTTATTCATACTGGTATTGTTCATTTGATTAAAATTCTGTGTATGTCACACAATTCGTTATATACGGTACAGTGTTTTTTTTTACGTGAACAGATTTCTGTATTTCTGATTGCATTGTATTGAATGTCAATTTTTAAATGGAACTTTTCAGAACATTTGCAGCAGCAGCTCAAAGATTATTTAGCGCTGTTGCCCAAGGTGCTTTTGAGACGAACGAGCAGCCGGGTTGGAGTAATAACTGCTCGACAGATCGGAGCATCTATGGCAACTGGAGCCGTATTGATATTTTTAGATTCACATTGTGAATGCACAACAGGTAGAGACAATAGTAATGCTTTCTCAGTTCATTCACATGTCAATTACTATCTTCCACTTTTCTCATTTAGGGATAATTGCAGAAATATAAATTTATGTGTTTGTTATAAGCAATATTTAACTTTAAAAATTAGAAAACTCAAATGCTAATTAATGTTTTTTCATAACTTTGCTATTTCCAAGATTCTTGATGAAGATGCCCCATTACTAGCATGCCATCTTAAGCCTGGTATAACTTGTATGACCAGGTTTTGTAATCTTTTCACTGGAGCCTTGAGACTTGAGAGCCGTCATTTCAAGAAACCTTGACTTAATAAAGAAACCTTTCTGATCGAATAAACTTATACTTTCATACTCTTGAACACTTGGATAGTTTCTCTTTGATCATATCACCCATCTTTCTGGTGGCTACTTCATGTATATAATATCAGTGAACTTTGTGGGAGTGAGTTAACCCTAAACTACACTTCAAATCTACATTCACTATCGCCACCCCGTTGGTCTCATTGAAATAGACTGACATTGCAGTCTGCTCTGCTTGATCACGGGCACCATACAACTATGAACAGTCTTCAAGCGATCCAGCTTCTTCTACTTGTGCTGTCAATAGAATCCTTGAGCACCATCACTTCATTCCTGCCGTAAAATCTCTTTGATGACTTGTCACATGCCAATCTTACTTTCCACTCACTCCACGTAGCCTTCACATATTCTCAAATCAACCACTCCAATGAAGCAACCCCTGCCCCTATATGCTGACACTATATGCTCCACTCCCTGTAGCCACCTCAACTTAAAATTAAGTAATAAATTAGTTGCTTTTCAGCTGAAAAGTAATAGTCCACTTCTTTGCAATATTATTTAACTTCCACGAGAATTATGCTATCCATCTGACCCATGCGGTCAGTTCACTGACTTTGCTGTTCTTTCATGTTCTGTGCAGGTCGTCTGTCATTTGTAAATTATTATATTTTGAAAAAAATTCTCCTTTTCATTGGGTTGTGATTTGGGACTACACCTGGTCATATTTGTTTTCCATTGGGTGCCTGTGAATTAACTGCTTTTATTGTGTTGAAGAAATATAGACATTGCAATGTTTACATATGGGTCATTCCATGTCAAATCAACAAATTTTTCAGAAAGTTCCAGTTCGACCATCTCGGATTTTACTGAAAATTTTTCAGAATATTTATTATGGTATTAGAGGAAACTATGCCAAATTTTAGATCAAAATCTTAAGTAGTTTTGAAGATATTAATTTTCAAAGACGTCTGGGGTGACCTCGTTTTCGACGTTTTGGGAGTCGCGTCTAAATTTGTAACAACGTTCAGAAGCTCATAACTTCATTACTATAGCAGATAATTTTATGAAATTTTCAGGATGTTTAGTCTTTGTGGTTTAGATGACATGCTGAAGAAATGAAAGATCAGTCTTGAAAATTCTGATGTTAGGACCCAACTGAAAATGGTTTAAAAAAAACTTGCGGATGTCTGACGATCATACTTTGCTGCCCTGGTGTGGCCAAATTGAATTTTTAAAAAAGAATATTTTAACAACTTGTGATACTAATGTACTTTCTCTACAAAAATATGGAAAAATTTTGAATTTCTGATGGATGCCTACTACCATATGGCCTTCCAAATTTGAAAAATTCCATTCCGAAGACCATTTTCAAGGTCAAAGATCATCATGTTTGTTAGGTCATGGAGCAATAAAATTTACATCATTGGAAAGAGCAGCTCAGATACTCTAAGTTCACCAAAATTTGTGATGGTGTCTCTTCTTGTTCGTGCAATATTTTTTTTTCAATTGTGGCAGTTTTCTGCATTCGCGAGTTTATAATGGAGTCAATATCAGGGCATTATATTGTGAAATAATACCTGTAATAAGTCAATTTTTTCAGGATTCAGTCTCCTCATCTTCCTCAGGTCTTGAAGTTATTAGGTGGATGTCTAACTTGATGAGTCACTATCATATGAAAGATATATCTAAGAGATACACATGCCCGAAAAAATGTAAATTGGCATTTGTGCAACATTTACAAATTTATAAATTTAAAATCACAAGGACTACCACCCAGATTCTTGCATATTTGGAAAGAACACAAAAAACTGATTAGATGAAAAAAATATCAGCCCACTGGTTAATTTCCTAGCCGTGATATGACAGTCCAAACTTGGTGGAGCAGGACGTTTCTCATGATTGATGTAATATGGCATTTGTACAACATCTGCAGATTTATTAATTGAAAATCACAAGGACTACCACCCATATTCTTGCTTATTTGGAAAGAGCACAAAAAACTGATAAACGACACGATCCATCAAGTTTGGATTGTCATATCACGGCTAGGAAATTAACCAGTGGGCTGCTATTTTTTTCATCTAATCAGTTTTTTGTGTTCTTTCCAAATATGCAAGAATCTGGGTGGCAGTCCTTGTGATTTTAAATTTATAAATTTGTAAATGTTGCACAAATGCCAATTTACATTTTTTCGGGCATGTGTATCTCTTAGATATATCTTTCACATGATAGTGACTCATCAAGTTAGACTTCCACCTAATAACTTCAAGACCTGAGGAAGATGAGGAGACTGAAATCTGAAAAAATTGACTTATTACAGATATTATTTCACAATATAATGCCCTGATATTGACTCCATTATAAACTCGCGAATGCAGAAAACTGCCACAATTGAAAAAAAATATTGCACGAACAAGAAGAGACACCATCACAAATTTTGGTGAACTTAGAGTATCTGAGCTGCTCTTTCCAATGATGTAAATTTTATTGCTCCATGACCTAACAAACATGATGATCTTTGACCTTGAAAATGGTCTTCGGAATGGAATTTTTCACATTTGGAAGGCCATATGCTAGTAAGCATGCATCAGAAATTCAAAATTTTTGCATATTTTTGTAGAGAAGGTACATTAGTATCACAAGTTGTTAAAATATTCTTTTTTAAAAATTCAATTTGGCCACACCAGGGCAGCAAAGTATGATCGTCAGACATCCGCAAGTTTTTTTAAAACCATTTTCAGTTGGGTCCTAACATCAGAATTTTCAAGACTGATCTTTCATTTCTTCAGCATGTCATCTAAACCACAAAGACTAAACATCCTGAAAATTTCATAAAATTATCTGCTATAGTAATGAAGTTATGAGCTTCTGAACGTTGTTACAAATTTAGACGCGACTCCCAAAACGTCGAAAACGAGGTCACCCCAGACGTCTTTGAAAATTAATATCTTCAAAACTACTTAAGATTTTGATCTAAAATTTGGCATAGTTGCCTCTAATACCATAGTAAACATTGTGAAAATTTTTCATTAAAATCCAAGATGGTCGACCTGGAGCCATTTGTTGAATTGAGGCGGAATGACCCATATGATTGCTTTTATTGAGAAGTGTCATATCTTGTGACAAATACAATTTTTTTTCATTCATTTATTAACTGAAGTTAATTCAGTGGTTTTGTTTTTCGAATGTGCTATGGATAGGCTGGCTGGAGCCTCTGATTGGACGCATCAAGGAGAACATGAACCATGTTGTCACTCCTGTCATGGATATCATTGATGATCAGACATTTGAGTTTAAGTCGTTTGATGCAAAGTCGATAAATATCGGTGGATTCGATTGGAATCTGCAGTTTGTTTGGATTGGAATACCAGAACGTGTCAGAAATATGCAGAAAAGTGATATCGATTTGATCAAGTTTGTACAACTGAATTCACTTTTTTAAATGAACAGGTTTTTATTTCAGTTTTGAGATCAGTTCTGCTTGTCAGTTTATGATTTCTTAACATTTGTATATTTGAAGTTATGTAAATGAGTCCCTTACATAATGAAAATTCAAGGCAACAGTTTGTCTGCAATGTTTCTAACCCAGAAAACTCTAAACCATAATTGTTAAGTATGGATTCCAATATGAAGTTAATCAAAACTGAACCTGTGCTAACCTAAAGCATCTGTTAGCAGAGTTGTGTGGTCTTGAGACAGTGTCTCTGTGTCGAGACATCTCAAGACAGGTTTTTGATGCCTCAGTCTCGGATCCTATTGTCTTGGTCTCGAGGTTAATGTCTCGACTCTTTGGAAACTGGTGAAAGTCTTGTTCTTTTGGAAGGTGTGTCCATATTTCTCGTGCAAACTGTCCTTGGTTCTGAACTTCTTGCTCTATAAAATTGTTGTGTACCTGTGTGGTAAATGGAGCTAATAGGCATACATATGCTAATAGACTATAGGATATATAGGCAAGTGGGAAACTAGTTCATGAGTTGCTTTTATTGTTTATTCTGAAATTTGTCTTGCCCTGTGGAGTAAATACTGAAAAGCTCATTCTTGAACTGTCTTGGACCTTGTCTCGGTCTTGGAGCCTATTGTCTCGGTCTCAGAACGCACTGCCTTGGTCTTGGAATTTACTGTCTTGCATACAAGTCTGACTGTTAGTCTGTTCTACAGTCAGTGTGCAAACCTGGAACCATGCTGCGTTTACAAACAAAGTTTCATACAAAGCAGCAGTCACTCAGATAACTGCATGTTGCTGAGAGATCTGACATTAAAGTTGCAATCGGTAACTTTTTGCCCTGCTGTCTAATGCATAAGACTAAAAAAAATGGAAGACAACAGGCAGCACCGTACATTAGAGTATTCCTTTGGTTATTGCAGAAGCCCAACGATGCCTGGTGGTATGTTTGCTATAAGCAGAAAATTCTTCAATAAACTTGGTGGCTTTGATCCCGGCATGGATATGTGGGGTGCAGAGAATCTAGAAATGTCTTTCAAAGTAAGTTCTGTTTGCACACCTGCATTTTGTTCTAATTCATTCAGTATTTTATTCACTTAGTAAATGCATCAAATGTATACTTATAATGGTGTGTTTTTGGTAACATAGCTCTAAAAAACTGGGTGGGTATGTAGAAAAATATTTTTATTTTGGTAAAATATTTTTATACAGTGATTAGTGCTGCTCCTGCCCAGCTATATAGTGAAACAGAAGAGCAATTCTAAACATTAATAAGCCTTGCACATAGTGCCGTCGATAGCCAGGAGGTGTATGCTACTTCAAGGTTGTCCGACTACAGTGCACGAATACTCAACTGATCTTACATTCTGCTTAATTTTGATCTTAGATAAGGCGATGCCATACCTTGTGCATGTCATTTTAGGGTCAGACTTAATTTTTGCCAATTTATTCAGATTTTTTCGTGTGAGAAATTCAGATCTGCTATTAGTTTTTTGATTGGACAACAGTGGCTTATTAAACCTGTGTTTGGTTAAAACGCACATAAACTGCTGTCTGAAAACCATAGAATCTTGATTTTCCTTCTCATGAGCAAACAGTAACACAAAGTCAAGTACAATACACAGAGAACATCTTCCTTCAATGGAATTTCTTAAGCCAGTGCACTTCACAAAATACTCCTAAAATCAAATGCAGTTTAAGCACTAGTCTACTCCCCGTAATTCCAGATCTTATAAGGCACAGATAAATCAAGTCTTGCATTCGGATGGACACTTACTATAATTAAAATAAGCCCAAAATGCCACTCAAACATGTTACAGATATTTTGGATGTAAAATTTAATTACTGTAATAAAACTTTTCTCTATTCATTTATAAAATCTGCATGATTACCAGTGCATATATTGGCAATGCCCAAATGTGTTGTTAGTTAGATGTAACTGTGAACAATTCTTAAGAAGTTGCTCATAATCTGCTTTACGAAGTTTGCATGCTGAAAACTAAATCATATTACTTTGTTGTTGTGCTAAATTACAGGTCTGGATGTGTGGTGGAACTCTGGAGACTGTTCCTTGTTCTCATGTTGGCCATTTGTTTCGCCATGGCACTTTTTACAAACTTGGAGCCGGAAATGCACACAAAAACTATTTTCGCTTAGCTGAAGTGTGGCTGGATGACTACAAAGAGCTTTATTATCAGAAAGTTGGCGGATCCATGGTCAGTACACAATGTCTGAATTTCTGACAAGTCCCTAGCAGCCTGTGTCTTCTTAATATACTTACTACTCATTAGATCACTAAAGAGCAGCTGACAAACTGTAAGTTGCATACTGATGTCATCTATAAAGCAATACCTGACTTAGTCATGGAGTCAAGGAACTTGAAATATCACCCTGAACCAACCCTACGTTTCTTACTTTTTTCAAATTGCTTATTCACCGTCATATATGATCTTATGATAATGCAGTTCCCTTCTGCAGATTGATTTTACATTGCTTTTGCGTGATTGACTGTAAAACAATGTTAACAGTGATGTGAATATATAATCACAGAAGAAAGACTTTGAGTTGCACATGAAACACCATTTCCCTCTTTGTCTCTCTATCTGTCTGTGCCTGTCTTTTTATCTATGCAAATGCTGTTCTGTTTCAGCTTGTTGAATTCCATTCCATATGGCATGTTACAATTGGCAATTCAAATATTCTACAGTTGCTGTTGTGATGTACATAGTAGTTACTCACAAATGCACGTTGAAGCTTCAGAGGTTTATCTGGCTTATTTTTTGTTTTGTGCTTTGCATTTTTTAAGGACTTATCTGAAGACATAGTGGAACGAAAGGTATTACGGAAGCAATTACAATGCAAACCTTTCAGCTGGTATCTTCAGAATATCTATCCAGAGCTATTCATACCATCCGATGCAGTGGCTTCTGGCGAAGTAACTATTACTTATATCTTGTTCTTCTCTGCCTTTTATTTAACTACAAACCTACCATAAGTTATAGAATATTCACATACCAAGGAAAGAAGACTAAAGAGTTGACTTATACATGGGGTCAATTTGTAAGCGAGTAGATGCAGTACTTTTGGACGGTTGAATGCTCTGAAGTTTTATTGTCATGTTAAAGCAAAGACTAAAATTATTGATACTATCCACATGATAGAAATGTTACGAGCACTTGATAGATCTCATTTTGCAATGTTATGTCATTCAAGAACTATTGCAGAGGCATCTTTACAAATTTTCACCTGAGCTGAGAAGACCAAGAAATCCACATGCATTACCAGTTGTTGAAATCCAGGCATTGTTCATTTCAATTAGCTTCAGCCATGAACTCTCGACCTGTGATTGTCGTTATAAAAGTACTGAAATATATCAAATGCAAACAAATCTTTTGTATGGCTTATTCATTTCACCCTGCTGCTTGTACATAAATCTTCAAAATTATCTTGTGCTCCAAAACCAACTGATTGAAAAATCGTGTGCGAAATTTTGTGTTGAATTTATACTATTGCTGTCATTGACATGGAAATAGTTGCAAACTATTTAAATAACATTTGAATAGTTTTTAAAGTGTTCCCACACTGGATGTCAACCTGACTTCCGATTGCAGTTTATCACTTGAAGTGACCATCAAATATAGACAGACAGACAGAGAGATTCATAGAGAGAGACGGAGATGGACAGAGACAGACAGACAGACAAGTATTCTGGCGATCAGAGAAAGTCATTTCCAGCGTCATCGTATTTCTCACCCGTTCTCAGACATCGCTTATGCATTTTGTTCTTTGCCATAGCAATGAAACAGGAAATCATCCGGTTGGATTAAACATATGTTGACGAGCGTGTATTGTCCTCTCTAAAGGCTGAACGTTTTGCAATGTAAGAGCTTCATGTTGTAGATTCGTAATAAGGAAAATGCATTTTCCGATGGTTCTCGATTTGCTGCTTGTCTCGATGCTGCTTCTGGTGCAAGTCATTCGATTCTGAAAGTATGGCCGTGTCACAATCAAGGAGGAAACCAGGTAAAGTCTGATTCTTATTTAGCTACATACATTTTCTTATTCTTACATATCTATGAGAGGTGTCTAATTTCCAATCTATTCTGATGACCTCTACAATGTCATCATCATCATCATCCTTGTAATGACCAATGCAGCAGACTAGACAATAGTTAATCACTGAATCAGAACTGTAGCATGATCTTTTGGAACAATTTTTGAGTCAATATCTTGCAGGCAGGGGAAGCACTTAGAGACAACAATTCTTCCCTTTTCATTGCCTCAGACCCTGTGGCATTTATGCCTTCTGTGATTGTTGCCTGAGCTTTCCTCTTCTGTTTTCATGTCCGATGAAATTCATTTCTTCAATCTTCACTCTCCGACAACAGTTTTTCTATAAATTTGTTCTTTTAAGAATCTATTTTAACAATATGATCAAATCACTGTTCAGATTTGCCTATGAAAATATAAGAAGAGCCTCTCTTAGCCGTCTGCTGTCTCAAGTTGCATCTGTTTTGATCTGCTGATGTCATTTGGTTTGTTCAACTGTTTTTCAGCTGTGGCTGTTGAGTAAAGCTGGTGAAATTCGAAGAGATGAGTGGTGCATGGATTATTCAGGTGAAAATGTTGTTGTTTTGCCTTGTCATGGTCAGAAAGGGAACCAAGAATGGGAATACAGTTCCGTAAGTATTAGTGATTCTTTGACCAACTTAAATAACAAGTTTGTTTAGTCAGATTCACAATTTATAGAATAGAAATTGAATTGTTAAAAGTCTCAATGCCATTTGATCATTTTTAAGCCCATAATCAATAAATTTTCATGTTAACAAGGTTACAATACTGAGGTTGTAGAAATCTGTGGTTAACCACAGGCGGAAAATATGGTTTCCAGATCTGGCTGTTAGTATTGTGATAATGTATCGCAATACTTTTTCAGTCTTGCATAGAGTATCGCAATAGTTAAATACTTTGTTAGTATCACTTGTGTATGACCATTGACCAATGCTTGTTTAGCCTGTCAGCATTACTCGATTTTTCAATGCTCTTCCACTAGAATTCATATGAGTTTTTATTGGCTTAAATAAGTTGTAGTGAAGAAATAGTGAGAAATAAATCTTTGCGCTTCTAAAATTGCATCTTTTTACCATAGTATGAACAGAAGGAGTTTATGAATAGGAAGATGACCGAAAGCAGGTCCTTTTGCTAGCAGCGCTACAAGTGGCACTGCTTTGGTTTCAATAGTCTTAGCACTGTCTTCCAAGTCCTTTTCTGTAAGAGCTGCAGGTTATTGTTTGCACCTCCACCCATCCCACAGAATCTCATCCACTGTATTCCTCAATGTTCCATTCTAGGGGAATTTATCATTACCTTTTGACCCATCTTATGCTCATCTTCAGTTGACCACTTTTCTTCATGCAACCCAACTCCTCAGATCTTTCTCATCTATCTCTTTTAGAAGTCACTTGCCAGAACACTAAAAGAAAAGCAGTATCACTTTCATGCTAGGATTGTTGCACTAGCAGAATATCACAAAAACATTCATTTCAAGGTCTTCCGCTATGCAGTTGAGCAATATTCTCAGCCAGTTAGTCATGCTCCACCAAGACGAAAACAGTTGGCTACAGGTGGCATATTGACTCACAATCAGGATGGGTCTATTGCAGTCACCTTTGCCAAGGCAACTTGTGAACAAAATACACTTTGAGATTATAAACTTCTTAGCAAAACCAATTAATAAGTCGAATGCACAAGTCTATCAGCATAAAACCATCATCTTTCAATTTGCTCCTTTTAGATGAAAGATTAATCAAAGTCACGCATTAGTTTCTGTTGATCAGTCGACCAACGTTTCCGATGACATGCATCATTGCTTATGCATCATGAACAGCTGCGCCCATTACCCGGGAAATTAATCAGCTTTTTTCTTTAAGTTTATTATAATTTAAAAATAGTCCAGCTAGTGATTTGACTGCATGTATTAACAACTGTTGTCAGTAGACTGTATACATCCTACACTAGGTTGACACATCATTCATTACATGAAGTGGTGTGGACATATTTAATTGGTAATGGCACATTGAGAAGCGACATTCCCGGAATGGCAGACTCTATCAGACCCACAAAACCAACCGAATTGGCATAATCAAGAGCAGAGCAGACGAAGAAACAGGCTAATATAGTTTGTAGCATATTCTTAGTCTGACCCGATCTGATGCGATTGAAACCCAAATTTACTAGATGTTATGTGTGGTTAGAAAGTTGGCCGCAACTGTTTTTATAGTATCTGATACTGGCACAACAGAGCCCTGCAGGGTCAATGCTAATAAGTGAAGTCAAAGAACACAGAAATTGAAATGAACCATACAGAACTGCCTCAAACTGGTCTGGGTTTATGGCCAAACCCACTGAAACAGAATCATGTGGTGCATTTTTGTATAACATGTAGGAAGTTTTTGATTTACGGTTCTTTGGATTTATGCCATACCAAAGCTCAGGTTCTAGAAATTAGTTTTTTATTTATTCTGTGCTATTCATTCACATGCTTTGTTTTTAATTTCAGGATAATACTATTCGACATTCCAACTCAAAGCTGTGTATGGGTCTGTCTTCTGGCGGAGGACATCTTGCCATGTCTAAGTGCACGGGTAAAACTGACCAGATCTGGTACTGGAAACGAAAGTCTATGCAGAACAACCTGGAAGAGGAAAACAAACTTCTACAGGAAATTGCAGTGGATAACTACTAAGCATGAAAGATGATGACAGGCCAAAACATTCTCTTCAAATAAGTGCTAACTATTGTATTTTATGAGATGAACTTTTGTATTGGTTCTGGTAACTTTTTCACCTGACGAATACTCAGCATTTGCACATTTTGTAGCATGTCGGAAGCCAATGATTACTGACAAATCGTAAGACGTGAAATTGCTTATTGCAGTAAAACTATGTTCCGTTAGATGTCATTGGACCATCATCAACAGTTCAGTAATTATCTCCATCTATTAAATGAAGCAGGCATAGTCAGATCAGGGCCACACTGAGGCTTGTGTGGCCATGGGTGCTCTGATTACCCTCCAATGGCTCCCTCTTCACATCCCACCAGTTTATAACTGAGGGCCCCTCAAAACTGCAGCACCATTAGCACCATCTTAATGCAGGCCTTAGTTAAGTCAAGCTCTATCTGGTGTGACATGAATTGAGGTTTTCCTAAAAAAAATTGCACATGTATGGCAAATAGGTTTTTAATTACTTAGAAATTGGAATATAATGGTTGAATATGAATATATGTGTATTTGTATATGTTAAAAATGTTTGTATTAATAATAATAATATATTTATATATTGTGATTCATAGCTGCAGAACTGACTCTGAAACATTCCTCATAACTACAAGCCTCAACCAGGAATTCTTAGAAAGTTAAAAAAATTGCTACTTTTCATTTAAATATAGCAGACGAATAAGGATGAGAGAGAGAGAGAGATACACAGACAGACAGACAGAGAGAGAGACAGAGAGAGAGAGAGACTGCTGATTGTTTGTCTGAAGAACTGATGGACATAGGAAGAAGAGAGTTGCAGAAAGTGGATCCAGTAACGAAACAGAACAGTTCTTGACAAAGATAAGACAAAGATAAATCAGATGATTTTATTGAATGATGATAAATCTTGGAAATATGAACTGATTTTATAGGTAGTGGTTGGACAGAGTTCACAGTTTTATAAGCTCTGAGCCCCAGGCCGCAGTTTTAAATGAATTCTTGTCTGAACAGGAAGCCAATGCAAAGATTTAAGTGCAGGGTTTATATTTATATTGCGGACTGTGTGTTTGCTGCTTTTCAGAGGCTCTAGATTGGGTGTTTAGGTTTGTTAAATGAGGCTGGGGTACACATGTGGCATGATCTGACAAAACCAGGTTTATGTCGCATGATAGCATTTTGAGATAATGGTCGACTTTAGTGCACTGGGATCAGAGGTCGATTTTTACTGTTTTGGATTTTCGTATAGTACACTGTCTTATCTAACTATTCGCCAAGTATCAAAGCTAAAATCTGTCTGGAAATATTTTAAATTAGTTTTATTTGTGAATGTTGTATCTTTCCAAAGTGTCAAAATTGGCCTTTTAGTGCATTTTCAAATCATTGCCATCTGTCATCTAATTGATTTGATACCCTCTGAAAGCTGGGACTGTGGGCTAACTAGTGGCAGTCACATAAATTATGCTAATTATTATCAGACCATAGCAATAAGCAGAATTTAGAGGCAGTCTTAGTAAACAAATGTTACTAAGGTGATCACGTTTTCCTCGCATTTCCTGAAAACTGCAATATCACAGTTTACCACACTAAAATATTCATTACTCTGTCAGATGTCAGAGTATTTGATCAAAATATGACTTGTTTTTAAAGGAAATTTCTGTTTGATATGGTATCAAAATGCCATTTTTGATATATGACATAAGCCTGATTTTGGCAGATCGTATCACAAATGCTAAATTACAATGCACGTAGCCTTAATTGACTGACATGCTGGTTCATCACTCTTTGCAGAATATCTAATTATTCATAAGTTAGATACAACATATAAATGTCCGAATGAATGAATGAATGAACAAGGCATAGCACGAGTATCAAGTTGCAGTGACCCCTAATGTCAATAACAAAAGGCTTGATAAGGAATGCCTAATGTCTTTGCAAGAAGCAAAGCTTTGATATTAGCAGTTTTTATCAAAAATTAATGGTTCTGTTTTTATATGTTTTTCATTGTTTCTGGCCAGCCATTGACTGTTATTTGATATAACCAGCAGTTCAAAATACTGAAGTTTTATGTTTACCAAAGTTACAGTGTATTATTGTATTATTATATTCTATTTTCCAATGTTTGCTTGCTTTATTTTCTTGTGTTAGTATTTTGATGTCTGCATTTCCTATGTTGCTCCTCAAGCCTGCTGCAAGTTTTTCTGGTTTTTAACTGACTCTATAGACTCAATTTGCTGGCGTGATGATCTATGAGTCCCAGAGTCAGACTGGAACTATTTTGGGGTCTTGCCATTTCAATCATGCAAGAAGCCTAGATCCATCTTATCCCACAAAATGCAGCATTGAAGAAATTAATTATAAAATTTATTTATTTAAGGCATATCTGTACATAATTTTAAGAAATAATATTACGATAATAATGGCAATATTACTAATAATTAATGACAGGCCTCCAGCACTGCTTTTGTTGTTTTTAATTGTTATTTAACAACTGTTTGAATGAAGCTCTGATTGTGGTGACATCATTCATTGTCAATGTTTTAATGGTCACTTTGGATATTTTTGTGCCAACCTATTATAGTTAATTCCTTTCTGACCGATGGACCATGCATGCTGAAACCGCAGAGGCCTTTATGTGCCATGTCACATGAGGGCACAATTGCCAGTCTCCCACTGTTGGGTCCAAAGAATATGCCAGAACTATGTGTGCGTGTTAATCTTTTTCATATGATATAAACAATAACCTGGCATTGGTTTACATATCACTCACTTTTCACTAACAACCATCCGAGTTATAGTTCTTGGATATCAGGAGATTTCAGCTGCTCTATACTACGTGAAACAGGAAGTCAATGCAAGTAAATAGGTAGGCGAGTTAGACAATGCTGAACCTGAATACACCTGCTACTTGTAAACAGGGTCAGGGTCCAAAGCAGAGAGGTTCTCATTGGTCAGCTGTGTATGAATTCACCAAATGGTAGCTAAAAATGGAGCCACTGAATCTCTTGGTCTAAATAGTTGTCAGCCTTTGAATGATCACTTGATATCAATGTTGTAGACATGTACTGTGAACACTTCTTTATTATTTTCAGCTACACTGAATTAGTTTGTTAGTTACTTACACAGTAAATATTGCACCTTTTAAGTTCCTGACAAAGTGGCAATCCTATGTGATGCTGATCAACGTCAGTAATAACTTTCCTGAAGAGAGTAACCAGTGTAGCGGCCCTGAGTGTCACAGTCTCAGGCTTTGGAGTCATGTTGTTGGGCGTGCCAATCCCCTCTATGCAATGTGCACTCTAGTTGCTCATGTTTGTATGTGCACTTGTTATAGCGCCCCTTTAAGCTCTTTCTACTCAAAGGCGCTCCTGACTACAGTGCGGACACTGCATCAGAGTTTCACGCTGAAGCGCTGAGCAATTGCGAGTGAAGGACTTGCCCAAGAACCCTATGTGGCGACTTGAGGTGGATTCGAACCTGCAACCCTTCGGCTGCAAGGCGACTAACATACCCATTACACCACTGCACCCCATGGCTTACATGGTGCTCTTCTACATGATGTGGTAAGAGCCACAGCACTGGCCTGGATGCTAAATGCCTCCCCAGTTTGATGATTAGGCATATAGCCAGTCAGGGTGACCAGGACTGGCTCCAGTCTACAATGTGCTGCCATCTCTGATTCTGCCTCCTCCCTGAGGATACTCCCTCCTGTGAATGGCTATCTGCTAAGGTGAATTCCAACCTCTTGTACTGCTGTCTGGTGGATGAGTGCCATGGGCAGCATAAACCACTCCACTGGTGGTCAAGCTGTCTTCTACCATCTTGACCCACGGGCCCATAACCGCGCAAACACAACAGCAGATGGCATGATAAAGAAAACTATTATCTTTGGTAAGACTTTAGATTTAGGATGTTATGTGTTTTTAAATATTTGACTGTTTTGATCAACTAAAGTGTTGCATGTTCATTATCATGTCTGTGCACCAAAGTTTGGCTATGAATTGGTCAATAAAAGAATATTATTATCGTATCTTATCTTTTCAATAATAGTACAGTATATCAGCAAGCAGTGGCGTAACTAAGGGGGGGCAGCCGCCACCCCAAATGAAAGGGCTGCCCCCCAGCTGCCCCCCCAATCCCTGCGTTTGTTTTACTATTTACTCTTACGAGTGATAAAGAATTAAAGAATGTTATGTAATTTCTGACTTATTTTATTTTTTATACAACTTCCTGTACAACTTCTTATAGGATGGGTGATGGGAAAGTGGGACAAGCCACTATAGTGCACTGTGGGACAGACAAGCTAGTGAGGCTTGCTTGCGTATTATGTCCAATACTGTAATACATCCAAAATCTAAAAATACATAGTCTATGGCACCGATGCCGATGCACGCTTTAATTGCCAACGGTAGCCACCCCATCATTTTAAGCTGCCACCCCACTGCCCCCCCATGAAAAAATAACTGGCTACGCCACTGTCAGCAAGGCATTAAGGGGCTAGAAAACAATGAAGAAAAGGATGGGTGAAAACTTAATGAATTAGTTGACTTATTCTTCTGATAGACCATGGCAGCCCTGTGCAAATAGAAAATAGACTAGAGACAAATAGAGGGCAAATCCTGTCATCCTGGTTATGTTTAGTTGTAGACCTTTCAGACTTGTGTTCAATATAGTCCCACCCTCTGGTGGAAAAAAAGGTTTGGAGACAAATTGGATGATCGCCAAGGCGCATAGCACCAAGCAGGGGTGAGGGCGGGCTTGGGGAGGGATGCAGCCCTATAGTAGCCTCTACACCTTGAAATAACTTTAATGTCCACATTATAGCACTAGCATTTTAAGTTATCATCCGAACAAAATTGTTTGACAATTTCAGTGTTGATTAGAGTGGTCTGAGACTTCAATAAATATACTTACAATTGTAATAATATTTTCTTCATTACCGGTAATCAGTTCTGCTGCTGCTATCATACAGTGGCAAGTTACTGGTAATACTGATGACGAGTGCATCTTAACATTGCACTGTAAGACTTGCAGATATACTGGTTGAGTTGTGTTTGCGTTTGACTGAAGACAATATTAGTAAGGGAGACCGGGCCTGGTTGCAACATTTTTCACATTTGTGCGTTTCACATTTTTACTTTTGGAGCTATCTACAAACAGTTTAGCCCATATACATCCTTTACATCTCAGCATCAAAACAAGTATAGCGGCGATCTCGGTGACCAAGCATGTAGCCACAATAACTAACTGAACCAAAATGACTGAACCACAATAACTAACTGGCTCCAAAATGTTGCAACCAGCCCTGGGTCGGGGTTGGTTGCATCGACCCTTGAGGAAAATTGCAGCAGTATTGAAAGTAGTCTAAATATTCAAATAAGGCTGCATATTCCAGTGGCCAACTGAGTCCTGCCTGTGCATCTAAATTATAGGAATGTAATAATTGATCAACCAGAACTACACTGAAGAACTAGAAAATACATTCACTTTCCAAGAGCCCCATACGATAATCAAGTTTCTTTGACATCAAAACACTCCAATAGCACAGAGACTCAACAGTTTATTGCAAAAGCAGAATATCTAATTATACACTGTTATTTGCTTGTAAAGCCAACAAATTTCCAGGTGCTATAACTAGTAGTGTTTTTAAGTGCTGTGTTCTGTACTACCATACTGATAGAGTAATTTTCTTTTTTCCATTAAACTTTGCTGTTGTGGGTCTGAGGTGTAATTATTAATTAGGACGTTTTATATAGCACCTCTTCAACGTAAGCTACTCGGAAGCGCCAGTGCCGGATTAAGAAATGTGGGGCCCTGTTTGGAAAGATCTGATGACCGTTTGGTCGAAATTTCTTTAGAGTATACCGATATTCCCTGCCAAAATAGCTGACGACCTTTTTTAAAGTCGTTTGGTCGAAATTTCTTCAGAACATACCAATTTTTCCTCAATAATGTTTAGGTTTTTTTGGGCATGTGTGAGGGGCCCCAAAATGTGGGGGCCTCTGTTCGACCAAACATGTTGAACATGCCTTAATTCGGCCCTGGGAAGTACTCTTGGAGAACCATGGATATTAATAGGACAGTTTTGAGATTTTTAAGGAACAGTGTGAAATGGCCTCTGAGCACTAAGCGCAGTGTAACGGTTTCCAGATTGTAAGACCAGCAACCAAGAATCAACCGCATTGTCGGATAGCAGTCCACGAGCGAGGAACCAGTCTAATAATGGATCCATTCTAATAATGGACTTCTATTGTGATCAACTATATACTTTGTTGCACATGAATCAGCTTATCTCGTTTGCTCAATAAGGTCCTGAACACAATCAGAAAAAAGGTTTTGCAAATGGTACACAACCATGTAAGAACTACCAAAATACCAGTATTCGGAAGTCATGTAAAAAACTGTTTTGCTAGGTGTTCAAGTAGCAAAACATTTTTAGATTTGGCATTTGGAAGATAACACTGGGGAGAAGCCATTATTTTGGTTATCATCGTGATCCATGGGCTGAAGGCCCGTAGGTGTCCAATGCACATTTTATTACCATTTCCCATAGTCCCCTCATCCTATGCAGATATATGTAAGGCATTGTAAGCTGTACAGATAGGTCTCGATTGCACCAGTCTTTGATGTCATCTATCCACTCCCTGTTTAGTCTTCCTCTTCTCCCCTTGCCGTCCATTATTCCAAGCATCACACTTTTTCTGTCATCGTCTATTCTACATATATGTCTAAATAGACTGCGTTTCCTCCTCATAGCTCTGCATTAAGTCTTCCTTTATATTTAGCTTTCTATGCATGGCCGGATTAAGAAATGTGGGGCCCTATTCGGACAATTTTGGGGGGATCTTCGGCCAAGAAATCTGATGACCTTTTTTAGTCGTTTGGTCGAAATTTCTTTAGAATATACCGATTTACCCCAGCCAAAACAGCTGACAACCGTTTTTTAGTCATTTGGTCGAGATTTTTTTCCCGCATGTGTGTGGGGCCCCCTGAAGTGTGGTGGCCCCTGCTCGGCTGAATATGTAGAACATGCCTTAATCCGACCCTGTTTCTACGGACTTTTTATTTGTTGCCTTCATTGTCCAATTCAGATGTAATATTCTTCTATAGCAGTACATTTCAAAGGCCAATATTTTATCCCGATCAGTTTGATTGTCCATGCCTCACATGTGTACAGTGCTGTACTGAACACATATGTAATTTTAGTTTGTACAAATATTGTATTAACAGTAGATTATATGCATTGTAATATGATAGTATCATATATTATAGTAGTAAATAATATCATTATATCATATTATAGTAAATAAAATACATAATTTTTATAACATAATGATTATTATAACATAAACAGCAAGTCAGCAACTCAAAACTATTATCATTTTGTTAAATATTTCTGGATGTGAAAATGTCAATTCTCAAGGGCGCACATTCCGATACCTGGATTAAACACTGCTTTAAGCGTTGGTCAGAGGAACCAGTTGGCCCAACCTTCTGTCACCTTACATAGTTTAGGGTCTAATTACTCTAATATGACTATCAAGTGGCCCACTTCTTGCATCTGTCCATTTATAGGCATGGCCCTTTAGGCCTATCCATATGTAAAAACTGTCTCTTTAATTGTGAATGCAAGAATTTCACCTTATTTTGAAGTTGTGGTACTTCAAAGTGATCAAAGTGGTCTTGAGTTTAATGGCATATCAGATATACTTAAGCAAACAAAGTTAAAGGAGAGTGAACATGCAGTGTTTAATCTAGGCATCTCTAGGGATGAAGTTTCACCCCCCCCCCCCCGACCCCCGAAATTACTTTCCCCAGAAATATTTGACAGAATGATAATAGCTTTTAATTGAGTTTACATTATTTTATTACATGAACTCTTATAATATATTGTGATATTATTTACTATTATATTTTTATAATATTATTTACTATAATAATATACGATACTATCATAGTATAATTTACTGTCAATACTTGTACAAATACTTTTCTGTACAACTAATGGCTTCTAATATTTTGTTCCTTGAACACTTAGTAAAACAACATCATAATACGACCTCCCAATTTCGGTAGTTTGGCGGTTCTTGCTTGGTATGTATACCATTTGCAACAATTTAATTGTGACCCTCTTGAGCAACAGAGATAAGCTGATTCCAGTGCTACAAAGAAAGCTTATATAATTACACTCAAGTCTGCAGTTATTCATTAGAATTGTATACCAGCAGCAGAACTGAATTGCTGAACTTGATAAATAAATAATTTATTATTGTAACAATAGGCCTAGAGCTTTGTTAGAAAATATATAGCCCTATACTTTTCATCAGAAAATTTCTTCAAATAGACCTACAGAGTTTCATCCAGGGGAGACCCTGTTTGGAGGGAGAGACTTTTTATCGGAGGGAGAATACTTTATATCGTGACACTGGCAATCATCCGCCAGAGGCTTCCCTGCTCCCCTCCCACGCCCCCGCTCCCCCCCCCCAGAGACCTTAATTCGACAGAGGAGAGAGAGAGACTATCAGACTACATTAAGGCTACACGCTGGTGAAAATGTTTCCGTTATGTATACAGCATACCCTATATGCCTATAGACTATAGAGATCCGCCAGTTGTCTTTATATAGGGTGCTTGCCGTATTGCACTATTGTGACTATTTCAGTGATTATATCAATGATTATATCGATCCAGATAGATTTCTTCACCTCTCTGACCGGCAGGACAGGCGCCGCGTAGGCCTACGCTGCTTCGAGTTTCATTAGGCTCCACAAATAGGCCCTAATATGTAATCGTGTTAGTCTCATGCTATGCTCTGATGTTTGCGGAAGTAGACCACTTTAATTCAGTGTTGAGTTCATTTTCGAAATAGGCCTTTCAATTCCAAATATAGCCTACGTCTGCTAAAGGGAGAATTTTGGCATATTAAACTTTCTGCATGGGCCACTCACTGCTCGAGTTGCATGAAGCTCTGAATAGGCTCAGAGATCAACTGTCAGTAGCTGCTGGTGGGCCGCGATGTGCATGTGGCCTAGGCCCTATTTATTATGTCCGCCTACAGTCAGCAATGTGCTTAAGTTAGAAGACGAGTCGTAGTCGTCTGTGTCGTCGAGCGTACGTGGGATGTTGACGGAGGAGACATAGTAGTCGTAGGAGCTCTGTGCTGCTGGTTGATTGCACACAGTGGCCTTGATATTATTATCGTCATCATCCCATGTCAATCGAAACAACTTCCTATTTTGTGAACCAGAACGAAAGCCTATAGGGGAAAATGGAAGCATCGAAATTTCCGGCTGAAACTGTGGACATGTTGCCATTCGTCAGAGAGCAAGGCGACGACGACGAAAGACGAGTACGACGCCATCTTCGATTCCCAGGTTCTTCTTCTTCGACTTCTTCCATTGTCATCGCGTTCATTGTCGCCTTCTTTTGCGCGGCATGTCTGACGATCACCCTGCGCAGCGCCGCTCAAGTGTCCGATCTACAGCAGCGCTTGGAAAGACTGGAAAGCGACTTCAAGGCCGGTTGCCATGGAAAAGACCTTCACGAGTCGTCGTCGTCCTCTGAAGACGACCTAGACGATGTAAGTTGAACCGCGTCTCTCAAGACCGCCGACTCGCGCCATTCTCATAGGAGTCATAGCGACCTCTAACATTGTTTTCCACTGCGTCGGGCTATTTCGTATCCGCAAGTCCTTAACATTTTAGTGGTGACACTTTACGAGTAAAACGTCATAAATTGGACCGATGCAACTTGTCGTTAAAGTGTCAACTATAGCGAGACCGTAAAAACTGGGAACTCTTCCAAGTTATTTGTAATGGCAGAAGTCGTCCGCTTAAACTGGAGGTTAAGAAATCAGAGAGTTCGCTTTTGGGTGCACCGTCCATAAGTTTATGTATTTATTTGTCAGTGTCCTTACTCCTTAATGTCCGATGACTTTATGCCTCTGGATAATGATGACTTGGTGAAAGCGAAAGACGCAGTTAGCACAAACAATTAGGCCTACCTGGTATTGGTTTACACTTTTCCCCAACTGTAGGCCTACTGACGTTATAGGAGTAGGCCTAGTCATAATAAAGCCTACTAGTCAAAGTTCTTGGACTGCAGATTGCAGCCGATGCTTAAGCTACATGCGACGGAGTATGCAGGGAAAAAATAGGCAGTCGATGCAAGTAAAGGGGAAAATGCTTTTATTGTGAACAAGGTATTTAGTAGAAATAAGAGAAATTAAACAATTCTTATGTGGCAAAGAAAATTTGGCGTACATTCCTATTGTAGTAGGAATTTAGAAAGGCTGATAAAAGTACAACTTTGAGCATTGAGTTGTGACAATTGCTTTCTCATGATTAGGCATTGATATCATTGAGATATATTTACTTCAGTTTGTGAAGAGTTGAACTGTTTGAACATCACCGGATGGGGCAAAGCGTCGCTCCAAGAGCTTAACCACACCACAATGAACAGAGGACGATGGAAGAGTCTAGTGACGATGGCATCAGACACCTAGGGACGTTGAGCCCATGGTTGATGATGATGATGATGATGATGGTGGTGGTGATGGTGGTGGTGGTGGTGGTGGTGATGGTGGTGGTGGTGGTGGTGGTGGTGGTGGTGGTGGTGGTGGTGGTGGTGGTGGTGGTGGTGGTGGTGGTGGTGGTGGTGGTGGTGGTGGTGATGATGATGATGATGATGATGATGATGATGATGATGATGATGATGATGATGATGATGATGATGATGATGATGATGATGATGATGATGATGATGATGATGATGATGATGGACAAAATTATAAGTTTGTAGCTGCTGTATTACATGAGCTGTTATAATATAACATGATATTATTTTCTACTACATGATTACAATGTTTTTTATTTACTATTATATAATACTATCATATTACAATGAGTATAATTTACTGTTCATATTTGCACAAATACTATTTTTGCACAACTAAATGGCTTCTCTCCATTGCTATAATTATTTCAAATTCCAAATCATCAAATTTCAAAACAAACATTAAATTGTCTAAATCACACATGAAAACTGTCTAAATCACACATGAAATCTGTCTAAATCACACATGAAAACTGTCTAAATCACACATGAAATTGTTTGAATCACACATGAAAACTGTCTAAATCACACATGAAATTGTTTGAATCACACATGAAAACTGTCTAAATCACACATGAAATTGTTTGAATCACACATGAAAACTGTCTAAATCACGTATGAAAACTGTCTGAATCATACATAAAAACTGTCTAAATCACGCATGAAATTGTTTGAATCACACATGAAATTGTTTGAATCACACATGAAGACTGTCTAAATCACACATGAAAGCTCTGAATCATGCATGAAAACTGTCTAAATCACACATGAAAGCTGTCTGAATCACACATGAAATTGTTTGAATCACACATGAAATTGTTTGAATCACACATGAAGACTGTCTAAATCACACATGAAAACTCTGAATCATGCATGAAAACTGTCTAAATCACACATGAAAGCTGTCTGAATCACACATGAAATTGTTTGAATCACACATGAAATTGTTTGAATCACACATGAAGACTGTCTAAATCACACATGAAAACTGTCTAAATCACACATGAAATTGTTTGAATCACACATGAAAATTGTCTAAATCACACATGAAATTGTTTGAATCACACATGAAAACTGTCTAAATCACACATGAAATTGTTTGAATCACACATGAAAACTGTCTAAATCACGTATGAAAACTGTCTGAATCATACATAAAAACTGTCTAAATCACGCATGAAATTGTTTGAATCACACATGAAATTGTTTGAATCACACATGAAGACTGTCTAAATCACACATGAAAACTCTGAATCATGCATGAAAACTGTCTAAATCACACATGAAAGCTGTCTGAATCACACATGAAATTGTTTGAATCACACATGAAATTGTTTGAATCACACATGAAGACTGTCTAAATCACACATGAAAACTCTGAATCATGCATGAAAACTGTCTAAATCACACATGAAAGCTGTCTGAATCACACATGAAAACTGTCTGAATCACACATGAAAGCTGTCTGAATCACACATGAAAACTGTCTGAATCACACATGAAAGCTGTCTGAATCACACATGAAATTGTTTGAATCACACATGAAATTGTTTGAATCACACATGAAGACTGTCTAAATCACACATGAAAACTCTGAATCATGCATGAAAACTGTCTAAATCACACATGAAAGCTGTCTGAATCACACATGAAAACTGTCTGAATCACACATGAAAACTGTCTGAATCACACATGAAATTGTTTGAATCACACATGAAGACTGTCTAAATCACACATGAAAACTGTCTAAATCACACATGAAATTGTTTGAATCACACATGAAAATTGTCTAAATCACACATGAAATTGTTTGAATCACACATGAAAACTGTCTAAATCACACATGAAATTGTTTGAATCACACATGAAAACTGTCTAAATCACGTATGAAAACTGTCTGAATCATACATAAAAACTGTCTAAATCACGCATGAAATTGTTTGAATCACACATGAAATTGTTTGAATCACACATGAAGACTGTCTAAATCACACATGAAAACTCTGAATCATGCATGAAAACTGTCTAAATCACACATGAAAGCTGTCTGAATCACACATGAAATTGTTTGAATCACACATGAAATTGTTTGAATCACACATGAAGACTGTCTAAATCACACATGAAAACTCTGAATCATGCATGAAAACTGTCTAAATCACACATGAAAGCTGTCTGAATCACACATGAAAACTGTCTGAATCACACATGAAAACTGTCTGAATCACACATGAAAACTGTCTGAATCACACATGAAAACTGTCTGAATCACACATGAAAACTGTCTGAATCACACATGAAAACTGTCTGAATCACACATGAAAACTGTCTGAATCACACATTAACTTGTGCACAGTTCACAGCATGACACACAAGGACTGTCTGCATCTGACAGGAAACTGTCTTCACATCATAAGGAGATAGTGCATGAAATGGTTGAAGGAGGAGAGGAATGTGTTTTGTGAGTGCATTCTAGGTCAGATAAGTCAGTTTAATTTTAGTCTGAACTCTTAAGGAAGCCATTGCCGTTGACCAAGCAGAGTTAATGTGTTTCAATAAGAAGATGGACATATCACTTGGGGAGCAGGAGAAAGTTTGGATGCTTAAAGCCGGTTGACTGCATGATTTGATATATGCCTGGAAAACATAGAATTGGCAGATCTTATTGTCATACTGTAATAGAAACTAGATTTGCAAAGGTTTGTTATGTGGGATTGGAATGTAAATTACTGACCTTAGGAAACCAGTGCCTGGTGACCTCAAATGTTTGACAGTCTTTTAACGCAGAACAAAAGTGCCGTTCGATTTTTTTATGCTTTAGCAATGTGCTAATGTTTAGCACTTTACGGTACATTGAAGGTTTTTATAGTCACTCTCAAGTCCCTTTCTATCTCATTCCCTTTTGCTGTGGAATGGCCTTCCTACTAAGACATAACTCTTGCTGACGTGCTCAGATCTGATCTGAAGGCATTACTGTTTCTGCCCGTTGTCTTAAGACTTTTCTTTTTCCAGGGGTTCTTTGCAATGGGAACGCCTCTGATTGGGTTGTGCTGTGAGAGGCGCTTTATAAATCCAAAAATAGTATAGTATAGTAAAGTGTAGTATAGTATAGTATACTACAGTAATAGTATAGTATAGTAACTGTAAACTAGAAAGTTTTAATAATATTCTAGCGTTTTATGAACAGCATTGACGTTGGCACTTCACTTAGTGGTCCTTGTGGTTCTCACAGGTGTGGCAGGCGCAGTTCAGAGGGGCAGATGCCCCTCTCCCCAAGTTTCAAGTGTCTGTTTTTTGGGCAAGTAAGCCCTGGGAAAATATTAAACATACCGGTACTTTACCTGAAGTATAGTTTGCCTGGGTCTCTAAAAGTAGCCGGGTCTCAGGGTAGTTGTCCTCTGTCCATTCTCGACAGAATGCTTTGGCGCAAGAACAGAAATTCTGTTTTGTAGAAAGACATCAATAAATTTTTTTTAATTGTTTCGGGTTTATTTTCTTAGGCGGTAGTAAATTTCTTGACCCCCCCCACTACTGAAAGTTCCTCTACGCCCGTGACTCTATTTAGTGATCTTAATTGTGGCTATCCACTTAGTGACCTTTGTGGCACCTCACTTAGTGATTCTTGTGGCACTCCACTCCAATGCTTGACCATCTCTTTTACTCATTGGCTATCAACGTTTTAAAAAAATTGAAAACATCTAATGTCTTGAAATTTGGAAATTGATAAAAAAATTATTAAAAATTCTTGGCAATTATGCAGAAGCCTTCAAAGCAATATTATGAAACATGAAAAAGGCTAAACCAGATGTAATAAGGTAAATAGCTGCCAGAGGCATGGACAAGGTTGTGCATATCACTGTTTAGGCCACAGTTGAATGTATTCTGGGAATACTGCATGAGCATGCAAGTTTGTAAGCATGTACATGTATGTCCTGCTTCTTATCAAAGCTTTAAATTCCTATTCTACTCATTTGAGAGTTTCTTTTATTACACTCTCTGGTAAAAGGCTGCTTTCTTGGTATTTTAGCCTAAATAGACCTATCTTTATTGTTAAAATGATTTAAAAAGTAATTGTTTTAAATTCAGGACAATGATTCGAATATTGATGATGAAGCAATTGTGAAGGTTGATCTTGAATTTGGTCATCGCCTGAAGAGAGAAGCAGCCAATGGCAAGAAAAAGAAAGGTCCAAACACAAAAGTGAGCAAGCAGTCTGTTCATTCTGCTTATGCAGGAACTTGAAGTATGTGTAGTTTATGTCATAATATGTTATGTCTGATTGAGCTTCATTGTTAACTACAATCTGCATTGTACGACCTTCAATGTAGATGTTGAAGAGTTCTTTAATTTCTTTTTTTTCCTTTTTTTTTTCCTCAACCAAAACAACGAACAAACATGATACAATTATGGCATTGAATAGTACATTAACATAATTTGGTGAAGAAGGGGAGACCCAGAAGGGATGGAAAATCCCGCTAATAGGGCCACCCATAATTCATGTAAAATATAAAAGAAAAACATGACAGAACATTCAATTGTAGGAATAAAAAAAATGATGAGGGAGAGAGAAAAAAAATATTAAGCAATCGACATTTCTGTATATAACGAGAAAAACAACTCTTAACTAATGACTTAACTAAAGACTTAACTAAGGGCTTGGCGAAACCACTGAGCAGAAACCTTAACCATTGCATATCAGGAAGTGTTTTAAGTAGATAAAGGCGAAGTTTATGCTTAAATAATCTTCTGTTAGGTAGGGAATGAAGATGTGTAGGGAGAGAGTTCCAACATTGGGAGCCAGTATATTGTATAGAGAATCGACGAGTATTAGTATGTGCGTAGGGAAGGTCATAAACAGTTAATTTTCTAGTTGAATAAGAGTGGCGATCATAGGTAAGGTTAAAGAAATCATGACCTAAATACAAGTGGTAATAGGCCATGGTTATAACGGTACATAAACTCTCCTATTTGCAAGTGCCTAATTTGATCGATCTTTAATAATCCAAATTCCTTGAAATACAGAGCGGTGTGGGCTCGGCGAGGAATATTAGCTATAAAACGGATTGCATATTTTTGAAGGGTGACTAGTCTGATAAAATTAGATTTGTAAGTAGACGTCCAAATTAAATTACAGTAGGTTAAATAAGGATGAATAAGAGAATAGTATAGGATAGACCGGATAGAGACAGGAATCAGTTTAGATGAGCGAAATAGCACACCAACAGTCTTAGCAATTTTGCTAGAGATATTATTGATGTGTTCCTTCCAATTTAGATACTGGTCAATGTATATGCCCAAAAAAATTTGTGGATGTTACTTGGGTGATAGGAGTCCCTTCAATAAGTAGAATAGGAAGTTCATTGGGATATTTTTTCTTATGGGATCTGAAGAGGATGTAGTTGGTTTTATCCAAATTTAGAGTAAGTTTATTAGATCGAAACCAATCAACGACTCGGTGAAGCTCAGAATTAACAGTGTTGAATAGGGTATCAATAGATTTATCAGAATGAAATAGGTTAGAATCATCAGCAAATAGCACAAAATACATAGAAGGCGATACATTGGGTAAATCATTAATATAGATTAAAAATAAAAGAGGTCCAAGATTAGATCCTTGAGGGACACCATGAGAAATGAGTTGTAGATCAGAAGTACAATTGTTAATAGAAACCAGTTGAAAACGATTTTCAAGATAGCTAACAAACCATTGTAATTGTGTCCCTCTAATTCCATAGTTATAAAGTTTTTTGATCAAAATATGATGATTTACAGAATCAAAGGCTTTAGCTACATCAAGGAAGATACCAAGGGAGTATTCGTTATTTTCAATTGCATTAGAGATTTTGTCTTGTATGCTTAGAAGGGGCATGTAGGTAGAATGACCCTGTTGGAATCCATGCTGAGACTGAAATAGTACTTTCTCTTTTGATAAAAAAAACTATCTAAACGTGCATACATTAATTTTTCAAATATTTTGGCGAAGAATGGGAGTACAGAAATCGGTCTGTAGTTAGAAACATTGTCCCTCGGGCCCTTTTTATGAATGGGTATGACCTTGGCAGTTTTCAATGCAGAGGGGAATACTCCAGTGGTAAATGAGCAGTTGACAATCTCTGATAGCGGAATTGCAATTTTAGGCATTTTTATTTATTTATCTTATTTTTAATAAGAGAACCTAACCAGTGGACCCTATTATATGCTTACCACCTAAATGATATCAATATCTAAATGATATCAAATTATTTGCATAAGTTTGTAGATCTCATATGCCTGGCAAACTGTATCAATTAAGGTTCATTTCTCCTTCTCTATCACCTAATGCCATAATTACTTTGATATATCATACCTTTGTTAGTATGATGTGCTTTTATACCACTACTGCAAAATTACGACAATCCCTCTCTGATTCTCTGTCTCCATTCCTTGCCTTCCTATAAATCGCCCCTCCCCCTACTTACCTGATTTCCTACTTTTAACTGTGACTGGGCCGGGAGCGCCTCTGAGTAGGTTTCTAGAAGAGGTGCTATATAAATTCTCTAAATGAATAAATTTCCCTTTCTTCCCCTTCTGTCTTACTGCTTGCCTCCCAACCTCTTTCTGCTCCCTGTCTTCCTCTCCTCCCTTCCCTCCTCCCTTTCTCGCTCTCTTCCTACCTCTCTGCATTTCTTTCCACTCCTTCCCTCCTGCCTACCCAATTTGCTTCTCCATATAATTTGCTTTCATCCTTATTGTTAATAGACACCAGGTGCTGGAAAGGCTAAAGTTCAGTCAGCAATTCACCTAAGTCTTGATGTCAGAAATCCAACAGCAGCTGAACTTCGTAAGTTATTTGTTAACAACTTTGTCTAATTAATAGTTGAGGACAGTTGTATCTTTCTCCATTCTTGCCGCCTCTCTGACATTCTGCAACCACTCCTTAGTCACTCAATGCTCCACCAGCTCGTTGGAAGAGATTCCCAAAATGTCTCTGTCAATATGCTTATCCTCCTATAATTATTACCTCCTAATTTCAACTCTCCTCTGCTTGCACTCACCTCTGCTACTTTTCACTCACTACTGAAGGCAAACTCTTCTGATAATCCTATTCTGATTCTACTCCTGCACCACCACACGACCAGCATCATCACTGATTACCACCGTAGCTGTCTCCTTGGCTTGAACTCCCACATTTTTGACCTGCCACCAGAAGAACAGGGCAGTTTGGCTGTTGCAGACTTGACTTGATTAGCGGTGGTAAATAAGTGAGCTGGTCTCTCTGACATGGCTTTATGGTATACCCCGCAGTCGATCGAGTCGATCGATCGAGTCGATCATAACTCGGCCAAGTCGAGTCGATAGAAAAATCGTCGACTCGATCGACTTGCAAGTCGAGTCGATCGAAAAATCGTCGACTTGCAAGTCGAGTCGATCGTGAGTCTTGCTTAGTCGAGTCGATCGTTGTTTCATCTATTCGACTAGATTTAGAAATATTTTACTTAGGCCTACTACTTTTTAAAGTCTCAAAGTGACCGTATACATGATATAATGACGGAATTCAGTTTTTGCACACAAGTTCGACTCGAACTTGCTAACGAACCTTTTGGCAGCTGGCGATTTCGTGTTAGTGGAGCTGTGAAAGTTGACTATAGACGCACGTTTTCGATTTGAGTTGAACGAATATAGGGGCGGATAACGAAATTTTGGAAGGGGGTGGACAAAATTTGTGGTCCTGGGCCGACAAATTTTTCGTTGGTCTTCCGCCAAAAGAATTTTTTTAGTCTTTCGCCCAAAAAACTTCTAAAAACCCGTGGCGACTCAGGTTATTTAAAATCTGATGACTTTATTAATCATGTACTAGGACTATATATACTTTCTTTCCCACCTTCCTGTTCCCGTTGCGTTGATTTACAGCTTCTTGAAACCTGATGGAGGGAGGGACCACGTCATATGCGAATCTCTGAATTGGGCATGCCGGATTGGCCCCTTCCCTGGATTCGCTCCTGAATGAGCATGATACAGATCTACTATTTATATGCCTGTATGCAAGTTATGTAGATGTTAATTTTGAGAATATAAAACTGGACCTTTTATGACGTCACTTCGATTATGATACAATTCTACAATTAAATAAGTTCACTGAGAAAACGAAATTAGGCCTATTGTGACGTCACTTAGATCAGGACACAGATCTGCTGTCATATTATTTCATTAATGTTGAGAATACAGAACTAGGCCTACGCCTATTGTAACGTCACTCTGATTATGATGCAATTTTGCTATTATATTATAAGTTCACATCGAGAATTAAAAAACAGCGCCTATTGTGACGTCACATTGATTATATGATACAAATGTACTAGGCCTATTATGAAAGTGCATTTTGAGAATATAAACAAGGTCTAATGTGACGTCACTTCGATTATGAGACAAATGTACTATTATAGAAGTGCATATTGAGAATATAAACAAGGTCTAATGTGACGTCACTTCGATTATGAGACAAATGTACTATTATAGAAGTGCATATTGAGAATATAAACAAGGTCTACTGTGACGTAACTTCGATTATTATACAGATCTACCAGTATATTATGTTCATTTTGCGAATATAAAACGGGGCCTTTTATGACACCAGTCACGTCACTTCTATAGAAGTGATAATACAATTCTACTATTAAATAAGTTCACTGAAAAAACCGAAACTAGGTCTATTGTGGCGCCATTTCGATTATGATACAGATCTGCTGTCATATTATTTCATTTTCATAATACAAAACTGGGGCTGTTTAAATGCAACATCGCTCTGATTATGATACAAATCTATTATGATACGTTCAGTTTGAGAATATAAAACTACACATTTTTTCGGCCCAAACTATCACATTGTGACGTCACCTCGATCATGATACAGACCTACTATTAAAGAAGTTCATTTTGAGAATGAAAAAGTCCTATTGTGGCTAACTTCGATTATGATAATGATCTGTTATTATAGAAGTACATTTTGAGAGCATAAACCAGGCCTATTGTGACTAACTTCGATTATTACACAGATCTACCGTGATAATTATTGAGATTCATTTACATAATCTAAAGCGAGGTCTATTGTGACGCCACTACGATTAAAGTGCAAATCTATAAATTCACTGAGAATACGAAATTAGGCTTATTGTTACGTCACACAGATTTATGACACAGATCTACTATCGTATAATTTCATGTTAGGATCAAAAACTAGGTCAGGTCGACGCGAAGTCGATCGAGTCGATCGTCGACTGAGCCAAGTCGATCGAGTCGTCGAGAGGTCGGCGAGTCGACGAAGTCGATCGAGTCGATCGTCGCACGAGCCAAGTCGATCGTAACCCACGACTTGATCGACTGCGAGGTATACTTTATGGGCACTGGCAAATTTTCAGAGATTTACATTACGTTAAATTACATTACACTTGTGGATACACAAAGAGAAACAGAAATTATATCCTTTGTAAAGTACTATGTGCTATTCATAAGGATTATGCTGGAAACAGGAAGTAAGTTTTTACTAATAATGACAAAGAGCACAAACACTTGAAGCACAAGGATAATTAAATTTGATTGCAAAACAATTTGGCTTAATGACACAACATAAATAGATACATCAACATATAATATACCCCGGGTATGCTTAGTGATCAGTGGTGAGCAATTATTGTCATAGTCAACAATGCATCTGACTTGAAATCGAGCTAGTGTGCAACTATTAGCAGGCAAATGTAAAGTGAACAACTGTTCAGGAGCAGTTGACCACAGCAATTTATTAGGACTGTGTAAAATAGCATTTTTATCACTCACCCAAATATGGTAAACTAAATACAATATTCAACTTAATATGACCATTGACCATAAAGAGTAGGTAAAAGCAGAAGTGATATAAGATAAACAAACTTGATTTAAAATGGCAGTGAAATTCTATGAATAAATATTTTTAAGTGTTTAGGGGTCTAATACAATTTACGGTACTTTTCTGCAGTTATTGAGTTTATCAAAGCTTGCAATCTAAATTCTGAATGCAAACATAAGGTATAGCTCTACAATTTAGGCTTTTACTTTTTGCTAGTTTAGCTTCTACTTGCAACTTATTATTCTATTTGTACTACGACTATTGCCATGTTATGTTGAATATATTTAACATGCTTATGCTGCAATGTGTGGTGTCCAATCTAAAATTGTCAATAAACTTTGTGAAGCACCAATTAATTTTGGTCTGCTTAGATGTTGTCTCACTTGACACATTATCTGTTAACATAGCGGAGGTAGTGGTGGACACAGACTCTTGTGAAAGTCATAAAATATCATGTTCAATAGAACAACAAGATGCTCAAGGAGTTGCTGATTTAGGACAAATAACTGAAAAAACGCTGTAGGTGTACATTAGCAAATTGACCCTATGGCTACTTATGGCCAAGTTTTTATGACTGCATGTCTTTATATAACATTCTTGGAATAAAGTTCCACAATCCACATGCAATATTTTTGGGGAAATGAGAATCTTCGGAAACAGATGAATGATAGTTACAAATTTAGGATAATAAAAACTGGGATGACACTGTTTGCATAATTATGAGCATTTACTAAATAAATGGAATCATGGATTTGGCAGAGCGCTATGGTGATGAAGGTGATCTTATGTAAATGTTGTGAATTTAGCCACTGTAAATTGATTGATACATTGCAAAACTGTCGTCAGTTCATCTCAAAGATCCTATAATCTCAGATCTCTGTTCACGCATTTCATCCACAGAACCAACAGAATATATTGAGTTTAAGAAATTACTTTAAAAGTTGCAAACAAACCATATTGAAACCATTGTATTCCCATTGTGTTTGTAATAATAGTTTCAAGTATAAAGAAACGTAGACACAGGACCTCCCCATGAACTTGCAATGTTAGATAGTTTTCTGTGCTTTCACTGCTTCTCTTGCACCATTTCCTCATGAATTAATATCTTATGCATGTATTTCAATCTTGGAACAAAAATTATTCTCTTCCTGCTATACCCTTACCTGCAGTCGATTGAGTCATGTGCTTTGATCGACTTGACTTCTTTTATGTTCGACTTTGGCGACTCACTGACCTCTCTGCGACTTGATCAACTTGGCTCAGCCGACAATCGAATATTGATAATGATCCTGTGAAACTGATTTGTTGATTGAACAGTGTGTGAAATGTAGAAGGCTCAAGTTAGTGCTGGGTATTGATAAATTTGATGCCAATATTCAGAATTATTATGAGCTAGAATGAATACTGATCAACAGAGGCTAATAATAATATTATTGGTCGAAAGTTTTTATTGCTACAGCATACATGTAACATTATCAAGGGCTGTATAAATGTATATGCGTTGCAGTGGGTCTGAATTTACTCACCTTCAGATCTCTTTTATAACATTTTGTCTGCATTCACAGTTGGAATTAATAGACATGAATATTCTTATTATTATTACTTTTTCTACCCAAAGTACCTCAGATCCCCAAGATTTAAGCAAATTATCCGGAGACATAAAAATTCGTTCTGGGACAGCTAGATCTCGTCAAGATTCGGCAGATATTATTACTATTATCATTATTATTACTACTACTATTATTATCATTACTACTACTACTGCTACTACTACTAATGCTGCTGCTACTACTACTACTACTACTACTACTACTACTACTACTACTACTACTACTACTACTACTACTACTACTACTACTTCTACTACTACTACTACTACTACTTCTGCTACTGCTATTATTACTGTTATTATTTAGTTTCTAGATATCTCTGCTTTCTAGTTAGTCATATTCATTGTGTCTGTGGCTGACTTGTATTATTCTTCTGATGGTAACTGGTTGCCAGTTATGAGTTGAATGTGGGTTGTAGTGTTATGTGATCTGATGCAATGTAACTCTCTAAAAGCCATGTCCGGGAGGCCCGCTTATTAAATCTGGTGCTGCAAGATATAGGTTTCTTTGGTCCATATCGATATTCAAGCATATCAGTGACAGAGTACCTGAGAAGTTTGACATGGTCAAGCAAAGGAGACAGCAGGATTATGGTGGAAATTGTTGATGGCCATGAGGTGGTGCAGAAGTAGAACAAGTTTAGGATAGCTTGAAAAGCTAGGTTTTCAGTTATGATTGGAAAGCTGCAGGAGAGAGGTAATAGGCTATCATATGCTGGTTACAGCATGCAGCTGAATGTCTGAGACCAGCATCTAGTTACCCAGTGATGTAATTGGTGCATAATCAATGCAGTGCATAGAATTACCAGAACATTTTTTGGTTCCAAATTTTCTGCATGCATAAATCACCATGTAATTTTAATTGTGCTGTAGATTTAGTCTAGAGGTAGAAAATGGAGATTATGTAGCCATAATAAGAAATATGCAATCCTGAACTTTAACCCTATTTGCTTGATGGTCAATATTAATAGAAAAAAGGTCTGCTATAGAATTCCTACAAAAGAAAATATTTGTAATAATGCTATGAATTTTTATGCCAGAAAACAATTTTAACTTCAGTTTAATTGACTACACGGGCAAAAAGTGTTCTGGATGGCTTGCATAATGCATAGATTTTGTGAGATAGTTGATGCTGTAAAGGATAGATCGAACAAGTACGAGGTGGGTAGTGTGTGGGAAATGTTGATAACGAGCATTCAACGAAGGTCACATATGCATGCATCAGTTGCATGATAAATGGGTTAACAAATGGACCTCTTAGGTCACACTCCGCATGACGCCAGCACTATCCTATTCTTACAGATAAAAGCTTGCCATTTATAATATAATTATGTATGCAGGATGTCTAGCCTGTGAAAATCATACATCTATGAAGTATGTTGCATATTTTGCTAAGTGGAAGTCAGTAGAGTGCATCTCTCATAGGCCTACAACATGCTGAGTTTGAGAGAAATTTAGCTAAGCAGTACAGTTCAGGACAGATTGGATCTGATGCAGTCTGAATTGGAGGAAGCTTGGAAAGATGGAATATCACAATAATTGAGGGTCAGCAAGAGGAAGGAATAACAGAAGGCTGTTGTAGCAACAAATGAAATATTTCATCGTATTGAGTGATTCTTATGAATCTGATCTCAGAACTTTTATGAACAAGTGGAATAGTGGATAGTGACATTTCTTCTTCAAAGCTCTGTGTTCTTTAGCATGTCTATTTGATGTACAGTAAATATAAATTAGAGAGCGAGACATTTAATTGCAGCAGTTGTTTATAACTAATGCAAAAATGCTGTGAATATTTTAAATGCTTGAGCTTACTTTGATGTTCACACTGTTGCACTTGCATGTAGCAGGAGCATTGCAGTTCTTCAATTATTCATGCGTAACTCTAGTACAAATACAGCAAAAAACACATAAAAATATGGCATTTGGGAGAAGAGGGAATTTTCTTTTGCATGTGTTTTGCTGAAATCCAGTCTTGAAATAATGATAATTTGTCTTTAGAAATTATTGACAATGGAGGAAATGTTTCTTTGAGTTTCGGAGTGCTGTCAAAACTGGGTTATCGGCCAAAGCCAGGTTGGTTTACCCATAGTATAGTTCTTCAAATAAGCTTGGTAATTTTCTGCAGATCATAATTTTTTATGTATTTTTTCATAAAGTTATTGTAACCATAAACTCAGAATTTCTACAGCATCCACAAAAGTGACATCGCGGGAAAACGTTGAATCACAGAACCCAATTTAAAAGAAAATCAATAATAGTCAGAGGTCAAGATTAAGAGAATCAGCAGACAGATAATAATAATAATAATAATTATGAGAATTTACATGACGCCGTAAGAGCTTGGGTGGATGGTGTTTAGAGTTGAAATAGTAATGGTGGCAAGGGGAAGAAGAGGAATTTGAATAAGATTTGTGAAAAGCAATGTTTTCAGTATTGAGTGAGAGACCTGTACGTGAGGAGATTGCAAGAGGTGAGGTTTGGTTAGTTCATGAAAATGGATAAGATATTTGGAGTAATGCTGAACAGTGTTAGGGTGGAAGAGTTTGGACAGCAATGGCTGAGGAGCGATTTGCATATTAAAGTGATGGAGGGGTGATGGAAGGACAGAGCAGTGTTAGGGTGGAAGAGGAGTGGATTGAACGGAGTGGGTTATTGAACAGTAGACAACTGATGGAGGAGATAGGAGGTATACGGACGATTGAAGTGTGTTGTTGGTGAGCGATAGAACTGTTTTCTTACTCCAGCTCAGCTAATTTGAATCTTTTCAAACTAATGTGCTTTTCTGAATTGTCATGGTAAATAATTGCATGAGCATGATAGTATGTGCTGCATACTGATCATTCATTCTCACCAACAGATTCCCAGTGGCAGGCCGTTTCAAGACATCTGTTATGTTAAATAGTTAAATCTCAAAATACCTTAAAATACTGCATATGATTTATTTATTAATAAATTTGCAATGCGTGCAAGGTCGCATCAAAGTCTTGAAAGCCAAGCAGATAATAGTGAGTTTTGAGTTGCTTTTTGAAGGAAGGAAATTAATTATGTCCATGGCCAAGATGGCGATTGTTTTGCTTTCAGCGATGGTAGATTTGTTTTCTGGGTGTCCGCACGTAGGGCAGGACGGGCATTTGCCCCCTGGAAAATTAATACCTATTTTTAACTACCAGTTTTTGGTTTTTAACAAATTTCTTCACACTAAAGCACCAATGATACTAATGATACCCAGAGTAAAACGATGCAATTTACGTTTAGAAACCTTTATGAAGAATAAGCAATTGAGCACGTTCTCAATTTCCTGCTTTGCATTTTTCAAGCTTTTGCTAAGAAATGCAACTTTGACCATTACGTTTTGCCCCTTCTGCAAAAATAATTGATACTGGAAAGACATGTCTTTCAGTATGTCTTGACTTAGCGATTTGCATTTTTTCAACACTGGTAATTTGTAAAACCCTCGGTGTTTCTGTTACTGGGTTAAGTGACTGTCTTCCTAGCTTTGTGAATGGTCTCAGCTTGTAGGCTACTACTCGATCTGATCCTTCTATCTGTCTATGTCCCATTTGGATCTGTCCCTTGCCCCATATTATTTACAGCCTTCACGTCACCAATCAGCTGCTTTGCCCTCACTTTGGAGTCCAGTTGGAACAGTCTGCCAATGATACTTGGCTTTACATTGTCACCAACCAACAGGTCAGTGGGGCAAAGTAAAACTTGAAGAGTTCCTCTTGTCAGAGCAAGGTTCTGCCTCAACGGCCTTGACATAAACCCAAATATGTATGGGCAGACATGATGTTTGCTCATGCCAACATGTGAGCTTTTTTCCGTTTCATTCCAGCATTGACTTTGGCGATTTTGTAAGTGATGTTCCCACAGCACTATGCGAGCTAAGGCAGTTTCAAATGTGTTGCAGCCTGTTGAACTCAAGGTCGGAGAGACACACAAAAACTGAAATAGCATATTATCAAGGTGAGAGGAGACAGAGGAACGGACTTTGGTTTGCAACATATTCTTTGGTCAGAGGAGCCGACCTTATGTGATTTATTGCCCAGGTGGGATATAAAAAAAGATTTACAGACATCTGTTATGCATCACTATCCACGGTTTTTGTTATATGCTTACTATCAAGGGTAACCCCACATGCTTTGACAGTATCTCATAGTGGCACAACAGAAGTGCCTGCAAGGCCAATGATGGAAAGTAAAAGGAGAGCGAATCAAAGAGAATTGCCTCAGACTGGTCTTGGTTTATTTTATTTATTTTTATCTTATATATTTCTCACATTTGCTATTGCACCCCTTCAAGCTCTCTACTCAAAGGCGCTACTGACTACCATGCGGACACTGAATCGAAGTTTCACACCGAAGCTCATGAACAATTTTGAGTGACGAACTTGCTCAAGGTCCCTATGCATGTGGTGGCTTGAGGTGGATTCGAACCTGGAACCCTCCGATTCCAAGGCACCAAACCCACCACTACGCCACCACACCCACAAACCATTGAATCAGAACTACATAGATATATAAGATCTGCTATTACCGAGCAAAGAAATGTCACACACTAGAGCCTAGTATTCAGCTGGCCAAGATTGACTTGGCTGCTCTCGCACATGAGTTTCCCCATGTAACCTTCTCTACCTCTGTTCGAGACCTTGGGATCATCTTGGACCAGGAACTCTCCTTCTCTAAGCACATCTCTTCCCTGTCACGTGCCTGCTATTACCAAATTCGACAGCTGCATGTCGTTGCTCGCTCTCTCTCTCATTCACTGCATCTTCTACTCTTGTCCATGCCTTTGTTTGCAGCCGCTTAGATTACTGCTCCTCTCTTTATGTTGGCCTCCCACAGGTCCGTCTGAACTCCTTGGTTAGGGTCCTTCGATCTGCAGCACGCTTGGTTGGTGGCATCTCCCGTTTGCTCGCGTTTCTGCCTTCATGAGGGATGACCTCCACTGGCTCCCACTGCAGCAACGCATTGCTTATAGAGTTTCGTCTATAGCTAGGCGCTGCATTCTGTCTCAAGCTCCATCCTATCTATGTGAGCTTTTTACTCCAGTCTCCGTTTCTCTGGGCCGTCGTTCGCTGCGGTCAGCTGCCCGCGGTGACTATCTTGTCCGTTTTTGTCGTACCGCTACTATGCAGCGAAGAGCATTTTCCGTGGTGGGTCCAGCTATCTGGAATGGCCTCCCTGCGGCTCTCCGTTCGCTTCCCCGTGACTCTGCTGGCTCTTTCTACCGTCTTCTCAAGACCTTTCTCTTTGACCAGGCCTGGGTTGGGAGCGCCTCTGAGTAGAGATCTTGAAGGGGCGCTATATATATTTGTGTGATTGATTGATTGATTGTCTGCTGTCACATCAATCATGCCAACCCTGTGTATGCATGCGTCTCAGATCTTTAAGTCAACGGGGCTCAACAAATCCATGTTTCTCTGGCTCACTTGGTGTGGGTGCCTAACCCACTGGGCAACTGCAGTGGCCCTGCTGAATTCAGAATAAGATTTGAACTCTTACAACCAGCACTTGTACCTACCTTTGTTCATGATTATCTCCTTACATTACATTTGCTGCAGCCTATTATCTTTGGGTATGGGTCTTTTGGTTGGGCTTTTATCTTCATTCATGCTGCTGCCTGAGATCTTTTTCTTCTTGTAAGAAATGCCTCAAAACTCATTGGCTTTCAAACATCTGGTTGTGTAGCTGCTGTTGGTTGAACTGGCGTCTGACTAACTGAACTTCAATTTTGCATTTCTGTTTGACGTTTCTGAACATGCAAAAAAATTAGTAATTGTGACAGTAATCCAACAACTTCAGACACTTGCTGTACAGTGCATTGAATAGCACAGCAGCCAAAGCTTTGAAGACATTACATAGCTTCAGGTTATGTGGAATCATGGGTGAATTGGTATCATATAAACACACCATACAAGTCGTATATGCATACTAATATTATTCATAACAATGCTAGAGCAGCAGACCATTGAGAATGTCTTGTATTATAAATGTCACTTGTTTGACACTTTTAACAGTCTGCCTTTGTGTGCCGAATTAACTGCTTCTACAGCAGTCGCTGATTTTTATGCCAACAACATTTGAGAAACTGTCAGCCAATTTAACCTCAGACTATTATTACTGATGGGGTATGAAGCTGATGACAATAAAGTCCATAATACAAATTATGTTTGGTTTGGATTTTACATCTGGGACTTTTGCAGATTGCTTTAGTTTTGTTAATGATTGTCTTAACAAAACAAAGCGACTTAATTCAACAAAGAGAACTTGCAATATAAATTAAATGTAAATGACTCAACATCAGGAACGATGCAGTTAGCTTTGTTTACTTTTGCTTTGCTCACATTTTTCCCTGCATAGTACCCGGATGTCAGTGTATTTAAAAGTAGACCAACCACGTACATTGCTTGTGATGCATGAGAAAAGATGATTTCTGATTGACTGACACGTGGCAGCTTCATAATAATAATAGTCTTATGTTTAACTCTGGCCTTTGCACGTTTCTGAGGAAAGAAGAACTGCAGACATTCACAACTTAAGCACATTCAAGCACAGTAATTACAGTGTACCGCGGTGAAACAAATTATTATTATTATTTTAAATGTATGATTAAAGTTTTATATAAATTATGCATGCTGTCACATATAATAATTGTACTAATTTTTAACTACAAAATTAACTATGTCTATTTCACCAGTTAATATGATCAGTCAATACACCTAAAAAGTCCCAATTGGTTTGTCTAATCTCAGTGGTTTGTCTATACAGTTATAAAACCTTGATTACAATAGTAACTAACTAGCAGCCGATAGTGAATAGTTAGAGATGGAGACTTGGTGTAATCATGAGAGACGTCTGCAGAAGAAACTCTGGCCAACATTACATGATTGAGGCAACCTGTAGATATCTTCTTGTTTTAATCAGCATATTGCCGTAGTTAGTTAGTTTGGTTCCTGAATGGATATGGTGCCAGTGTAAAGTGAAAATAGGCTGCACATGTCATTTGACCTAGAAGGTATGACAATCCTTTGAGTGTAATTCTGAGTGGCATGTGGAGCGTTTTTGGTCAGTGGCTTCATTTGATAAGACACATGTATTTCTCTCTTAGATCAACCTTATCTGCTTACTACCACTTTCTAAGAAAAAATCTTGTGCAAAGTTTACTGATTGATTTTGGTCTAATTTGCTGGTTGTCTGTAAGTGCTTCACTCAGTTCAGCTTTGTACAATAACGTATGTTATGAGAGTTGCACATATAACTTATATGATGTTTATATGTGTATTGCTGTTCTGTTAGTAGTTAAGTTTGATGTTAATTAAGTTTGTTGCATAACCTGTACATGTACAATTTGTACATTGTACAGCGCTGTGCGCTTGCAACAACAACAACAACAACAACAACAACAATTATTATTATTATATTTCTGAACTTATTCGATTGTAGCATATAAAAAAGCTACATGTCGCTTCATAGATCATAATTTTATTATAATGGTCATGTTGTGCTGTCTAGTGTAAATGTCTTCCACTTCTAGCCAAGATAACTACCCAAGTGGGTACTATGATGAGTATAGAGTAGAACCCGGGCATGGACTCAGCTCAAAAGCTAAATCTAATATTTAGCTGTTAAAAAGAAGACATTATGTAAGAATGACAAGAAATTGAAATCAATGTATACTGCTAACTGCCTCACTGCTATATCTTGTTTTGACATGAGTTAGATGCCTATTAAGTCAGAGTTTGATTTTGTTTGCTGCATAATGCAACGTAATGTAAATGCATTGGAACCTGACGGTTCTAGGGCATGGTCCAGTACATGGGAAGGCATGGTTACCTGGAGTTAAAGTGCAGAATTGCAGCACCTGCATATCTCCACAGCCAGAAAGGTGCAGCAATTATGCTGACTTGGAGGACTGGAACACAGAGCTCCATAATGCATGCCAAGGATTTAAACAAGTTCCTGCATGATGATCCTAAAAGAAATTCGCTCAGCAACAGGATGCCTGCTTAACGTCTCACATATATTGTGATATGTTCAAATATTTTGGATACAACTCTATTCTTCACGATTTCGGATGGACTTGAGGAGGTGGGACTGCATTAATCCAGTCACACATTAAGATGAAAGAGTGCACGTGAGTCACTGCAGCACTGACTGACAGAAGCAGGACCTGCAAAGGAAATTCACATGATACGCCGTCAATAAGAAGCACATTCAGGTTGCTGATGCCATGCATGGGATTCATATCAGGGAATTGGAACTTTATCATGTGCTTGTCAATGTTGACTGTGCATATTCCCAGCCAAATATTTTTATGTTCTGATGGATTCAACCATGGCTGAGTAGACAACATCCAATTCCTCACTCCTGTCACTTTGTAGCAGATGACATGCAGCTGCATCAATGAGTGGCAAGTGAAATGAAGTTGTACACCATCAGCAGATTGATTAATTTGTGCACCCGGAAAAGATATGTGTTACCAGTGGAACACAAAAATAAAACATCAAATCTTTCACATGTCAGTTGCTACAGAAAATAATTTGCAAGTTAAGAAAATGGTGACTTTTATCAGATATTATTTTCTATTATTGCCACTTGTGGTATATATCGTTTATCTTTCGTGCAGCTTATCTTGTACATTATCTTATATAGTGCAACAAATATATTAGGCTCGTGATGACCATGTGTTTAAAATGAACTGGTTTTATTTGCACATTGAGATCAATTGAAGGGTGCAGAGTTTTTGAAGCCTGATATGATATGTGTGTGTGTGAAAAATATGGAAGTGACGTTGCTGATAGAGGTACAATTTGCAAATGAAAAAGACTGCCTTACCTTGACAAAAGGCATAATGCTGTTGTGCTTTTGTCTCTCTCTTCTGCATTTCTTTCAAATCTCAGTTTGTTGTGGTGCTGACATGGCATTTCCAATCTTACAACCCATGAGGAAATGTTTCATTTTTGGAATGTTGCACTTGTAATTATGTTTCTGCCAAAAATATCCTTTACTACAGTACCTGGAAACAATATTATCGTTGATTAATCTTTTACCCATTTGCCCTGAGAATATCTGCTGAAAACGGCCTTAAAATTTAAAAATGAACGGGTAAAGGGTTAAAATGTGGAAGAAAAACTTGCTTAAATATCTCACTGTGCTTCTTCTTTGAATATTTCCATATACAGGGTGGGCCATAAAAAGATCACATACCGTTTATTGCCAATATCTTGGCCAGAAGTAAGAATTTCTAAATGAAATTTTACAGTCTTAAAGACAATTCATATTTACACAAGATGGCCAGATTTCTCCCAACTATTTCAAACAGGACAAAAGTTATATCACTTTTAGTGAGGCCACCCACTGTTTTTGATGATTCCAAAACGTAATGCAACAAAAAGTAACAAAAACCAGATTTATTAAGTCTTCTGTCAAATAATTGTTATCAAAAGCCTTGGCATTGCAGATAATCATTATTATTGTTATTTAAAAAAGAAAGTGTCTGCACAGATTTATACCTTCATATCAGGCAGATGATTGTTGTGTGCTGGCATCATCGCTTCCCGGAAGGTTTTATCTGCAAGTTGCAACCTAATATGGAGAGGAAACGCCTGCCCATACTGGCAGGGGTCTTATGAAATGCTCTGCCTCTAGCTCTTCAGGATCTTGAAGTTTGTAAAAGACTTGTTTATTTCTGTCATCCTACTGACAGCTGTTAAGCACATATACTGTGCATAAGGTAACAGCAGTTACATTATCTTGCACTTTAAAAATACACTTGTAATTATTTGGAAGATTAATTTATTCAATTGCCATTCAGTTATCAGAGTTTCTGTTTTTTGCAGAGCATCATGATGGAGGAGATGCGTTCATTTACAAAGCGTGGAAAGTTTCAGACTGGGCTAAAGGAGAAAAAGATTACCAATTTGAGTCAAGCACAGGAGGTGTTAAGATACAAAGAAAAGGACTGTATTTTATCTACAGCCAAGTAATGTCAATTTTGTATAAATTTTTATTTAAAGCATGTAAATCTGTAAATTGTTCTTTTATGGCCTGTTTCTCTTATGGTGATGGTGATTATATTTGTTTTATTGTGAATACAATTTGAGAAAATGTAGAAATGTTTACGTGAGAGACTTACATTTAAAATAAGAAAGATTGGGCTATAAGAAGTTGTTTGAAATGTTTATTGAACCAGTAGATGTTTGTTATAAGGATCCGTGGATGAAGTGAGAGTTGTCGTTGGGTTGGAGAGCATGGTTTTGTGCTCTTGGTCTTAACGGATGAATGGTGATGGGATGGAGAAGTGGTAGGAGCTGCTATAAGGACATGCTTGGAGTTTGCAATAATTTAGTAGAAGATGAGTTTAGCTTCTGCAAATTCTCTGGGACCCTGGTCCCACAACCATGAGCTTTTATTATCATTAAGGATTTTTTTATAGTGCCCCTTCTCCCTCCCTCCCTCCCTTGTTCCCTTCCACTCTTTAGGCCCAGTCTAGAGGTATTGTGGGATTTTGAGCATCAGAGGCTTTAAGAGACGCTTAATTGCTGTCTCATTTGCCTAATCCATGTATTGTCTTTTCCACTTACATTTTTGCTGACATGTATAAATAGAAAACAGGTAAGCCTTTTGAGTGGGTCATTCTGTGCATCATTCATAACGTGGAGGCGAGGGGTCAGTTCACATACCCAGTATGAATATGTTTCACCCTGGTTTAACTCATACAGTGGTTCTGACTTGCATTTCCAAGTTTCACCAGAGCTTAGGCCAAGATACGAGATTTTAGCAAAATATCTTTGTGATGCCAGGGCTTGAAACCCATTGCTTTTCGCTTCCTATATATTGCACTAGAAGCTGAAATATAAGGCAGGAGTGGTCAAGATCATCATCATCAGTCCTATTCGTGCAATTCTGCACATCGGGCAATGCAGCAAGAATGTAGAATATTCTTCAATTCAACAGATGGCTATGAATTCGCCATAATTTGCGAAGTAGTAAACGGATTATGATGCTGTTTGCGTTGTTTGATTCAGAATACATTCCTTTATTGCCCCCCAAGATTGCAGAATAGTCCATTAGTGGTTTCTTAGAACTTTGATGGCACGAATATTCAGAAACTTTTTCTATGATTTTCCTACGCTAAACTAACGAAATAATTAGTTATGATAGTTAATGAGTTATAACTTCAGTTAGAAAAAGGATATTTTCATTCTGTAAAATGTATTTGAAAGCAGAGTCAGTGTACTAAATTGAATAGAGAGTTCAGAAATCAACATGTGACAGGTTTTGAGCCCCTGTGTCACATTTAATGCAGGTTCATGCTGTCAGCCCTAAGAATTACACATTGATTTTCTGGGACAAAATAAATGGAAAGGTCAATCTGAGCAGGGTGATAATTGCTAAAGGGTTGAGGGTTCAACGTCCTAGTCCTTCTTAATGCCTCATAGTACAGTCCTTTTTACACTCCCAACTCCATGTAGATCATCTGACCATGCCTGACCCCTCCCCAGTTATTTTTTTACAATTCTCATACTGAATCTGAGTTAGATAAGTAATAGAATTTATTGCATAATATTTTGCTGTGAATTCATGACTAATTCTGTTTCAAATTTCATTGCAGATCCTGTATCATAATTCAGCCGCACGAAGCAGTTACATGATTATGGTCGATAGGGAGAATTTCGTAAAGTGCATGGAAAGTGTTGATGCGGTTATGCCAGAAAGCCAGACGTCCGCTGACAGTGCCAGATACAAGACATGTTACGTAGGTGCAGCACGTGTACTGGAGAAAGGACAGACTGTCTGGATCAAAGACCTATACAGTCGCTATGTTACCCCTGATTCAACAGCTAATTTCTTTGGTTTGATGAAGATTGCTGACCTTGAAAAATAGTTCAACAATTAGCACACACTCAAAACTGTTTCATTTCTTGTTTAAGGCGGTTAACTAAGAAAAACATGCAACTAATTTCCTGAAATGTGATATATCAAAATTTGTTTTTTATACTATTTTGTAAATAACTTTATCAAAAAGGAAAAAGACAATTTGACTACAGATTATATATATATGTATAAGATGTGATTATTAAGGTTTATTAAGTTAATGAGATTGATTAGTATGTTGACATTGTTTTTGAGCGTGTTTGATTACACATATAGCCGATTAATTATGTAACCTCAGTAGTAGTAAAAACTGAATTTATAAACAAACTGCTGGCCCAAGGTGGTTTTGATAGATTCAGAGGGTGTTTCTCAATGTTAGAACCACTATGCAATGTATGAATGCAACATTTAGCATGCAAACTATTCCTCAGTAGCCTACCCTTCTCAGTCTTTTGCTGAGACTTTCTGTAAGTAGTTCTTTGAATCTGAATGGAACTCGTAACTATTCTGTCCGGTATATTTAGATATGTAACATGATGCACCATCTCTAGTTTAATAATGGTTGCTGATGACTTTTGCACATTTATTGCACTGCACACATTTATTTCATGAACAGACGTAACTTTTCTAACTGAATTCATCTCTGTGACGATGTCCATTTAAAACACATTTGCATCTTCATAAAGGTTGAGTAGATTGGTGTGTTGGTTGTACAGTTATGTGATTTAATTAATTAAGTAATTAATCACGGGCATCTTAAAAGCCAGCACCATAGGATATAAAATATGTAGATATGGCTTTGGGAATATGATTTGCTAAGTTGGATTGCCTAGTGCAGGTGTCACGAAATAGAGTATCCCCCGTATTAATTGTATCCCCCCAAATTTAAAAAAGTCGAAAAAACCGCTTCCGCGGGTATTTTTTTTGCAAATTAATTTTCATCTGCTTTGGTTTGAACAATGACACTAACAGGTACGTTTATCCCTACTAGATAATTTGTTTTGCCCTGTTTTTACAGCACTTAAAACACTTAAGAACACTCAGAGTCACGAAATAAATTTGAGTTGCCTTTATCTGAGCATTGCTTAGGACACTTAAAACAATTAGAGTCACTTTAAATTTTGATTACAGCATACAAAATTTTATTATGCGCATTTTTCAAAAAAGGGGATAGAATGGTTTATCCCCCCGGATAGTATAGACCGGTTAATTTCATCCGGAGGGATAGATTCATTCATCCCCCCGGATAGCTTTCAGGGGGATACTCCGTTTCGTGTCACAGCTATGGAATCACACATGTATAATTAAGATTTCAAGCATTGACTCAAGTTCGTCTGCTCAGGTGTTTGGATTTACAGCACCTGAAGTCAAATGCTGCGAAGAGATCGAGTTCAGTTAGAGATTGACTGTTATGGGCATTGGTTGCTTCAAGAAGGCAGCACTGCTATATTTCTGCTCCTGGTTGATTTCTGCAAACATTAGAATGATTCGGATCAGTTTAAATTGAACACTAAAGTGATATGAAATAAAAACTAGTTCAGTCGTGCAATCAGCAACAACAATCAGACTATTGAAAATCATCTAACTAATCTGTTGTGATGACTGAAGCGATGTCATAGCTTTGGTAATTGATAATAGCCAATTGTTTGAAGAAGAAGAAGTATCATTGAAGTGAGTGAAGATTTTGTTTGAGACTGATTGACATAATAGATGTTGAACTTCAAAAGGATCTAGTTGTTGAACTCTCGACACAATGAATGAACTGAGAAAATATCGAAGAGGTTCGTTGAGAAAGCTGTGCAAAGTCAACAAGACAGAGGTGAAGCATCAAAATTCTTCGTCATAGTTCTACCAAGATCTGAGAAAAACTCAAAGACAAAAGAATTATGAATAGGGGAGTTTTGCATATGTTATAATTTAAAAAAATGATGCATTGCTGGCTTAAGCAAGACTAGATCTACTAGAATATATAGTTAACATAAAAAGATTTATACCAGTACTATATAATTATATAACTGTGAAATTATATTATTTTGATTAATATGTATTGATGTTACAAACTTAAAGAACTGAATGACTTTGATTGCACAAAATCCTATATATTTATTGACATGTTGAGAATCGGAACATCAGTTTCAAAGTATATAACGGGCATAGGATCCAATGCCAATACGCTACAGCCTAGACCACGAAAAAAATGAAACAGTTTCTCTATCATTATGTGGATCATGCCTACAATATTAGTACAAAGATTGACCCACTGCCCAATATGCACATGGTCTGTCATTGTGACGTTGACATAGCTGTGCTTCACTGTTGACAGCTGCATTGGTTTCCAGTTATTTCTAGTACACTTTCTTCATTGCGGTGTTAACCACTGGACTGTTTGAGAACTGTAGCCATTGTTACCTTAGATTAAACAATAGATTTATAGCTTATTCTTTTCAACTGTCTGTGACTAAGTGATTGCTATTGTTTTGTACTTATATGTATTTTGGGCATGAAAATACATTTAACCTCTTTACTTCTGTTTTTTGTAAAGCTCTGTTACTTATGATTTTTTTTAAATTTAAGCTTTTCATGCGTGTTTGAAAATGAGGGTTGTATTAGTCATTCTACCCAATTACCTGACCATGTAAGCATACAACAGTTAAACTGTACAGCTAATATTGTAGCTGTAAGGTTCAAGGTATAAATCAATGTTCTGCTTAACACTTATAAGAGCAATTGTTGACATTATCCAGAAACATAGTAATATATTTTGCAGGTTGTGCAAAGCACAAGCACTCACTAGGCCAGAGGCCACATGGACACACAAGAGGCTCAATGACAATGAGACCTGGTTGCTCAATGACTGAAAGCAAAATAGCCAACGGGGTCACAGAATCTGCAAAAACCTGTCAAGCTCCTTCATGTCTTCTAAAGAGATCGTCAAAAGTCCAGTTTTTATTACCTACTTAAAACCATTTTGAACACCACATAGGTTGGAACTTGGAATGTTAATGAAAATGGTTTTAGCGATATAATATTAGATACGGTAGATATGCTTATTCACCACAAAGGTGCAAAGTACAAGAAACAAAATTAAGTACAGACATATGCAAAACTGGCACACATATGAAAATTATCACTTCTGTCACATAATGTATATACCGTACTCATTACAGAGTGGTACAAGTTGAATACTGCATAGCTATATCCTTTGAGAACACTGCTACTATACCATACCACCATTGAGTTTAATTTGCCCAGGTGTAGTGTACGAGTGAGATATATCCTACCAGAATAGAATTGAATGTCTTTAACACATTAATATTTATGCATGTTAAAAATGTTTCTGGATACATTATTCCAACACACATTGAGCTGGCGCATCTGGGATCTTCATAGTTAACAAAGGTAAGAAAAGATTCTAGTAATCTGCATGCTTGGAAACAATTATTTTGAAGGACAGAATATGGCATTAGCAGAAGCACCAAACCATTTAATTTCAACCGTCAAATCAATTTTAAACTTTTTACAGGATGTAAACTTAGAGCATAATTCAAGAAATTTCATTTCCCTCACCTATTCAAGGGATTCTGAAAGAGTAATATTCACATAACTTTACTTTTTTTAATTTTTGTACCGTCAATTACCTTTGACTTTCTTAGAAGGTCAGAAGTTAAATAGGTAGACTAATATCTAAGCAACTGCTTGGCATGGTCTGCATCAGTAGGTAATCGTTTGAGTGGCACAGCAACACTGCAGCTAGACAAACGTTCAGTTTAGAAAAAAAGGAGCTTGCAGCCAAGATTGACTGCCTTCGTACTTCAAGACATCCAACATTTACTATCTCAATGTCATTCTGCAGTCTTTGATGGTTATATATATATATATATATATATATATATATATATATATATATATATATCAAAGGTTCCCAACCTTTTTTGACTTTAGGGCCACTTTTTCTAAGTTGGAGGACACAATAGGGCCACTTTTCTTAGTTGAAGGACATTATAGGGGTCACAAGGCTAAAATTTAATTAACTAAAACCATATCAAATTATTATAATTGGATCAAAATAGAATGTTCTGATGTTATTTATAGATGTCAAAATAAAATAAGTTGTAAAAGAAAATAATTATGTGTTCCATTCTGTCTAAATTGTCAATTTTTTCATATATTTTTGCTAATTCTTTGAGAGATGAGGACCATTTTTGAGGCCTGGAGGGCCACTTTTGGCCCGTGGGTCACGAGTTGGGAGCCACTTATTTATATATATATATAAATTATATATAATATATATATAATATATATATACATATATATTGTATACACTGTTATACAGTATATATAATATATATCAAAGAACCACACACACATATTTATATAATTGTGTGTGTGTGTGTGTGTGTGTGTGTGTGTGTGTGTGTGTGTGTGTGTGTGTGTGTGTGTGTGTGTGTGTGTGTGTGTGTGTGTGTGTGTGTGTGTGTGTGTGTGTGTGTGTGTGTGTGTGTGTGTGTGTGTGTGTGTGTGTACAATTAATTAATTGATTTGCTTCTAACAGTGATTTCTAGAGCCCTTTTAGAATTCCAAGCCTTGTCTATTTGTCATGACCTTCATCTTTTGCGGCATTAATCATGCTGTACTCGTTTGCGGACCCCTCAACCCTATCCACCAATTCTTGTAGCTCCTTCGGGGATGTAGTCGATATCAGTAATAGGCCTACAATGTGATCTGCGTATCTTAGGTTGTTATTATATTATTATTATTATATTCGTTTAATGGTAACAAAAACTGATAGACACACCGCTATCAGGTACAAAAAGCAGTTTATCAAATACAATAATTATAATACCTGTAGAATGTTTTTAGCCTTGACTGGTTGGATTTGTCTTTGGATGAGAGCACAATTTAAATGACATAAATTACAAAAAGAATAATTCTATGCTCATATAGGCTACTATAGGTTAATGAGATTAGACTTTTTTAAACATCATTAATGAGCATATGGTGCCTTCCTATACAAAACCCGAGAGATGCAATGTCTGTCATCTTTGGTTGGCAATAGGCCTACACAGTTGTGAGGGCGTGGCCTTAATTGGTATGGCGGTAGAGTAGTGGTTAACACGCTGGCCAAGAGTGCGAGAGGTAGGCTAGTGAGTTCGAGCCTCCGTTGGGCGGATTTGCTTTGTAGGCTGCCATTGGCAGAATTGGAAGAATAAGGCAATCAGCTCCAAGACAAAAATACGGCTGATGAGGGCCTTGGTGTGGCCAGTAGCAACATACGGTTGTGAGACGTGGACTCTATTAAAGAAGGAGGAGGAAAGAATTATACAGGCTTTAGAAAACAAATGCATTAGGAAATTACTACGTATTTCATGGACAGAAATGTTGACTAATGAACGAGTTTACAAATTAGCAGGAACAAAATGCGAGTTGTTAGGCCATGTCAAAACCCGGAAATTACGATACTTTGGCCACATCCTGCGACAGCCGGACAATATTGAAAATAGTGTCATGATGGGGCTGGTGGAGGGTGTTCGTAGCCGCGGTAGACCTAGAATATGCTGGCTCGATAACATCACGTTGTGGACCGGTCTATCGGGAGCGGCGCTATTGAGGACAGTAAAGGACAGAACTTGCTGGAGTACATTGGTCCGATCATACAGCCAACCGTCGCGAAGCGACGTCGGCGCTATGACATGACATGACATTGGCGCCGTGTAATTACAAAGCTGTCTGTTCAGTTGGTAGTTAAGTTTAATTAAGATTACTGCATAACCTGTAAATGTAAAGCGCAGTGCGTCTTGCAGGCGTTTAATTAAAGACAAAAATAATATTATTATTCTTGATAATAGGCGCTCGATCCTGTTAATAATTTACCCCCGATTCTATATATAGATATTCGTTTAATTCGTGAAAAACGTCCAGGTTGACACACCGCAGCCTGGTTACATGGTGAACATCAAGAGAGACAAACATCATAAAATTAAATTAAAACGTCTTACTAAAAAGATCATTGTTAATGAGATTGAATGATTTAATGGTTGTAAGCGTTATTGTAGAGGACTCTGGAAATAAAGTTTATGTCTGAATCCACTGTTGAATCCCTGCAAGGCTTTCCTCGTCACTTGTTCTGCTAAAATGTTGAAAAGAAATGGTGAAGGGTTACACCTTTTATTTATTTATTATTTCCTTTATTACGACGCTTGCGTCTTTACACATACGCAAGTGTCGTAATAAAGAAAATACTTACTTTCTCTAATGTCGTCCAGAAACTTGTCCAACGGTCAAATGATGAGTTTCCAGTCCTGTGTAGAATAGGTCTTGAACTCGCAGCGATGCACGCTCTACAGCATTTGTGGTCTTTGGTTTCTCTGGTTTGAAGATCTGTTTGCAACGATGGCGAACGAAGAGCTTCAAAGTGCTCTTCTTTTAAAGGAAAAGGATAAATCTGGAGCTATTGAAATGTTCGGCGCTATAGGTTTGTATTAGCGTTGTATCTTCTCAAATTTTCAGACGTCTTTTGCTTGTGTATCGCTGACCACGCTGGAAATGCGACTTCTGAATGCTGACTCACGACGGTTCGACGTGAAGAGATGTCTTGACTCTTGAACTAATATGTATATACACGGCTTTCGCTTCCAAGATTTAAAGTGGAAAGGGAGATAAGCATGTGCCGGAACACGAACTTATATCCACCACTTCCTCTTGGCTTGAAAATGTTGCTAATTGGGCACTTACTTGCAGTCTTAAACTAAATAACAACAAATCTAAGGAGATTTTCCTTTCAAGCATTTGAGAACAAGTGTATCAGAAAGCTGCTGAGAATTCCATGGACAAAAATGATGACCAACGAACAGGTGCTTATGTCAGCTCAAGTTTTTGTCTGCTGACCAGAAGTCGTTTGATGACCCCTGTGGTTATGCTGATTCATTCCTTTTCTCTTTTTTACTTTATAACCACAGCCATGTCAGAGGTCCGCTATTATCTCCCACAAAGAATGTTGTTTACTCACTCCGTCCTCGTTCGCACAACCTGAAATTTCCCATGCTGATGTATTAATTTAGTGTGGATTTATCACACGTATGCTTTCAAAGTGACTGTTTTTCTTTTCTGTCTTTATCCTTTCTCTCTCACAAAGCTCCAAAGATGTTTATTGTATTTTGTAGCGCCATATGGTGATTATTTAATTACATACTATGATTTTTTTTATTTATTGTACTTGCCTTTATTGTTCTTACATGATGTTTCCACGGTGCATTTGCAGGCAGTTCAATAAAGTGCATACTTACTTATTCTGGCTTCTTGTAGCTAGCAACCAACTTAGCAGCTGGTGTTTTTGCCTTCATATATTTGGTTTGATGCTTACATTTGGATTTTGTTCATTCGATATGGACAGCTGTTAGTCAAATCAATAATCAATTTAACATTTTGTTATTGTCAGATTTCTAAAAAAAAATTGTGCTGAAACATCAATGTTAGTTATGTAGTTGATTTAGATAGCTTTAAGTGCAGATTTCTAATTATGTCACGAAATGACGTATAATTTATTTAAAGAAATTTTTTATCATCACACAAAGGTGGTATGAGGTTTGACAGTTATGGTAAGTACCTAGGTGTTGGTATTTCGTGGAATATGCAGTTCAAAAGTAATGACAACTTTGATGCCTTGTTTTTAGTTAAAAGAGATAACATTGATATAAGTGAAGAGGGAATTAGAACGAGAGAAGTGGCTATTACCGAGCTCGGAAGTCTTTTGGCTGAAACTAAACAAGCTGATGGTAAGTTGCCATGCAATGTTGTTTTTAAAATGTTTGTATGTTATGTTCTCAAAACTTAATTATGTCTTGTGGATCTGTGATAGAAGAAAATGGTCAGCAGTTTGGATGGTAATGAACACAGTGACCAGTATGGAGGCTTATTTTCTTACTAGAAACTATTACTTTGGTTATATTGTATTAGTAATTGCTGGTTATAGCCACTTATAAGCTTATTACTTTATGCAATTTCCATGAATGATAAAGTTTGATTTTGTTTTCATTTGTAGTCTATGCAGTTGAAATTAGTAACTTGTATCGTGCTGGTGTCTAATGCGCTTGCATAAACCAATATTCTATAGAAATAAGCGGTTTTAGGAATTGGTGCATTATTAAATATACACCTTTACATTTTTCTCTTAATAAACAAGTTTTTTAATCAGTTTCCGTATGTTGACTTTTCTTTTATCATTTTGATTTAAGAATTATGGGCAATGATCGTATATACACGTCCATTTCTTGCCTTGGTCAGCAAAGCAAAAGCTGCCAAGCTAGTGAGGACGTTGGTTGATATGTTCTTGGATATGGAAGCTACGACAGGCAAAGAGGTAAGCTGAATGATCAAATGCTTGGCATTCAAACTTTCAACTTCTGTCCAGCATCCAATTCTGCACTTGGATTCAACCCTTCCGAGACTCTTCTATAAAGTGCTTTCCTGTTCAATTAGACTTTTGGTAATTATCCTATATAACTTACATTGTATATTCAGAGTTCTTATGAATTAGATTCTTATTAATTTGGACTCTTATGACCTGTATAGTAACCATGTACTTTCACATCTCACTAGAATTCTTCTGACTGCAGTGTAAGCAACTGAGCTTTGGAACTCATCTGGTTAGATCCCTTCATTATTGCTATTCTTTTCTTGAAGACTCGTTGACACAATCGCAACAATAACCTATAGATGTCATTATGTAAATGTCTTTCTGTCTGTGATGTTGAGACTGTACTGAGTGATAAGTTGTGTTGTTTTATTGCAGGTGGAGCTGTGCAAGGAGTGCATCGATTGGGCTAAGCAAGAGAACAGAACATTCCTAAGACAGTCTTTGGAAGCACGTTTAGTCTCCCTGTATTTTGATACTGGTTGCTTCAATGATGCCCTTCTTCTTGGTCAGTCTTTCAGCATTTCATTATTCTATTATTGATTATGACCAGTAGTAGACAATATCTGTTATTGTATCTTAGAGTGCAGCATTGTCTACTAGTTTCTGGTTTGCATACATGCAGAGCTGAAACAATCCATGGAAATTGATATATCCCTGTTGTTATATCTAGATTTATAAAAAGCTATCAAGTTAATCTAGCTAAATACACCACAGATGTGCTAGTAGTAGCTCGGCTATTTCAGGTAGCGTTAGCATGTAGGATTGTAGGTCTTTAATTTCTTCCTGGAGCTTTCAATAGAATGTTCAACAGGCACATTTAGACTGTTGGGCTAAAAGTGTTGATTGTTCTTGTATGCGCCAAAATAAGTTGTTGCTCTTTCCAGAAGGCAGTTGAGACCAACCAGAAATTGCTGAGCAGTCAAAATTTACATGACCATTATAAAAACCCATATAAGGGATTTTCGGCATGTACAATGTTTCTTCTATGTAGCAGTTGAAATCAACCACTGTGATTGATTTAAATAATGTTGTGTAGCTTTTAGCTCTGTCGTTTATGTTTGAAGAGATAATTGAGTTTAGGTTATTCAAGAGTTGAAATTTAGAAAACAAGACCAAAGAATGTGGCTAAAGTCATCCTGCACTTAAAAGGTTAAGAACTATATTATAAGTGTGTTTAAGCTTTCACAAATACATGCGTATTAATCATAAGTTTTGCAGAATTTCTGTGTTTCTGAGTAACTCCAGTTTGTTTTATATGTATAGGCTCTTCATTGCTTCGTGAATTGAAGAAGTTAGATGATAAAGCATTGTTGGTGGAAGTCCAGTTACTGGAAAGCAAAACATATCATGCTCTTGGCAACTTGCCTAGATCAAGGTTAGTCTAGTATCGGACATTCATCCGGCTTTTGAAAGCAATGTGCATGTCGCAAGGAGATGTTGATCTAAGTTGCATTTTTATTGAGTTGTTAATGTGTTTAATGAGATTGCCTGAATTTTCTACATGTCAATGAATTAGAATGCACAGAGATCTAATTGCTTTTTGTGAAGAAAATAATGTGATGCTTTCTGTTTGGTTTGAGAAATTGTCTTACAACTGACAATAACTGATCTTCATTAAATGCACTAATTTTGCTCTTACACTGTCTGCAGAAACGTCAAGTCTTAAATTTCACTTTTCAAGAGTGAACACAAATGACACACAGTTGAAAATGACAGCAACAATGGATATATTATTTGCCATTTTGCTCAGCCATAATACAGCTGCAGTGTGGTACTAAGTAAATTGACTTTTTAGGATCAATCCTTTTTTATTGCAAGCCATGTCATAAGGTTTGTCCCACAACAACTGCAAGTTAATGAGGACCTTTGGTATATTAGGATAGTCCATAATTTATGTCAAAATTAATATGCAGAGATATGGGTAGTCTCACCTTTTCAAGGTGTTCATGAAAGTATATCATATGCCCATTTTAAGTGAAAATTTTGATATTTACAGGTGGCTCAACAACCTTAAAGTTTAGCGGTGTAGCATAAAAATAGAAGTAAAGATTTTTGCTATCAGTGTCACTTGGTCATGTATGAAATGAAGTTGTTTTATATAAAAATTTACTGTTTATATTTTATAAGTCTCAAACCAATGCAGAACCATCTTTAAAATCAAACTATACCGCTTACAGCACAATTTTATGGTTTTTAAATTAATTAATTTCCTTGCATCAGAAGATTTTTCCTGACTCTGTTTACTTTAAGCATAAATGAGCTGCAACTGTTCTGCACTCTCAAAGCATCTTGTATGTGTCATGTGGGATCATGGTAACACCTCACTCTGCATGATCTTTGGTTTTTGCTAGTACGGCAACGATTGCTGCTGCACCTTTGAAGTCATCTGATAAATTGTTATCTTTCCAGAATGGCAATTAAATTGAAAAGGAGATATATGACTTTACAGAGCATGTTCTAGTGATTAATCACTGTTGCGTCCTGTTGCTATGGTCGATATTTAGCATTGAACTGCCATTCTTGAACAGCTGGTTAACCAGTATTTTATGTTAATAGCTTTGGGGGACATGATGCTACTATGTGTCAAGTGGAATGGTGCATAAGCAAGTCTAATCTGTACTGTAGTCATTCATTCTGTCATGTTTACAGACTTTACAGTTAATGAAAACGTTTATCAGTCTTTGATGTGCACATTTCATGGAATATAGAAAGTTTAAAAAAATTCTCAGAGTGTGGGAAATCCTATTCTTAGGTACTTGTTATGAGACCATCTTTAGCAGCAAATGACATATTGAGACTTTGAAACCAGTCTGTGATGTCTTTGAAAGAGTGCATCAGGGTTTTTGTAGCACTTGGTTTTTTGGACATTCCATTTATTGAAACTAGTTTTCTGGTTGTTTTTTAAGGAGGATAAATAAGTACATTACTTAATGTTTCAGAGCTGCTTTGACTTCTGCAAGGACTACAGCCAATGGTATATACTGTCCACCAAAACTGCAGGCTGCACTTGATTTGCAGTCAGGTATGTTCATTTTTGATGTAAAAGGGATGTTAATAAAAAAAATTGTGGAGTGCACAAAATGACTGACTGGATTAGACCACTTATTCGCATTTGTGACCATTTTTTTACGAAAGCAGTCGCTTTTCGCAGAATGTCATCAGGTAGAAAATGACCAAAAACGATGGGAAACCTCAAACTGGTCGTAATTGACTTGAATGCAAAAACAAGTTTTAAAATATATATTTAACACAAATGACGTATAAAAGCTTATCGAGATTGAAAGTCAGAATATATATATATATATATATATATATATATATATATATATATATATATTCGGGTCAAAGTAGGGGTACATGGTGCTCAGTTTCATTTGTCACGACTATTTGTGAGAGAGGAGCACGTTCAAGGCATGGTCCTTTCTACTTGTTTTACATTTATTTGACTTTTATACAGTCATTTATTGATATTGATTGCATTTTACTGAAGAAGTCTTTTTGTTCTTCCTTAGGAATATTGCATGCAGCAGATGAAAGAGACTTCAAGACTGCTTATTCATATTTTTATGAAGCGTTTGAGGGCTACGATTCTGTGGAAAATGCTAAAGCAAGAGCTGTTACAGCTCTGAAGTACATGCTCATGAGCAAAATTATGCTAAACAGGCAGGTTACTTGACTTCCAAATTATCTTATTATTGTCTAACTATACTAGTATACCCTGAAAGAACTTATTATTATTTTTCTATGTTACAGTCACAGAAAATCATGTTGACAAATTTAGATGTACTTGTGAAATTCATTCAGTCACTTAAACATTTTCTAACTTTTCTAAGTGTTCACAAACCCAGCCAATATTGTATGTATCTATTGGGTTTGGATGTGTAAGCAGTTATTGACCTTTTAATCCTATTGTTTGTGTTTATTATGAATAAACCTAGAGAGAAATCAATGGTACTTGTGATGAATTATATTGATGTGCAATTACAAAATCTGCTGCTGTTTTATGGTTTTATGTGCACTCCTGCTTTCTTTGAGGTTTTACAGCGCACTATAAATATAGGCAGGTTACTTTTTACTCTGGTGTGGCCAGTAGCGACGTATGGATGTGAAGCATGGACTCTGAAGAAGGATGAAGAAAAGCGAATTCAAGCATTTGAGAACAAGTGTATCAGAAAGCTGATGAGAATTCCATGGACAAAAATGTGACCAATGAACAGGTGTATGTGTCAACGGGAGCCAGAAGAGGACTACACCAAAATTCGAAAACTTCGATATTTTGGTCGTAGCATGAGACAGCAAAATGATAGCATCGAAAGCAGCATCATGACGGGTTTTGTGGAGGGGAACCGAGGACGAGGAAGGCCGAGGATATCTTGGATCGACAACGTTCTGAACTGGACAGGACTTGTAGGCTCTGACTTAATGAGCGCAACAAGGGACAGATGACTCTGGGCATTAAAGATCCATTCATGTAGCCAACCGTCGCGATGTGATGATGGCGACATGACATGACTTTTTACAAATTGCTGATTTTGAATCTGAATTTTACTAAAGACTTTATGGAATAATAAAAATATACATTTTTCAGAGTACAACTTGACACTAAACTGGACATAATAACTGTAATTGTTTAAATTATTGTAGTTCTGATGAAGTTAATTCAATTGTCAGTGGCAAGCTGGCACTAAAGTACGATGGTGTTGATGATGTGCATGCAATGAAATCTATTGCCCTCGCCAGCGATAATCGATCGCTTGCTGACTTCCAAAAGGTTTGATTCATTTATTATTCGTTGAATACTTTTGACAGAAGTTTTGCAATCTGATGATGCTTTACATCAAGTGTATTTTGCTTGATATAAACTTGTGTTTTATTCATGCAATATTCCGATTGCAAATCTTGGGATGTAATAATATTTGCATAGAATATAGCTTGAATTTTGGTTAATTTATATATCTGGTAATGTATTGAAAAAGCGATAATGTGCTTCATTCAAATGAATACTGAAAAGCGTTAATGTGCTTCATTCAAATGAATACTGAAAAGCGATAATGTGCTTCATTCAAATGGTCCCAAGCTGAGACTAATCGACTATGATTACTTTGGTGATTAAATGTTGAGGATTCTTGTTATTATATCGAGTTAGATTTCAATGACCCTTATTTCGGTTGACCTAGAAATGTAATATTTTGGATTTTGAATTTTTTCCATTAATTTGTATAAATGTGCCAGATGTTAAATTTATATTAATGTTATGTCTGTGGGCTGAGATGATCTGATATGGAATGATTCATATTTAGGACGATGGTGGAGGTTAACAAGTGTTTGTTTACTTTTAGACCATAATAAGATACAAGCCACAGCTCGAAGATGATCCAATTGTGCGTGCTCATCTCGACTCACTCTATGACAATCTTCTGGAACAGAATCTCTGTCGAATTATAGAACCATTCTCACAAGTTCAAGTTCAACACATTGCAGGCTTGATTAACTTGTCTGTGGTAAATATTAGCATGATTTTAACAGATATTCATAGCCTTTACAAGTAATGATTACCAGTGCTGTATTTATTTAACTACAGTGTGGATATGTTTAACCTTAACAATTAGAAGAACTTTCAATACATAGGATATGATGATGAGTGATTTTATCACATAATGGCCTATAAAGTAAACAATTTTGAACTTATAGTATCTTTGCCTACAGATATAATTCAAAACTCATTCTTTTGCATTCTTTCCCCAACCCTTTGTTCAAAGAAAAGCAGAAAATTTGGGCTACTCAAAACTGCCCCAAAGTGAATTTTTACTAAAATTTTGTGTTGAAACCCATATATATATATATATATATATATAAATATTTGTAGGGACAACAGGAGTGACAACAGGATTGTGTGATGCGGACTGAGCATAAAACATGTACAGAAGTTAAAGCTAGACAATGTATGAAGAATATTGAAGTTGCTGTTACAAATGAAAGGGCTATAATTTTTTTAGTAATTTAGTTATATGGACAGTTCCTAACGAGGCTGAAATGCATCCAAATCTTCTTCTCGCATAGTGCGGCGTGGACAGTAAAATGTTTGGAAACATTATAACATACCTATCTTTTTAGCTGTGGCTGGGCTGGGAGCGCCTCTGGGTAGGTTTCTTGAAGGTGCGCTAAATAAGTTTTCGGAATGGATGAACATTTGCCAGTTGACATTTTGTTTCGAGATTACAGTTACAAAGCTTTAAAATCTTGCACAAAACAAATGCATTGCAACTGATTTAAACCCAAGAGTTCTATTGTCTTGTTTTTGGATTTATCCGAGTATTCTGTACTAAATGCTGACTGATTTTTTTATTTATTAGGAGGTAGTTGAAAAGAAGCTGTCTCAAATGATCCTCGACAAAAAGTTTAGTGGTAAGGAGTTGGATAAAACTGTAAGAAATCTTTGTTATCTGTCTTGCTTGATTGTGGGCTGGTAGCAAAATGTCTTATTTGGATTATTTTAGACTAATTTGCTTCCTAGTCTGATTTTACCAGATTAGTGGCTTGGAAACTTCAAAGAAAGGCTTTATTGCAGAAGGCTGATTTTACCATCTCTTTTATCTCTAGTAGTGTGTGGACTTGCAGGAAAAAGTTTTTTTGTACCATTAATAGCTTATGATTTCGTTGCATTGGCATAGAAGCCATTAAGCAACTTAAGAATCGTACAGTATGGACCCATTAATGGTGATCACCTGTGATAACACATGTTGCAAAATGGCCTCATATCTCCATATGTATTACTTAGCTATGGTACTGTACAAAGAACAAAAGCACAAAAGATTATGATTTTTATTGTATTAAAAATTATTATAATTATAATTATTGAGATAAAAGAGATGGCAAAATCAGCCTTCTGCAATGAAGCCTTTCTTTGACGTTTCCAAGCCACTAATCTTGTAAATCAGACTAAGAAGCAAATTAGTCTAAAATAACCATAAAAATACAATAAAATAATTGACCATCGATTGATTTGTTGGGCGTTGTGAAAGTGTACTCTAGGAAATTGTTGATTTAGATCAGAATGGAATATGATGTTTGACCAGTTGCTTTTTTCAACAAGGATTTGCTGCACAGATTTTTGGTACCTCGTCATGCTCATGAATGCATCACCTGCCAATCAAAAGTCAGAATTAGTTGTTGCATGATAATAAGTGCAAATATATAACTTATTCTTTTGTTCTTCTTCTTAGGAATTCTTGACCAGGGAGATGGAGTTCTGGTAATCTTCGATGAAACACCCACAGACAAAACATACGAGATGGCACTTGACACAATACAGAACATGGGAAAAGTTGTTGATGCTTTGTACCTCAAAGCAAAGAAACTTACTTAGTTTGCTATGTCTGTGCAAGCTTAAAACTTTAAAGACGACATCTGTTGTGAAGATTTTGAATGTGTCTGTTGACAGAAATGCCTAGAATTATATGCACTTTTAGAAGTTTGTTTATTGAAATTTGGATACTTCATTATCAAAAATGTTCTAGGCAAAACTTTTTTGACACCTTCACTGCCATTTTACATCAATTGCCACAACCTTGTTGTGCTTACATTCTAAAAGAAAAAATCATATGCTTTATCATCTTTCAGGTGTGGATTTATATTTTTTGACATTTGATCAGAATAAATTTAGGTCACTAATAGTTGAGAAAAAAATGGAGTTTTAGTAAATCACCTATAGATAAACTTGCAATAGATATGAAAAAACTATTTATATGATAAATAATTAATCATTTTATGGTAAATTATTCCAAACCCTCTCACAGGATTTTAGTTTATGTGGATTACCTAACAAGCTCATTGGTAACTGATTTCATGGCTGAACAATGAACAGCCAGTTTCTCATGATGCATTGGGAATGCAGACATTGCTTGTCGAAATGTAGCGCACTACCACCTTGAAACACTGATGCATGATTGAAATTCATTGTGTAGCAAATTTAATAGCAAGGTTACTTACAAATGATACTTGAAGGCTTCCAGTTAAAAATCTTAACTTGCTCAGGTGAATGCAGTAGGTTTTTGGGTGGGTCTGATGTAAATCGTAAGTTGTACGAAATCATCCAAACAATACGCTTCAATGTTACTTTTACTGAAACTTTTTGGTTATTTTTTTTATAAAATATATATTAAATTTTCAATTATAATCTGTAATATGGACTCTGCTCTAGTTTTTGCTGGTTTTCTTGAAATGGAAATTTCCGACTTATGTCTGGTTTTGTGCAGATGGTTCACATAACTTGTCGCCTGAGAATTATCTTCGCGTATCTCCACTTTTGTGAATTCCGAGAAAAACGAGGTAGAAGTTTCGGAACTTTAGACGCAAAATGAGGTTGCTATCAGTGATTTCGTCCCTATGGCCACCTTTAGGAATACGACTTAACTTGACTTATGGCTTTGACGATGCTTTCGCACGTGACAGCCGCCCAGCTATGGAAAATCTCCACTTCTCTCTTTCTTGGGCTTTGTGTGTAGCCTCCTGTACGAACCAACCCATCTTCCGACAGTCCTCTCGTATCATGTCGAACCATCTCTTCTTTGGTCTTCCCTTTTTTCTTTTTCCATGCACATAAGATAGGATAAGAATATTCTTTAATATACCAATTGCTATCCGCATTTTGGTGTACATACAAGGTATAATAAACAAACGTTCATCTATATCCGTTGACAGTTATCTTTGTATATCTCTCTTCCCGCATTCTGGTTACATGGCCAAAGTAGTGTAGCCGTTTGCTCTGAATTTTGTGTATTATATCATGCTGAATATTCAGTCTGTTGTACATTCATTCATTCCGAAAATTTATATAGCGCCCCTTCAAGAAGCCTACTCAGAGGCGCTCCCAGTCCAGCCACTTATGGCTGGACTGGGAGCGCTCTTGAGCAACTTGTAGAAAGCAGGCAAATTATTCCGAGGTAGTAAGCGCAGTGCAAGTGGGAGCCCATTCCATGTGGACGGGCCAACAACCGAGAAGGCTCGACGCTGTCTGGTAGCAGAGCGGGTTCGAGGGACCAGCAGCTCCCCATTGGCCGAAGAGCGTAAAGTTCTATGGGAGGCTACAACAGAGACAGAGATCAGATAAGTAGGAAGGGGCACTACCTGGTACCAATCTATATCTCAAAAATATATCTCTGTATTCCTTATCCTATCCCTTCTCGTGACACCTATCTTTCTTAGGCATGCCATTTCAAACACCCTCAGCTGCTGCTTCTGTGCTTCCCTCAGTGTCCAAGTCTCCAAATTGTACAGCAATGCACTCCACACCAATGTCTCATACATCTGAACTTTTGTGGCTTTTCCTGGTCAACAGGACCTGGTCCTGGCTAAATCTGAACCAGGGAAGAGGGAGAGACCTGATCAGTCGCCTTTCACACCAACTGATCATGAAAGTCAAATATGGAAAGCTCTAATTTTTAGGAATACATTGTTAGAGAAGAGGGCACTCAGGGCAGCCACCGTCTTAAAGTATCCGCTTATGGGGTTGGGACTCTTGGGAGTAGTGATGCCACAGCTGGGTTTTTCCACTAGATCTGGGTTTTTTGGCCTTTGTCTGGGTTTCTGGGTTTTTTTTTGCAAGATCTGGGTTTATTTTGGTGAGTTGACATTTTGTACTTACAACACATGAATATTCTGTGAAATTCAATGTAAAATGGTTGTGATGCATAATTTTTCCACTAATTTTAATTTTTAACTCCACAATCAAGATCTCATGCTGTCAATTCACAAATAATTTATAACCTGAAGAATCGTTCTGCACAGAAATAAACCATTTTGACATTTCAAAATAGGCCAGGTCACTCGTCTTTTCCTTTTAAAGCCGTATTACATCTATAACATGCATATACAGTTATACCAAAGATATTACACTGTATGTCAATGTCAGGTCAATCCTCTAGTGGTATAATAGCCAAATTGTTGCAGAGTATTAATGTTCTAGGTGTTTAAAACGTTAAATTGTTGGTGTATTAAGAAAATTTGGCTGGAAACCTCGGACAACTTTAAAACTTTGTAAACTTAAGCCGTGCACGTGTGTTATGCGCACACGAGTAGTAGCTTCTGAGTAGTTTTTCTTGAAGGAGCGCTATATAAATGTCCGAATGAATGAATGAATGAATATATCGATTAAGCCTATTGTTAGTATGGATCCCGAGTCTCTGACAACTTTGACAATTGATACTTTTAAAGTTGTAATTACATTTTATTCGACTGTTTTGACGAACATTTTGTTAATCCTCGTGCGAATAAGCAAAAAACCAACTTAATTTGAACAAAGAGGGTCTAAAATAGCTTATATGAATAGTCTGGGTTTTTCTGGGGGTTTTTTGGAAGAAAATCTGGGTTTATTTCAGGAACCTCAGTGGCAACACTGCTTGGGAGGTCAGTCCTAACCCTTGCTGTCTTGTTGCCTCATCTACCCCACAGTATACATATAATTATATTGTTATTTATACTGTGTCTACCCACAATACAGTGCAACTGAAATTTGATAATGCTCTCCTTATAAAGCTCAGAAGTGACAGACAGCGTATGGCCGGTATAGCCTACTTATTATAGCTGAGATTGCCAATTTGTTAAGGGTGAGATAGAAAAGAAATCTTGAACCAAATTTCTGCCCTGGCTTGACTCCAAAAATTCGTTGCACCCTCCTTTTCCACAAAGGAAATATCAGACGCTTCCGTTTTTGCATCTGATATTAAATAATATGATCATTTTCATTTATCTCTGAGAACTCCACTTCTGTTCACACCATCGACGTATATACGTCGGATAAAGGAGAAAATAATCTGTTGTTATGACACAGTGTCGTTAAACAGCAACAAGCAACTTCATAGATGTAACCTGATTACCTGATATTAGTCCCAGATGTAACTAATTGAATGCTTTTATTTTGTAAATAAGATTTGAAATTTTCCAGAACTCCGATTATCGCCCAAAAACTTGTACAAGGCGGCTAAAGAAGAAGAAACCAGTCCTTGGCTCTGAACTAGATGTTCTAACTTCTAAATCTTATCTGCACCGGTCGGTAACTTTTTAATTTGCAAATATAATTATTCATCGATTTCCTTCTTAAATGTAAATAGAAATAGAACTATTTTCTGAATTCCCGATTATCGCCCGAAAACTAGAGCAACATGTAGCCTACGAATTATATAATTGTGGCTCTGCAGCTTCTCCTGAAATTCTGAAAAACTCCGCCAGACCGCCACTGATTGCACTCTGCAAGTCCCAAGCCCGGATAAAGGAAGAGTGGTGACACTAATCATTTTGAGTACTTATTTAACTTTTGGGTCATCCCGTAGTTTATTGCTAAATTATTTTTAATATCTTCAGTGCCGTACTTTGTTTTTTGTTTGTCTGCACGTGCACTTGTTATAGCGCCCCTTCACGCTCACTACTCAGAAGCGCTCCCGTCTACAGCGCGACACCCAAATTAACTGCTATCCAGAATGCCCTCGCCCGTGCAGTGACGAAAACCTCCAAACGTCACCACATCACTCCTGTCCTGAAATCACTTCACTGGCTCAAAATACCTGAACGCATCGAATACAAAGTCCTCTCACTCACTTACAATATTACACTTCAATCATCCCAGCCGTTCTACCTTCGTCAGTTATTCATCATCCAGCCACCTGGTTCAACACGCTCCTCATCCTCCATTACACTGCTTTGCCCTCCCATCACTTCATCACTGAAATTCGCAAACCACTCCATAGCCATTGCCGTTCCACCTCTCTGGAACAAACTTCTGCCAGCACTTCGACAAACTTCCGACCCATCATACGAGCTCACCAAAACTCCATTGCTGTCAAAAATCGTCTGAAATGAAATGTGTTCAGCAGCAACTTTGCAGTAAACCAAAAAGAAATTAGGCCTACAAATTTTAATTTGTAGCCAGTGGCATCAGCATTGTAAAATCCTGACTGTGCATGTGTTCGTCACTAGATGCTATGCTGCAATATGAAAAATCCATGTGAAACATTTCTGATGAAGGTGTTTGTTGCACTTCATGCTTATGTACAGTGGATTTTTGCCATGACCTTCCAGTTTGCAATGGCTCATAGTCTTGCCTTAGATTGCGACTGTTATCACTTATCACGTTGTAATACTTAGTGTATATGTTGGGTAGAATTGCTTTTCGTTCAACAACCCGGCGATGGCCGAGACTTCTCTGGAGCACTGTTCGGACAATGTATCGCACAGACTCCATCTAATCCATTTTCCCCACCAACCTCCACATGTACTCCACTTCAGGCAGCCACTACACATGTGTTGAGAGCATGAGTGTAGAAGCAAAACAACTACTTTAACCACACCTACCCGGCCTGCATTCAGTGAGAAACCAAAGAAGTAGGTAAGAAATAGGTCGACACATTCTCTCACCAATGTCTTGTTTTACAAGTCACTGGGCAGTTTATGTGGATGTGCTCCTCTTCTCAACACTGGAGTGGCATCTCTCGTTGGACTCACTGAAAAGAGTTAAATGCAACAGCAGAAGACTTCCATGAGGAATGTCCTTGATGTGATAGGTCAGGAATTATGACATGGGACATCTACATGGCCAGAGGCTTCTATCCCCCCTAAGCAACCGGGCGCAATCCATCTTCTTCCCCCCTTTTCTGAACCGGCCTTCCTCTATGTATGCAATATAATGTAATCTAGCACATGCCCTCCTCTAGTGTGGGAATGGAGGTTTGTTTGGAGGGGGACAAACGAGCATGCAGCAGACGATCGCCGATCGAAGCATGTGTAGCGCCGAGAAGGGACCTGCCAGACCTGGTATGGGGAGGGAATGTGCCCCTCCCAATAAGAAATTTTTACGATTTCCGCATTGCAATTTCAGCATTTTAAGCTGTCCTCTCAGTGTGAGAATTGTGGAAAAATAACTGGGGAGGTTGGACCATTATCCACTTGGAATTGGGGGGGTAAAAAAGACTTTACTATGGGGCTCTAAGAAAGACTGGGGGGTTTTAAACTCCCCAACAATTCCCACCCTGTGTCCTCTTAGCAAAATTACTTTACTATTTCAGTGGAGGAATTGCTGCCAAAATTGGGCAGCCATATGTTTTGCGCCTCTGATCGAGAGGCGTTGCATAAATTTTTAGAGCACAATGCAATACAATAAAATACAACGAAGGGCCTACATTGTACACCCGCGTAATAATGATGTTGCTTTACTAAGTGTTCAAGGACCAAATTTGACTGCCTGAAATTTGAAAGATAACATTGGAGAGAAGCCATTTAGTTGTGCAAAATAGTATTTGTATTAATATTATTTTTTTCAATTTTAATATGATTGTATTATTTATTAAAATAGTAAAAACATAACTATAATCATGTAATAGGAAATTTTTATTATGGTATATTATAGCTGTTATAGCAGTTCATGTAATTCTAAAATGCAGATAGTAGCCTAACTAAAAACTCAAAGTGTATACATTTTGTTAAAAACTATTAGGCCTACCATTTTGTCCAAATTTATATGGAAGGGAAGTATTTTCTGGGGGGATCTTCCTCCTAGTGATGCCTAGATTGAACGCTGCCCTCCATGTCCGACCTTCCCCCCCAACCGACGTGAATTTTGGCTGTCTTCTGATCCCCCCCTATTTTTCACTGGGTGCAAGCTGCACCCGCCATGTATAGGGATAGAAGCCCCTGTACATGGCTCATATCTTCAATATGCAATATGTGATGTGAATTGGTGCCATTTCTCCTATGTCTAGGAAGTGAAGATTATGTCTGGTAATAGTAATGACTATTGCACCATGTTTTCTGCCAAGATGCCCCATATCCCAAAGCACAGTTCAGCTTGTCTTCTTATATGGCTGGTATTTTGATAGTATCTAGATTTTTTCCGTGGCACTACTTTTTCTGTGTTTCTTCTTCTAACAATAGATAAGATACTATGCACGATTAAAAAAACAGATCTAGCTAGCCAGATGATATAGGTACTTGTTTTGTGTCTTTTCAGAGACATTTACCGGTACTTACCCTGGTAACTGAATGGAAATAATTGAATGGAAAAGTTAGAAGTTGTAATTAAGTTAATATCAGGCAGTAATGCTTGCTTTTATGTCAGTCGTTCCAAACTCTCAAGTGCCAGCCTTTATTATGAAAGATTAATTTGTAGTGGAATGAAGGATGCGAACACCAGTGAACTGACATTACCATACTTGTCGTCTGATGGATTAGATGCTGTAGCTGAATATTTGCAGACAGGTGCTATTTCAAGTTTGAATAACACAGCAGATGATTCTTGTTTGGAACGGCTGACAAATATTCTTGAAGCTGGCAGTTATCTACAGATTGATGGCTTGCTTTGTCTGTGCAAAGAGTATTTAACATCAGTTATATCTATGCAGTTTTGGAAGCCTGTACTTGATTTAGCTGACAACTACTATTTGCTGGACCTGACAGTTGTTGTGCAGAAGTACCTGTGTGAAAATTTTTCAAACTGCTCAAAGACCAGGGATTTTTTGTCATTATCAAAGGAAAATGTTCTTGCAGTACTTGATAGTGATGAAGCTAATGCTGATGAACAAGAAATCTTTGATGCGGCATTATCCTGGACTTTATTTGATGAGAGTAGGTCTGCTTATGCCTCGCGAGTCTTTGATACAGTTCGCTTCTCCCTTATGACTGATGTTGAAGTCAAGAATTGTGTGCAGACTCTCAGAGCTCATAATTTGCTTGAAATGTGTATGCAAATATCAGAAGTTCAGAGTTATGTATATGATCCACATTTGAAATGCACTGCTGCAAAGAAAAAGGCAAAACAGCGTTGTACTATGAGAATAGTTTTGGCAACTGGAGGATTTACTAGCAAGGTTAGTCTATACACAGTATACAGTCAAGATGTATAGCATTTTTATATTTTAAATTGACTTGCACTTGCTGTAATAATACAATTATATAATCACATAGAAACTAGTAAAAAAACTTTAATCAGGCTACTCACCCTTCTCCTAAATCGATGATCTTGGACTGCACCTTCTTGTGTCTTTGACACATATATTTCAAAATTAAGAAGTTAATTCATCAGACTCTGTTTTGGAATTCCTATTTTTAATGATTCATTGAATTCAATATTGACTGGCTATTCCGTTACCCTATCTGGATAATAAATAGTTCACCTTAGCACCAAATTATTTATGTGTTGCACTAAGTAATGTTTTAGGAAATTTACACTGCAACTTACACGGAACTCGCCAAAATCAGACATGTTATTGTTACACTCTTTAAATGTATGCATAAATAAGCTGAACAATATTTTGTTGCATGTTCTAGTACATTATTATTTATGATGACAGTGTCTAATAAACAGTCGCACATCAGTGCAGTTTAAGTTTCAGGATAGTTATCCTCCTGATGACGGTACAATTAAATATCAACATATGCAATAGCTGATTATAAATTTCTAAGAGTTTGGACAGTTCTTGGAGAGAAAGGAATTTGAGCAGCCGCAAAAATTTGGTTGCTAGTCCCACTTCATGGAGATGGCAATACAGAATTAACTTTTCTAAATATAGCCTGACCAGAATACCAATATAGTGCATTGATCATGCTAAGCTGCACAAGTGTACATATCTCAGATCTCGAATATATATAACAGGGTACAAAGCATGTAAAATTCATAGTTCACTTGTTGCTGCATATGTGTAATTGTGTATCTTAAAGAAACTTCCTTAATTGAGCCAAGTCAGCCGCATTAGCTTTGTATAGATCTGTAGAATTAAAGTGGCATGGCCCAAGTTAGGAAATGATTTAAACATCATACCTGCTTTAAATGATGATGGCTATTTTTATATGGCTGTGACTTTATATGTAGGAACACAGCACAAGTCGTTTACAGCTGCTTCCATTGTGTGATTTGGAAAATCAGACCTTAAAGCATGAAGAGCAACTGCCATCTGTGGAAGCGAGAAGTGTTATTTTACTTTCATGCAAGAACGAAAAACTGCCTGAAACGTTCTGTGAGCATGGTGCATGTGTCGTGAATAACATCTTGTACATAGCTGGAGGACAACTTCAGTATTGCAGGGATGGCAGATACACTACCAATACAGTATACTGCTTTGACCCAAGATTGGCAGTTTGGTCATTGGTATGCTTTTAAATTGACTATCATGCATCGATATTTCTTAGCACTATGTGTTGCAATGAAGTAATGGAATACTAGGTTGCTCATGTCTGAATTCAGCCTCACTCTCTCTCTCTAGGTGAAAAGTTTTAAAATTGTAAAATGTCTTTGTAATTAATTAAATTCTGTTCAGATCTAACCAATAAACCATAACAGTTACAAATTTTAGCTAGCAAATGATGTTTAAACAAAAATAAATAGTAGCCTATGATACAATACAGTTAATTTGTTTGACGATAATAGTTTAGTAATTGTATTATATTTAACTTGTGATTTTTATTTCTACTTTTTTATTACCTATTATTACTTCGATGTATTATAATGATATTCTATGTCCCATTGTGCGTTTGCAAGTGGAGTAATAAAGAAAATACTTACTTTTTAGAATGCTTTAGCTAATAAACTTTTGTAAGGGAGGTTCGAGCAGCTTAGTTGTACATATGTATTTATTGTAACCAACCATCAACATACACAATAGACATAGTATAACATGCTTCACATTATCGGATGGTAACAAGGAAGGCCCTAAGGGATGAATATCCCGCTAACAGGGACACCTAATTACATATGCAATTTTAACAGATGGCTAGACGGTTGACATAATGAATTGAACAATAGGCTAAAAGAACAGCATGAGATGACAATTAATGTAGTAAACTTAACTAAAGAACGCAAAACAAACACAACAAATAATAATAAAATAAAATCAGTGCCTACAAGGTTAAATATCTTTGCAGTCATTAACCAAGTAGTTGCGCAGTAATGTTTTTGCTCTTTGTAAACTGGAAGCTTGTTGAACATGACTAGGAAACGAGTTCCATATACCTGGTCCAGTATATTTAATATGGAATCTTCTTGAGTTTAAACGAGCGGATATGGCTCGATAATGAGAGGAGTTCCTGGTGGAATAGCAGTGAATTTCAGATCCTTTTTGGAAATACCCTGCAAAGTTAAGGGGAAGAAGATCATGGGTGAACCGATACATAAAGACTCCTATCTGGAAAGTCATTATTTGGTGAAACTTTAATAAATTAAATGATTGAAATAAAGGACTTGAGTGAATAAAAGGCTTAACTCCAGCTATAATACGTATTGCACGTTTTTGGAGAAGTACTAATTTATTGACCCTGGATTTATATGTAGATGCCCAAACTAAATTACAGTATGAGAGATAAGGATATATTAATGAGTAGTACAATTTAACACGGATAGTGGGGGGGAGTATATGGGAAGTTCGACGAAGGATACCAACACTTTTTGCAACCTTGGCAGAGATATATTTAATATGATCATTCCATGTGAGGTGTTGATCTATGTACACACCAAGAAATTTAGTGGAGCTAACCTGCGTTATGGAGGTATCATTGATAGACAGTTGCAATTCATTCTGGGGGCACATCTTTTTATTAGTTCGAAAGAGCATAAAGTTAGTTTTATCAATGTTTAAGGAGAGTCTATTAGCAGAGAACCATTCGGCTATGAAGATAAGTTCATTGTTTACTGTTTGCATTAGACTCTGGTAGGATTTATGAGAGTAGAAGACATTTGTATCATCAGCAAACAAGATGAATGAAAGAGTAGGAGATATATTAGGCAAGTCATTAATGTATAGAAGAAAAAGCAAGGGTCCGAGATTAGAACCTTGGGGCACACCATATCTAACAACTCTAAAGTCTGAGAGAGCTCCATTGCAGGAAACACACTGGAGACGTCTTTCGAGATAACTGGTAAACCAAGCTAATTGGATGCCTCTGATGCCATAATTAGCTAATTTTTTTAATAGGATCTCATGATTCACAGTATCGAAGGCCTTTGCTAAATCGAAGAAGATACCAATAGAATATTCATTGTTTTCAAAGGCCTTAGAAATTTTATCATACATATCAATTAAAGGCATAAAAGTAGATCGACCAGATTGAAAGCCATATTGGTATGGAAAAATAATATGAGATTTTTCTACATATTTATTGAGCCTATCATGCATTATTTTTTCAAAATACTTGGCAAAAAAAGGAAGAATGGATATGGGCCTATAGTTAGAAGGGTTCTCCCTGTCACCCTTTTTAAAAATAGGGACTATTTTTGCAATTTTTATAGCATCAGGTACAACTCCAGTATTGAGGGAGCAATTAATTATTTCAGCTAGTTGGGTTGCGACTTGAGAAATGTAAGAATTAGCAATATGAGGGTCGATATCATCAACGCCACGGCTGTGACTGTCGTGGATCAAGTGGCTCAAATTTTTTATTTCCTCAGGTGAAGTAGGAACCAAGCCAAAAGAATAAGGAAGTGGCGGGTCAAGGTATGTGTTAAAAGGAGATTTAGGAGCGGGAATTTGTTTGGCAAGAGTATGAGCGATGTCAGAGAAGAGATTATTAAAAGTATTAGCCATCACTTTAGGGTCATCATTTCTTATTCCATTGATTTTTAGTGCTTCAATTTTAATATGTTGTTCATCCATTTTAATTATACTTCGAATGAGGGTCCAAGTTTTCTTTAAATTATTAACATGCTTGGTAAATTCAACAGCATAGTAATGCTTTTCAGCCTTCATTCTAATTGTTTTAAATTTATTCCTGTATGAAACAAACTTATTTTTATTGGCAAGGGTAGGGACCTTTACATATTTTAAATGAAGTTTAGCTTTTTTCTTACTAGATTTGAGAAGTCCAGGAGGGAGGGGATTCCTCAAAATGTACGAGATGCAACAGAGGAAGGGGTCAAATATACAATTTTTTGCGTACACAAGATACGGATGGACCTAATTAATCATGAATCACATACTAGAAACAATGCAGCCATCTTGGCCAGGCTACATGCATGACACTAGTGTGTTGCGAATAGACCGGTGGTGTGTTGCGTAAAAATGGTGTGTCGTGAATTCTCACAGCATACACCCGTTGAACTTTTAACTAAAAATTTCCTGTACTTTTCCAGTTTTCCATGACAATAATTGGACATCTTGAGGGGCAGCATTTAGTTTCTGCAGTGGTTAGCTGTCTTTAAACTTGGGCTTTACCCATTAACAAGACTAACAAATGAACATGATAGGATATCTATTTTTATGTTTATAAAAGAGCATGAGATATCATCAATTATTCACATAGTTCAAGCCACCTACAAGGCAAAGTATGAAAACATGCGATAAAGTGTCCAGGGACCTCTGCCTACGTTTCTACGCAACTGTATGCACTGGTATTACACTCACAAAACCTGTCGAACCTCGGGCGTCTTGCTACTATCCAAAGAAAATCCAGGCCAAACAGTGACTCCACAATATAAAGTCATAAACCTAGAATCGTGGATTTAGATCGGTGGAGTTTAGAATTTTAGAATCATTAGAAACTAAAATAGCATTCAGTGTCAACATTTTCATTCATTAGAAATTTTAACTTAACTTTTCAATTTAAAATACTGGTAGGCTATTTTAACTTTAATTTTAATGATATTGACATAATGACGATTGTATGGTGTGTTGCCAAATTTGTTTGTGAGTTTAGGTGTGACACACGCAGAAAAAGGTTGAGAATCTCTACCCTAGACAGTCCAACATTTCTCTTCAAAAGCCTGAGCCAGAACTAATTTTACGAAGAAATAATGTGTTTGAAATTGTTAATACTTAATAAAGGTTTTAAAAGTGTTAAGTTTTGCTTAAAAAAGAGAAGCATGAAACTCTGATTAAAATCAAGAGTTGTTTAATTTTATGTTAGTGTGCTTCCATGCAAGTACCAAGAAGCCTCTTCTATTTTGGAGAGCTTGATGGTTACTTGTACGCTGTGACGGGATGTACATCACCAAACACTGATACACCAACTGTGGAGCGATATTCACCTCTGAAAGACAAATGGGAGATGTTGAATTCTGTAAGAGTTGAAGTTCACGAACTAGCAGGTTAGTGTAACAGTCTTTAGAAGCCAATTTAAATTGAATTAAAAAATTTGATGAAGACATTATAAAGATTCTCCACATCTATTCTTCTTTATTTGGTTTTGCTGATTTTCTCTTTATAATGAGAGTATACTGAATTTCTGCTGAGCAAAACTTTGTTTGTGTATATTAAATATTTCTCAATTTTGATAAAAAAAATTCCATACACATGTTTGTGTCATTATACTCTATTTTCAACTTAAAAATCCACATGCATGTATCTCAGAATTTAATCTGCTATGGTTCAAGTATCAGTCATTATTCAGTGAGTGCCAGTCTTTATTCAGTGCGTGCTCTTATCCATCTGATATTGATAGTGTTACATTAACTGTAACACAATCTGTGATAGTGTAACATTAGGTACTTGGTCACTTGTGTCATCAGCTAGCGCAATGGATAACACGCTGGCGTAGAGTGCGAGAGGTAGTGAGTTCGAGCCCCCGTTGGGTGGATTTGCTTTGTAGGCTGCTACTAACGCCGATTATTGCAGGCGGTCTGCTCAGATAGTATAGCTAAGATTTGTGTTTTCTGTGATCTCCGTTCTTGTGAATTGTTTAAACTGCATAATTGTACGCTGTAACCGGTTGCGGTCTGTCAACCGGATTGTTGAATAAAGAGAATATTATTATCATTAGTCATTGGTATGCTTTTAAATTGACTATCATGCATCAATATTTCTTAGCACTTGATGCTGTCTGAACAGTGGTGTGGAGCACAGTTATGCAGACATTTGTGTATGATACGGCAAAGTTTGAACTTGACATTCTTGTTAGTCTGAGCCACTGAAGCTGTTCTTGTAGCACCAGGTGTGGTTTGGTTGAACTATTTTTAAATGGCCGAATTTGTATTCACATTGTCATCAAAGTGAAGACGATTAATACTCTGCTGCAGCAAGGCAGGCTACAGCAGAGGTAACAGTTTGCAGTTCCTGTGTCAGTTTGGAATAGTTTTTCTATTCAGTGTCACAGTTAGGCCAAGACTGCTTAGGATTCCTTAAAGCAGTATAGAATTAGATCTGGATAGCAGACATTGCCAGGCAATGTACTTAAGTACTACCAAAAATGGGCATAATCATGCTCTAAAATCTTCTAGACTGGTTGCAACTTGTGGAGAATTCAAAATGATGCTATATAGAAATCATCAGATACATGCACTACAATGTTGTAAATGCTATATTTTAAAATTATATCTTTAAGTATAAAACTCAAAGTTTGTCCTTCTGTGTGTGGGATGCACCAATTTTGTCCGGAGGCCTACTCGGAAATTACAGCGATTCGTTTAAAAAAAAATTTTGCAATCGATTCTTACTTACATTTGGAGTTAAACGCCACTATTTTCGGCTGCCAATTCACTTTATAAGTCCCGAGATGTCAACATTTAAACTTGCACGCGATAAGCGATTCAAAATCCATTCACGTTGATAAGGCCTCCATTGCCTACCAGAGAACTACAGCCAATGGCATGACGGTTTGAGGTCACGTGATATTTACTTCTATCGAAAATATTTGCGAGGATTATTCTCGCCTTTTGTCTTCTGATCCACACGAGAAAATCATAAAGATCGCGATCCAAAAATCTTTCAATATTTTAAATTTCGCTGTTGTAAAAACGATATATTAGACACGGCATAATTATGTTCACTAAACTCATGACGTCATTATTTTGAGCTCAAACCTTAACGTCGCATCTCGCCAAACCGCGTAGCAAAAATGTTGTGGACGTAAATAATGCGAATATAACTGCAAATAATCGGAATAAAAAAGCGTAGATTAAAAAAACTTTCTTTATCTAAGTGGCAAAGAACAATTTATGAAAAAAGCACGTTGCGCTGAATGGTAGTATCTTTTCATAAAAAGTCGTTTTTCTCAGTTACGTGTCGCGTGGACTTAACGGGTTTTGCTCTTCAATTATCGACCAGACCTATACACCTAGCGGAGAGGTTCGTTACTTCTCCTTAACGCGGGGGTCGATGGAAGGCGGGGTCAGAATGGTGAAGTCGGAACGGGGTCAGGCGTGGCTGGGGACAAAACTTATATTTCCCGGGCAACGCCGGGTAATTCAGCTAGTTCATTATATATGCATCTATATAGCGCCTCTTCAGGGGGCTACTCAGAGGCGCTCCCAACCACAGCGCGGCCAAACAAAACTGTCTTAAGATAAAAGAGGAAAGCCTGAGAAGGATTTTTACAAAGAGAGCGGAGGGTCAGAGGAAGACCATTCCAGGTCCTACCACCGAGAAAGTATGGTTCTGCATAGTGGAAGTACGAGCAAAAGGGACTGAGCAAACTTTGTTCAAGTCGAATGAAGGGAGCGGAAATGGTGAGAACTAAGAATAGGGCTACAGAGCTGACAAAGGTAGGCAGGAGCAAGGCCTAGCATGCAGCGCCAGGCTAGAGTAGATATCCTATATTCAATTCGCTGCTTGAGTGGGAGCCAGTGGAGAACATCACGCATATAGCTGGAGATGTGGCTGAATTTGGGTATGCGACCAATAAGGCGGGCAGAGCGCAGGACGCAATTAAGGCAACTCAGACGAGCAATTGGTAGGCCAGCGTAGAGAGAGCAGCAGTAGTCAAGTCTGGTGGTAACAAAAGAATGGACAAGGGTTGCAGCAGCAGTAAGAGTAAGTGAGCCGAGCAACAGTGCATAGTTTACGCAGTTGATAATAACAGGCACAGCTGGGTGAGTGAATGTGTGGAGCAAAAGTGAGCTCTTGGTCCAGAGTGACACCAAGGTCACGGACTCTGGTTGAGAAGACAAAATCAGGAAAGGCAACAGCAATGCTTGTCATATCTAGCTTTGCCAGCTGCTGGCGGGTGTCAAGCCAAATGAATTGAGTTTTTAAAGAGTTGAGGCGGAGTCGTTGGACGATATCCAAGTCCCCAAGGCTTCCATGGCAAAGCACATAGCCCAGACAGTCGCAACAGAGTCAGAGGCACTGCATCTGCATACAGACGGGCTCGCATAGCATGGGAAGCAAGAAGAGGGGCAAGATCTGAGGTATAGATTATGAAGAGAAGGGTCCAAGACAGAGCCCTGCGGAAGACCGTAGGGAGCGGGGACCCAGAGGGACCTAGAGGGCCCATGGACCACACAAAAGGAACAATCACTAAGAAAGGATCTCAACCAGAGGAGAAGAGTACTAGAAAGACTGAATGATATATGCAGCCGTTCAAGTAAAATGTCATGGTCCACAGTGTCAAAAGCTGCACTAATGTCAAAAAAGGCTAAGAGAGTCAGCTGAGAACGATCGATGGCTACGTAGACATCAGAAAGGAGTCGGAGAAGTAATGTCTCAGTTGAATGACCTTTTCGGAAGCCAGACTGATTGTAATTTACAAATGGAATTACACTGTATTATTGTCACCTTGTGCTGTCAGCTCGTAGAGCTCTAGCGATTTTCCTGACACACATTCTCCATTGTTCTTTGGATTGTTGTGTATCATGAAAATTCTCTTGGCATGTTAACAGGGGTGGTTTGCCATTGCCTTCCCCTTTATTATTGTAACAAATTATTGTATTATTGTAACAAATAAAATTTATAAGTGTCAATATTCTATAAGGCGAATCAAGGAATGAACTAAATCAACTGAAAGGACTTGTATTATACTAGAGAGTATCACTTGCCAAAAAGGAAGCTGCAATGTCTTACATTGATGAACCTTGCAGTGCAGCAATAACAGATCACATTTGTGTCCTAGAGAAGAGCCTATAATAATTGTATAGAGTAATCAGGATCGCTTAGGTATGATTTTGTGATTGTGACATATTTTTAAAGAATAATTCAATATAATTGTCAAATTCTAAAATAATGTATGATTCCTTAATTTATTTTTTGCTTCAGGTAGTGTAGTTCTATCCACCAAAGCAAGATGAAGCTAAAGTTTTTCACTGTTATATCACTCTTTTGTCCTTTTCCTCTTTGTCTTATCTCTATTTTGTTATTATTAGAAATAATTGATTCAATTGCTATAAATATTTTCAACTTCAGACAAAGAAAAGAATGAAAAATGAACAGCTAAATATTGACCATCTTCCTTTTTGGAAACTTTGGAAGACAACAACTTGTGCTGTCTGGTTTTTGTCTTCAGTAATGGTCATCTGATAAGACATCCATTAGTCAGCTTGCCTAAAACACAATAGAAAGAAGAAATACATTGTAATTTGTACAAAATATTATATAAATTATGTATAATGGATGTAACAGTAGTTTCAGAGGCGTAGCGACCGCCCTCCGTACCCTCCGACCGGAGGGGGCCCCGCACGGAAAGGGGCCCCTAAAAGTGGCCAAAAAAGTTAAGGTACAACTAGATAAGTGACATTTATGGACACTATTGCACATGCCATGTCAGTTTTACTTATAAAACCGTGAAGTAAATACGTAATAGGGCGGTTTAGGGCCTGCTGCAGGTCTATACAATACAAACTCTGCATATTGCATGAAATAAATACCGCATTCCAGTTTCTGCATTGTAAGGGGCCCCGCCACCCCAGATATACATGTATGTTCGGAGGGGGCCACGCTCTTAGTTGCTACGGCCCTGAGTAGTTTTGTATAAAATTATGTGTATATAGCTAAAATATTTATGGCTATTACATGTACAATTATCAAGATTGCTTAAAATAATTGTTTATAAATGGGCATTGATTTTAATCACCTTTATAACTTATTTAAAACTTACTGAAGTTAATCAATCGAAGCAGTCAAAACTAATATAATTTTACTACAGAATAAGACTATATTTTAAAATAGTACAAATGTGATTTGTAAATATTATAATTGAATTGTATTATTGCAATAAATTGCAAAAATGGCAGATATTGAAAATTATATTCTGAATAAGAGAAAATTCTGCTTTTAACTCTTTCGAGTAATTTGTTTATTTTCTTCCAACTGTTCTTCTAACAAGTATATCAACAAGTATATCATAGGTTATGTCAGTTGTTACTGCTCCCCAACAAATCTGTTACAGATCTGTTGTTACACTATAGTATACAGTATACAGCATGCAGTCTTCTGTAGACTCTCCATAGCCTTACATTATTATTACTCCTTATGATACGTCTTTATTCATTGAGGTTGGTAATTACATAATTAATGCCAAACAATGCATTTAACACAACTAGCATTATAAAATCAGTGAAGCTAAACACACAAAAGGCATGTAAACAAAAGAAGACTGCAACAAGCATTCCTCCTTATTCTGAAACATGGAGAGCAGAAATCTGTTCATTATCCATTCTCTTGAAACAAAACTAAGCTTGCTCAACTTTTTTGTGCATAGCTCTACCATCTGCATGCAGTGACTGCATCTAAACAGAGTGCTTTAAGTTACCCGGATGATGGCCACTGTAAATTTTGAATGAAATCTTTACCGTACTTGATCTTGTTTTGGAATATCCTGACCTGGGAAGTCTATATAAATAGCTAAGTATATATAGCTCATACATACACCTTGTAATTTTGACAGCAATTAAGTGGCCAGATCTGGTTAATTTTCTTTCCAGAAATCAATTAAAAAGTTTGTTCGCAATTACAGCTCTAGTTCATTGCATGATAGTGTAATGGATAGATGGCAAGCCCAGAAGTTGGAATGATTCCCATGGGGACTCAACCAGAATGTTAAGTATATACTATTACTAACAGGATTTTTGAAAGACACAAGTTAAAATTTGATCAGCAAGGGGGAATTACACATCCATAATAATATACCAGGACTAAGTGAATGACTTTTCCTAATAGTTTTAACTTATGACCCCCTTCTCAGGCTTGGCTCAAAGAAACTGCTCTTTCATACTGTCAAAAGAAAACATAATATTCAAACAACATATTTCGATCAGATACTACTTGTGGATATTAATACCAAGTTTTGTGTTCTCAGGATGCAACCATAATGGTACAATATATACAAGTGGAGGATTTCGAGGGCCAGTTAGAGGTCATATTGATTTGGTCTGGTGTTACAATAAGACAGAAGATGCGTGGGAACAACGAGCTTCAATGACAACAGCTCGAAGTTACCATGCCATGGCATCAACTGGAAGCTGTATAATAGTAGCTGGTGGAGTAAAATACCTTGGTGGCAATGACCTTCAAGATATACAGGTATGTAAGTGCACTTTTATTTTAATTTTTCCACTGAATAACAAACATGTCAAGCTCTATGCATTCTTAAAATGCAAAGAAAATCTTACAGTGCCAGTATTGTACGAGTAATAATTAGCAATCACACAACAGAATTTTATAGAAGTAGTGAAGGTGGTGTTTGGACAAGGTGTGGTTTTCCATCCGTACATGGTGTTATAGTGTATTTGTGCAGTGTGAATGGGTTGTCATTTATCACCATCAGAAAATGAACTTTTTACAAGTCAATCGTGAACAAGAATTTTTAGTCTGTCCTAGACTCATCCAAAACTGCCAACAAAGTCACCAGCTATTCGAGCTTTCACGCCAACTCTGTGTCAAATCACTCCCGCTGCGTGTTATAACAACTTTGGCCCATGCATTCAGCTGTGCTAGGATTGACTATAGGAATGCGGTTCACATCTCTACAGATACATCTAAGCTTCAAGCCATTCTAAGCGCTGCTGCCCGCCTCATAAGGGCATTGTGAAGTTTGACAATATCTCATCTTTTATCAGAGATTCTTTCACTGGCTCCCTATCCACAGTACATCCAATTCAAGGTCTGCTCCCTCATGCGAAAACCATCTTGCTGGCTCTGCGCACACTAATAGGGCCTACTGTACTCCAATATCTTCTCTGCCACTTGTTTCTCCCTTTAGTCTTCGGCCCGTGGTCATTTGGTTGTACTGCGGAGGGGGTATACTTCTATGCATCCTCTAGGAGTTTTACCATTGTAAATCCCTTCCAGTTTGAACTGGCTGCCTCAGGGTAGATCTGTTCATTTAGGTGAAGTCCACAAATTTCTGAAAACCTCCATTTTTACCAGTGAAGACACTAGCCCAGGTTCGAATCACCTCTGATCTTGAGAGGTCCTGTATAAAAACTCAATTACAATGACAAAGTTCAGTTCTTGTGCATTCAAACCTTTATCAGAGGTCCATCGTATCCCACGCAAACAAATCTCAAATAGTCGCATTCAAGAACAGTTTGAACACGAGTTCATTTAAGACTCCTTTCTAACTGATTTATCCAGCCTTGACCTAAATATTTCTGGAAACTGATAATTATTTCTCTATTTCTGGCTACCTTCAGCTAATGCCTCACAAGTGCATTAGACACCCATGGCAATCAACCAGAATGGATCGAAGAATCCGTTACTTAGGGACACCCTAAAATCAAATTGAAGCAAACATTGTGCACTGGTAGTCAGGCAACAGTTTAATGAAGATAACAGTAAGCAATAGGAATAAATAAATAACACTAATACTATTACATGCTCTACAGTCTACATGACTGATAAATTAATAAATGGATAAATTACAAATATTGTTTTGTTCATTTTTAGAGCTGTGAGGTGTACAATCCAGAATTTGACCAGTGGACGGTGGTGGCCCTATTGGAACATGTGGCCAGTTGTATGTCACATGTTGAAGTAAATGGGACAATGTTTCTCTTTGGAGGCCATTCCTTCGAGCACAACAGTGGACACAACTTTCTCCAAGTCATTGATCTTCAGTCATATAAAATCCACTCAGTGACTTTCAAAGCCCATAAAATTTCATATTTTGAAACTGTAGTAGTTGATTTACCAAAGAAATATGTGAAGAGATTTCATTAGCAAGAAGACAGTAATTTAAATGTAGCTTCAAAATGTTGTCAGCATTTATTAGCATTACAATAAAATTATTGATTGCAACCAACGACATCTTATATGTAACTAGACAGAGCTTCCTATGTTGAGCTGACGTTAAAACAGTGCAAAGTGCAGGAAACAAGAGTATAACATAAAATATTATGGGGGTAAGGTGTGAACTGCAGAGCAATGTAAACAAGTCATGTCATCAAGCAAGTCATTGTTAGCTGTCCTTCATATCTGCCATTTTCCTTACTCCAAGAGGTTTCAGCAGAAACCATGTGATCCACTGGCCTGATTACAACCTACCTAGCAGCATGTTAAAGTTATTCATGTAAGAGATAATAAAATATCATGCAACTCAGCATTTAACACTACAAGGTTGGTATGGGTCATATTTGACTCGTGACAAACTCTGAGCGTACCATGTAGCACCTACTAATGAATAAAGGAAAAAATTTAGGACATCTATGGCACTGTGACTACAAAGGCATGGAACAAAAATCTTATTAACAGAGTTAGAGCAGCCAAATACCTAAGTGTAGTTCCATAACGATCAGTGCATGAGCTTTTTATTAATGACATAGACTATGAATATATAAAAAATGTTTCTAAGGTACATAACTGACAAGAGTGAGACCGGTAAATTTAAGTAAAAACCTTGAGCTGGGTACAAGCAGTGACGGGAGCCAGTGAAGGTGATCAAACATGCAAGAAGAGATGTGATCATGTGAGAGTAGCGAGGAAGTTGAGCTATTAGTCTGGCAGCTGCATTTAGAGTGGACAGGAGGCCAGTGGAGGTGGGGAGACGAACTTTTGGAAGGTCGATCAAGAGAGGGTTGTAGTAATCAAGATGTCCTGGATTAAATAAATAGAAACTTGTTAAGTTCAGATTCTTACCTTTTGCCGTTGTAGTAGTCTTTACTGAAGACAATTTCTTCTGGCACTTATCAGTTTTAGTAACTGAATGGACATTGAGTGAAGACAGTTCTTTACTAGATGACGGACAGGAATCATTCTTGCTTTTCTTAGCCACTGAAGAATCTAACTGCAAGCGAGTTTTGGACTTTTTTTGCTCATTTTTAGCAAGATTTCCACGTGGCTCCATTTGCTTTACAGTACTGGTAATAGTTTCCAGAGCTGAAGTTTCCGCTATGCTTAGTATTTGGTGAATGTTGCTTTTCATATCACCAGATCTCTTACAAAAAAGCTGTAAGGGCACAGAAAGCAGTACAGTAAATGTTTTGAAACAGTTCATTTTAATGGTAATGTAAACCTGCACAGTTAAAGAATGAGAGTAGACAGCACTACAATAAACATGACACAGTAAAATCAATGAAGCACTAATATCTTGAAACCTTACTGCTATTCATTTGCACCAACATAACATCAGTGTGGGAGGCAGGTAAGGTAATCTGCTGCATATGCATTATTCTCTTTGCAACTACAATACTGGGCTCCGAGGTATTCTTGGATGGCTTGGCAAGAGCCGATGTCTGGTTAGCCGATGGGACTTTTGCTGTTGTCTATTTGACTGCAAAGGCTGAACTCTTTTAAACAATAGTGGATATTGCTGTGAATGTGTCGTGGTATCAAACGTCGTATGGGATTAATAGTCTGCGGGATTAAATGTCGCCGGGATTAACTGTTGTGGTATTAACTGGCACAGGATTAAATGGATTAAATGTCACAGGGATTAAGTGTCCGACACTAACTATTGCAGTATTAAGTGTTGAGGGATTAAGTGTCATGGAACCATAAATTTAGAATTACGATAAACAATAAGCATTTGGCCTTTTCTTGGAAATGAAGAACCAAGAGAATAAAAAATTGTGCAGTAGAAGATTTCAATGTTACGTTTTAGATTATGAAAAATTAGCACCTTATTGTCTGAGTTCAGCACAGAATTTTCTTTCTCATCTTGAAACTTTCTTTTGATACCACCAGAGATACCTGAAGGTTTTCCCCTTGGTTTAGCTATCTGTTGCAGTGAACTGGCCTTCTCTGTAGACTGTACACCTTGATGGCGAAACTTGCTGGTAAATATAGGAACAATTCTTTCTTTAACTTCACTGCCATGGTTCACAGAAGCTGCACTTTGATTTACATGGTTAATCTTGCTTTTCACTTGGCTGCAGTGCATTATTGGACAGCTAGGTCTGCCTTCATTGACTGGTCTCGAATCCTCCAAGTGATGACTTTTATCAAAAATTCTTGTATCCTTCAAAGTCAAAGACGTTTTTGGCAGTGCTTCTTTTGCTGCAATATTAGTGTTTACTGCTTGATATGCTACAAACTTTGATGATGGATTATTTCTTAGCTGGGCTTCGGCAGTTTGCTTACAAAGAACTCTCTCTTCACATTTTGTTAAATTAACATCACCGATATTCTGCAACTAAACAAGAAAGCACAATTCCTTTATTATCTGAAAGGTTTAGATTGAGTATCACTACTTTTCGTTCACATTTCATTACCTACATGGAGTATACTACAGAACATAGGAATATTTAGAAGGCAGAGAGTAAGTAAGTATATGTCTTATTCGGTTGGGCTCTTAGAAATTTTGCAACTGCTTTTCATTATCATCAATTTGTTAGTTTGTTAACTGCTATTATTTATTAATGCTAAGCAAATGCCTTTCACTGGTCAATGAAAAACGTGTATTAGTACAGAAACTATATACATTCATTGAATATACCGAATTCTGTGTCAATTTGGCAGATATTTGTCTCAGAGCAGTTTGTTCAGAAAGTTTAAACATTTGCAGTTTATTGGCACTCATTTTTGCACATCAGACATAGCCATTGTTTCTGCTGTGGATTTTGTACATTTGGCAGTATTTAATTCACATGCGGTCTTGTCTCAGCGAAAAGGGATGGGTCTTCCTGATGGGTATGAGATCCAAAGAAGCATACAAGTCTGGGTAATTTCCGTCTTGGCAGAGAAGAAGCGACACTGTCCTTGGGGTCCGTTAGACACTCCTGGCACTCTGATCTACCAACAAACAGGTGGTGCTTTAAGGGATATCCAGCCATGTGTCACTTTCCACCAATGAGGGACTGCTGAAAGAAGGTGTAACAAGTGCTGCAGATGCTGATGTCCATTTTTATCACACTACGCTATCGACGCATCTTGGTCCAAACAGCCTGAACATGATATCATTTGTCAATTAAGTTTCTTAGATGATGAGAAACTGTCGATTGAGCGCCACATGTGTGCAATGTGCATAGGCAAAAACCATTGGTGACTCTTCTCTTCTGTGCTTTGTTTATGAACGAGATTCTTAATGACATCTAGCATCGTATCAAAAGGAATTAGTGCTATTGTTAGGTGATCACTGCTGTAATAAAATGTGCGTGGTTTTGATATGCATGGTTTTGTGTGTGCCGTTTATGTGCGCAGTTTTAACTGGATACCAAATGTCCCTATAGTCATCAAAGTGCAATTGCAAGGCTATCCGCATATAGTGTGCCCTGCTGAAATAAGACTGTAGCTTCGGCAAAAGGTTCACTTCTTCCTAACTAGTGTACCTGCTGCCATATGAGTTTTCTTAGCAACCTTTATATATTTGAAGCAATGGGAGACCCAACCATGGTTGTCCCAATCTAAACCATGGAAGGGGACATGTGTGTATAAACTTACACATGTATTTTTTTTAATTTACCTCGGCAACACTGGTGAGATTGGATGCAGTGCTCCTTGCAGGTTGTTCAACAGTCAGAGGAGTGGCACAAACGGCCGGTAACTTTGAGCAAAGTTCACAAATGAACCTCTTCTCAGCATCCTTATTCTGGCTCCTAAAGATGACTGCTTCTTGAGCTCGAACACAACAGTTTGGATAGCTAACATCTTAGTCAAGCTAAATATACAATTGTGTTTTTCTCATGATGAACATCAGTTGATGGCACTGATTGATCATGAATGTACATGAGTGTAGCGACCATATTTCGATAGTGTTTTAGCTGTATTGTTCACTGGCAAGAGAATATTATGTTGCATTAAGTATCATTGAGTATATCAGAAACACTAGGCAATTTGTAGACATGTATTGCAAATCAAATGAAAATCAAATTGAATCACTTGTCATCATCATCATCATCATCATCATCATCATCATCATCATCATCATCATCATCATCATCATCATCATCATCATCCATGGGTTAACAACCTGTAGGTGTCCAATGCACACTTTATCGTTCTCCTCCAAAGTCCGCGGTCCTGAGCAGATCTGCTTAAATCACTTATACAATTCAATAAAAACCTAACTACCTAGAATGGCATTTCCTTAGCTACACTAAAAAGATGTTTTATGCTCTAATCTGAGCTTTTACATAGATTTGCTCTACTCGTCAGACATGGTTGAAGGTTCAAATTCATGGGTTGCGAAACTGAACACCTCGTAGATTCAATCACAGTCAAAGTCAGTGTTTAATCTAGTTTCCCCTGCATTTTTTGTTGTATGTGTACTTGTTGTAGCGCCCCATCAAACCCTCTACTCAGAGGGGCTCCCGACTGCAGCACGGACACTGCATCAGAGTTTCACTCCAAAGTGCTGAGCGATTGCGAGTGAAGGTCTTGCCCAAGGTCCCTATGTGGCGACTTGAGGTGGATTCAAGTCTGCAACCCTCTGGCTGCAAGGCAACGAACAAACCCACTATACCACCGCACCCCACGAGGGGGCACAGTGGTGGGGGAATTCCGGTTTCACTTCCTTGCTGTTTCTGAAAGCAAGTTTAACCAAATAAGTAAAAGCCAGACTCTAACTTGTGCTTTAAATTCTGTAAAATGTTTAAAGGATACGTAAAGAGGATGTTCCCGATAAGTTTAAAGTAGACCTGGCAGTAATAGACACTTTCTTCGCTTTCAGGCAGATAATATCCATACTGCAATACCAATTAATATTCACATAAAATTTACATTCAACACAAATTTGACAGTACAAATGATTCAATTAGTTATTTTTAATACTTATTTCAGCCACAACCATTTTACACAGATTTTGAAAGAATAAAAATATCAACATAAGGTCATGGATGCCAACTGCACAATCATGCTCGACAAATGGTTTTTCCACTGGGTTTGCAATCACTCAGTATCATCAAAATTCATTGCACCACTATCACTTTTGGGAAAACTAATTTTTTTATAACCTCAACTGCAGATCATCAGTCACTTAACTCAAAAATCCCAAATTATTCTGGAAAGTGAGATCCGCTTTAAAAAGTATTTCAGAATGTGTACACCACAAGAGTTCTCATATATATGTGATGCAATGATCAACATCTATCTTTAACCTTCTATAGATCTATAGATCTTGCCGATGTGTATCAAATTGTAATTGCTGTCACTTTAAAAAAATCAATTAGGAAACATTAAGTTCCAAACAGTTTAACACAAAATAGGAGAACTTGGTACTTATGGTTGATTTTGTTAGTACCGTACATGTTTTAAAAAAACATTCTTGAGATATGGTTCATCAAGTTCATTGGAGAGGATGAAAAAGTCACATAAAGTTTGACTCAACAAGGATTTAATGAAAGGTTGGTGCAATCCAGTGTAAAATGATTGCTTACTTTTGCATTCATGTAGCACAAAACAATGTCTGTTGACTTCAATTGAGAATCTACATGTCAATATGTATTTTGACATATCATTCTCAATAGAATTCTACAGACAGTGCTGACATCCATTGATATTCTGTATCTCATCTATGTACTCCTCACTGTGACATGATAATTTCTTCAAGCTCTAAATAATTATGTATTTTGCTTAGTTAAAATGATAATTAATTTACAGTTTTATACAAATTATCAACTACTAAATTATAAAACAAAGACTAACAGTGGCCCTCCAGTATGCTTTCATCTCCTTGTAGCTTTTGAATGGACATTCAGGTGGGAGACTGTGTGTTATGTTGATTATCTGTCCCTTTTTCATGCTGCAAATAGTAAATCCATTGTATTAATTTTAAATGCTTGCAGTGTCTACAGAACAAAAACCATTACATATAGAGTTATACACAGTTCTATTTCAGCATAATAAAATCATTAATATTTGTGTAAATCATTAACATTGTTCATAAACTTGTAAACCCGCACATATACACTAGTTAGCTTTAAAAGCACAAATTCCACATAACAGCAAAGTTCATTCATTCACCAAGAGAATTTATACAGCACCCCTTCAAGAGGTTACTACTCAGGAGCGCTCTCGACACAACCTCGGTTAAATAGAAAGTTTTAAAATTGTGATAGAACATGTCAGAGGGGAACCTTGAAAGCACGCCGCAGGTATGGAGGCCAATTCCAGAACACAGTGCCAGTAACAGGGAAATCTTGTCACAGCCTGTTAAAAAGTTCATGCATAGGGGATAAGAGGTTCACCCTGTGCAGAGAAGCAAAGGGAACAGCAAGCCTGAATATCCTGTAGAGTTGGAAAGCTTCCTGAAATAGGCAGGGGCTAAACCAAGGAGGCCACGTCAGTGCGGAAACCTTATAAATAATTCACTGTGTTCAGTCTAGCCGACAAAGTCTTATAATCTGGCTGACATAATATGGATGGTGCCAGGGCTTAAAGTGTGGCTGGACGGTCATGGACGGCGTCCATGCACTTATTTTAAAATCTGAGCACCGTCCTGCCACTTATTGGCCAGCAAAGACTGGAAACGTAAGGGGCGTCCAGGCACTTCTTTTGGAAAGGAAGTGGGCGTCCAGGCACTTATTTTTCCACACTTCAAACACTGGATGGTGCTCATCAAAACATGGTAGCAGATATGGATCCCCAGTTCTGTGCTATAAACACTTAGAAGCATACAAAAACACATCCTACTCACCTAGGTAACACTTGGCACCATTTAGAAGTAATTGAGTGCTCTTCGATTGGTTCTGCATTCTTGCTTTCCAAAAAGTTGTTGACAACTTTTGCACTAATACCAAAGTCCAATAACTGCAGTAATTCACACACAGAGCAGTTTGTACTTTAAGCAGTTACAAATTTCACTAAATAATTTCTTAACATTGGAAATATAACTCTTGTAGTAATTTGAACTAATTGTCTTCTAGTATGTCACTTTCTGACATGTTTGCCAAAATTCTGTGATTTAGATAAATATTAACCATAATTAACAACATAACAATTTGTGCTTTTAGCAGTAACTAATTTCACCAAATAATATCACCATAATTATTGTTTCTTAAAAAATAAAACATACAAAGTCAATAATACATATAGCATATACCGGTATATAATATACACAGTACGCCTAAAATACATATGCAACAAGTTTGCTAAAGGTCATTGATGTTGAATTAAGCATCAAGTTAAACTCACTGTACAAGGCATCATTGTGATTCCATAAGGAAGTAGTGATATCATTGATTTTGAATGACTGACATTTAAAACCAGCTCTGAAAAAGAACACCTTAAGTATCAAGCAGGTGATTTATTTATTAACTATAAAACAAAAGATAGTTACACTAAATGTTATATCACTGGGAATGTGAAGTTAACAACAAATATATGAAATGAAACACTTTAGCAACCCTCCCTGAAAAATAATAAATTAATTCCAAATAAAAAAAATATATTCAACTATTTAGTATTTTGATGGGGTCTGAGTAGTTTGGGTGGGATACCAGAACAGTATTATTAAACCACTGATACTTTTCAAAATCTATCTTTTAGAAATATAAAATGTTGCGTTCTTCCTGTGACAAACTTCATAGTTTAATTGTTCCAAATATTTTACCAATTTTTACTTATTTACTACTGCTCCAATTTTAGTAAGTTTTTACTAGAAAGTATAACTGTTCCGTACGAGTAGGCAAATTGCAGCAAAATAGTGCATATGCATATATGCACAAATTGTGCATAAAGAGTGAGAGTATAACACTCAGTATATATATAGTATATATACAGAGTATATATAATATATATGTATATAATACATAGTATATACAAAATATATAATATAAGCCAAGGATATATGCAATGAGCAATCAGCTCTATGTTAATAAATGCAAATGTGGTCATAGTCCAATACAGAAGTCATGAGTCAGCATTTTAAGAAAGCCTAACAAGTCTATTGGCCAGAAGATAGTTGAATGGTAACATGCTGGCATGAAGATCAAAACAACCCGCTAGTCGCATAATGCTGACTCGGACTTTAACTTCCTACAAGCGACAGTAACATGAGCAGTAGGACAGATGATGTCTTGCAGGTTGCCATGTAACAGTTAAATTTGACTCCTATTAAACTTGTTATCATCTGTTACTACTACAGTATAGCAAGTAAAAGAGTACAAACATTTGTCCTCAGTCGATCACTGAGTTACAAGTGATGATGATGATAATGATGATGATGACGATGAAGCTGTTTATTGAATCAGCAAAACAGATGTTGCCGACATTTGAATCAGTATAATTAACACTTATATACTAGTTTTGAGGTAAAAAAAGGATAGGCATTAGACATCAAACACTAGACATGAACAAACACTAGACATGAAACAATAGCTCAAAAACCAGATTTGCCTTTTATTCAGGGTTGTCCATTGATTTCCATTGATTATGTTACATAACATGTATAATTGTATAAGTTACAATGTTACATAGGTCTACAGTAAGTTGTGATGTTGATTATTGCTGATCAGAGCAATTTATAGATTCATTCATATAGAAGGTTCAAGATTGGTGATAGAAGTGTTGTTGTGATTTTTAATTTAATTTCTTTTCTAATCACACAAAAGAAAATAAGAATGGCATTTTCTGTCATACAGTCTCATTGTAGACTGGGCCCATCAAGAATTCTCAATCCAAGGAGGGCACAACTTCAAAAGATCAATAACAGTAAATTTAACTGTAGAAACTAATAATATTATTTAAAAGACAACTTACTTATGGCTTCTACTCTGTGAGAGTTCACAAGGAAGTCTTCTCCTAATGGCAAAAACATAAAACCACTTGTAGAATATCTTTCATTGATCAATTATTGATTATGAGTTTGAGGGTAATAGGTTTAGTTTTGCAAATCAGAGCAACAACCATTAAACACTTCCATGTTCTAGTTTACATTCAGGCAATAAACTAATTACTACTGGTTGCAGTGGCGTAGACAAGGGGAGTTTAGGGGGTTAAAAAAACATTGGCTTAGGAAAAAGTTTTTTAAAAGGTTATTTATCCACTTAAATAAGAAAAAACAAAAACAAATTGTTTTCTTATTTTATTCCCTTTTTATTTACTGTAATACTGTTGGGTTGGTGTCATGAAGGGCATGCGGCAAGGCCAAACTCCCCCCCCCATCATAAATTCCTGGCTACACCACTGTCTGATTGTAACTCATTCATAACATGAGAACTGATGTTGACACGGTCAGGCACCTTCTAAAACTGCATCAATGCACACTCACATGACGGAAGAGAGGGATGAGAGATACATCTCTTGGAGAGACACTTAATCTTGTTAGTACCGGTTTTTTAAATTTTATTATATATTAGTTTAATCTAATTTAATCTAATATAACATTTGTAAAGCGCTTCTCACAGCAGAGCTATTCAGAAACGCTCTAAGCGTGACAGGTCCACGAAAAGAGAAAGGTCTTCAAGCAGCGAAAAGATGCAGGTGAATTTCCTACATTGATTTCACAATCTCCTTTCTGCTTTTATCTATGTAGGCAATCTGTAACTGGCATTCACTGATTGGAATTTCTGGATAATCTTAGGATATTAACAGTAATCATAATCATAGTCTACTAGATCTACTTCTTTGTCTATAAATACTAAAACAAGTACAAGTTGATTACCATGAACTAGGTACTCTCCAACCTGATTCCACTTACCAGACATTCTTGCCATAATAGTGTACTGCAAACAAGCCTGAAAATCTGCTAACGATACTCGAATTGGTTTATCAAACTGAAACAAAAATCACAACACACAAACCGTTACATTTCATAAGGTACACATGCAGGCACCATTCATAGGAGATAATAAGAGAAGCATTCATATATAAACTGTCTGAAACTCAGAAAAATGAGAAGAGGTCATAACAGTAATTATATTATGAATCTCTCAAAGAGAATGCATCGTAAACTGGTAATTAATTTTGAAGTCTAAAGCATTGCAACTAAACTAAACAAAACTAAAATTAACTTTGTTTATTCAAATATAAAGTGTTGATGACTTTGCAAAATTGTAAAAATACTCTACACTTAAAACTTCAGGCAATTTAAGATTGCTTCTGCAGCACACAAGTAAGTGTAAATCACCCAAGATTTCTCAGTGCCACATAAAAGCCACGTCAGAGAGACCAGCTGATTCACCGAGTGTTGGTAAATGAATGGGGCCAAATGAAGACCACCGCAGGTTGTTTTCTATGCTCCAGTGTCTGCATCTGCAGAGGTCAAGCTGAAAAGAAAGCATGGTGTCATGGTGGAAATCGCTGGTATATTGTACTTGTGTGGTGGTGCAGGAATGGAATAAGGATAGAAGAGCTTGAAGAGTCTGGTTTTTCAGTCATGAGCAGAAAGCTGCAGAAGAGAGTGCAAGCGGAGGAGAGTGTAAGTGGATGAGAAATTAAGGAGGATAAGCAAAGTAGCAGAGATGTTCTTGGATTTCATTCCTGTCACCCTCTGTGACATCAGTTTTCCCCATTGGCAACACCCTCTGCATGGAGCAGACCATGGTTAACACAATACTAGTCATCAAATCATTCCACTTGATCAAAATACCAAATAGAATATATAGCCACATTGCTCACCTACAACACAATTCCAATTCTTCCAGCCCTCCAGTTTCCTCCCTTCAAAACTTTTATGCGGCAACTCCATAAGTCATTCACAGACAAATCACTTCGCTCAACCTGGTCCTCTTTTTCTCTAACACTGCTCCACTCTTCCGTCACTTCATCGCAAAAATTTCCAACTCACTTCATTGTCGTAGCTGGAACAAACTCCTGCCAGTATTACGACATATTTCTTACTAATCCGACGAACTCATTAGAATCTCACCTTTTGTTGTCTGCTATCTCCTCCCTTCTGAAATTCTGCAACCACTATTTAACCGGTACAACACAAGTTTCTTTGGCATGAACTCCTAAAAGATCTCTGCCAGTTCACTGATCCTTCTGGCTCATCTGTCACTGTCACCCCTCCTCCACTTGACCTATCTCCTGCAGCTTTCCACTTGCAGCTTTCCACTTGCAGATTTCCACTTGCAGATTTCCACTTGCAGATGAAGTTCAAATCCTTAAACTACCCGAATCAACTCCTGTACCACCCAGCACCTACCACCATCAACGATTTCCATCATAATGTCTCTTTGGAACAAACTTCTGCCCCAACACCAAAATGGAAAAGACTAGAGCAGACTTGATCTGTGGCTATTTAATATTTGCGTTTCCTGCATGATGTGGTGCTGGGAAATTGTTAAATTAACATTACATTACATGAGTTGTGTGACCTGGTGGCTGATCGGTAACGCACTCGCTCACGGAGCGGGCGGTTCGAATCAGGGTAAACCTTGGGCAAGTTGTTCACACACACGTGCCTCTGTCACCAAGCAGTACAATTTTGTACCGGCATAAGCTGGGAAGTAAACGGCAAGTCCTGTGATACACCGGCCCCGTGTCCAGGACCTTGGGATTCGTCCATTACCGGCTCAAGGGCCAAGAAAAGGAGATGAGCGCCTCACCAACGGGCCTTCGGGGTTACATGAGACAAAAGAGAAACAATTTCTGACAGAAGAAACATGAACCAGTTTAAGTATCAGTATGCTAATTCATTCACAAAAATGCTGTAACTGACCAGCAGCATTCTTTTCTTTAATCTCAGTTGTATCCTGCCAGTTTTATACAGTGACTGCTGTAAAAGATAAGGCAACATTGACTGAAACAAGAGATCTAATTATGCTATTATTCTAATATTTAAGAATCTCTTATTGGGACTGGAATATAGCCAGATATATAAAGGAATCATTGTGACCAACAGAAGCATAATCAGTAATACGATGCCTTCCCATTCCAAAATGGGACAGACCCTTGCTTAGAGCGTATTAAGCCTCAGCTTTCTGAACCATGAAAATCTGGAATTCGAATGACAGAAAGGTATGGTAAATTTGAATTCATGCCATCCATCATGACGCCTGATTCTAGAGATAACCAAGTCTTCCTCCATCTACAAGAAACTGCCGTATGATGAGGAAAAGGTGCAACCTCAGCAGTGGACCACATAGTCTAGTTCAGCGTTTCCCAAAGTGGGTTCCGCGGAACCCAAGGGTTCCGCGGGGCGAGCGCAGGGGTTCCGCGAAAAGTTTAAAATAATCGGAATTTTTTTTGAAAATGCACTGAAGGTTTGAAACTGCAGTCAGTCGACTTTTTGTGTTTTGTCCTCACCCATTGAGTGGCTATCCGAGCTTTCATTGAAATCCAGTTACAATTTGTAGACATCGATCACTACCGAGACGTAGCCTACGCAGGTCAGAGCTGTAAATCTGAACAGGAACTCAACCATTTTTGTTATCGTTATCCCTACCGTTATCGTACTGCGCAGTTGTGACAAATATTAATTTGATTAGTTTGTTTGCCCCGAGGTATTTAGGATCCCTCAGGGGCTTCATTACTAACTATAATTGGTTGACCCATTATAGTTAGTGTAGAAATTTATCAAAATGCAGTGGCTGTATCGTAAGCTTGGGTTTTAGGATGCTCTTCTTGATTTAAGTAATAGGTCTACAGCTGACAATAATTAAGAATCCAGCTTTCAAGTGTCAAGCCAATAGTAGAAAAATGCATAAGAAGAAGAAAAATGGCTGTTCGTATTCTATAGACTTTCATGTGCGCTACTCTCAGTAGGCCTGTTGTGATACACGAGTCGTGATTTTCAAAACAGTTCAACTTGATTTTCAGATAAGAGAAGTAAACTTTCTACAATAGTGTTTTGGTAGGCTTATGTAGTCCATATTGGTATGTTTCCTAAATTCCTAGGCCCTATGCATGCTTCAGTTCGTTTAGCTGAGATTGGGGTTCCGCAAGAAAATATTAGGACACGAAGGGTTCCGTGGCCCAAAAAGTTTGGGAAACACTGGTCTAGTTGTTTCTCATCCTTGAAGAACTTCTGTTGTTATTCTTCATTCCATTCATTCACTCATTCAGAGAATTTATATAGTGCCACTTCAAGATTTCTACTCAGAGGTGCTCTCTGCGCTAACCTATATTTTGCTGTTAAATGTAATTACAATGAATAATTACATCAGCTAGCAAAATAAGAAAGGATGCTATGCAACACATGTAGACCAGCAGCATTGAACTGCTATTGAACTGCTATTGAAAGGCCATTACTTGATGTACTCCATTTAGACATGCAGTCTTATTGAAACATATGGTGATGCAGATCAAAAAATTTAAAGTTTTGCTTTCACAACTTTAACAGCATCTCTCACCTACTCCCTACATATCCATTTTCTATCTGAATATTTGGATTGGTTGTTCTAATCCAGTATTTTCTCCTCAATTGACAACTATGGTGGTGGTGCTTCAGTTAATACTTTCGCCTCTGAAGACATAGCCTCAGTACTCAGTAGGCAGTTGCTGGCATGATAGTCATACCAACTGGATACGATTTAATTGTGTTTAAATTCACTTGCATTTAATTTTGTTTATATTCAATGGCATTTACCTGCATGATAACTAAAAATGCTTTCTCTCTCTCGAAAACAGGACTTGCTACAATATCCTTCTCTGTAAAGATAAGTTCTCTGAAAAACACATGAAAAAGAGAAGATATTAAGTTATAAAAAGGATGTCCAATATTTCATTAAACATGTACATGCAAGCTAATGTAATTGATAAGTTGTTTCCAGCCAGCTATATTACTTTTTTGGAGGCCAGATGGATGCTATAGAAAAAGACAATTCATGAGACGGCAAATGAGACTCAAATGGCAGCAGCTGAGACTTGTGCAATGTGCATGGAGTAAGCAAAGAGATTCTTTCAATAATGAGTTAAGTAAGGTCGTGAAATATGCACTGAGAAACAGCACACTGCTTCTGTTGGATGACTTACTTCACTGCCCGAGCCGCAGATCCAAACGCTGTGACAGAGATATATATATTTATATATTTTAGGTGAGACCAATGAAGCAGGTGAAAAGTTAGAAGATTCTTGAGTTCAACCATGCTAAATAATTACATGAGGTTCAAACATCACCCAAACAAGCGTAGGCCTACATGTTGACTTCTGCTGATGGAAACAAAGAATTAGATTGACTCCAATAAATACAAGCGACAGTGGGAAACCAAATGCTTTGAACTGTTGGGCATATCCTATGGCAGACTGCTGATTACTAACACGTTTGCAACTTTGAGGACCATATAAACACAGAGGAAGAGCTCTTGCAGAACACAAAAATTCTCCTGGAAATGCTAAGGACACTGTAAAACATGCAAGAAAATCGGCAGAAAGACTGGATGCTGACGAAACTCGTTGATTAAGTGATTCAAAGAGAGAGTGGAACTGAAAGACCAATAAGGATACCAAAAATTGAAAGCTTATAAGTGCAAAGCAGGCTTCGAGCTAATAAGCAGAAACAAATAGATAAAATGTGTGCAGGTTTGGAAAATGCAACTAAAGATGGTAGCATTAGAAAACTCATCCAACTACAAGAAAGTTTAAGTCATCAATAGGAGAGAGTATCACAGAAGCCATCAAAATTGCAGAAAGTATGCTCAATAGTACTGTACGTAGGAGTGATAGCAGAGTAGTGAGATTATGAACTAGAACCAATATGAATAAATGCCTATGGTAGGCATATCTGGTAAAAATAATGTTTTTGCTAAAACAGCACTATGACCCCAATCCAACAATACAACGAAGTTTTATTAAATTCTGATCACAGACAGGTCAGTTACATTTGTAATTAACATACAGGTAGGTACTTTTTTGACAGATATTCGAAGAGGTGTCATATAAAGCACAACTTATGAGCGTGGAAGACAAATAAGCAAATAACAGAGCATGAAGCCAGTCAGCAACTTTCAAAGGCAAATGAGAAATTTCTTTGAAAAAAAATCTTGCAGAATATTACCTGCATTGAATAATATGCCACTGTGGAAAAGGAGAATCGCCACTGGGCAACTGCACCCTGAGACAACACATCTCCTCAACAGCAGGGCATCTGATCATGTACATGTTCTGTTTGCTGCTTGTGTTCATTCTGTCTCTATTTAAAAGACACCTGCCTTGGGAAAAGTCAGGTCTGCTACACCTTAAAATTACAAGAATAACTGCCATTAACTTCTGGAAGCAAATAGTCTAATAAATTCACGATTATCAAAATAAATCTCATATAAAATGGATTCATAAGCTATTTAAAGTACACAACTATCATTTGCAATACAAGTTTCTGCATAGTGTACCCAGTCATGCTACATGCATCATTATACATTGTGTATAATTATGTGGTAGGTATTATGCAGAAATTGCTCAATTCTTTAATACAATTCTTGTGCTTCTGCTGCAACTGCAAAAGATGTTTACGGGTTTTTGAAAAGGATTTCATGTTTTCTGGTAGTATTTTTCACAGGCTGCAAAAGACTGCAGTTAAACCAGTTGCAAGGTCGCAAGTGCTAATGCAGGACTGCACCTCATTTGTATAAGGATGCAAAAAGCCTCCTAGCAGGACAGTTTAGCCCCAGCCTATATATATATGTACACTCTCTGAAACTGGAAATTTGGAATTTTGTTTCGGGAACTATAAGCATGGCGTCCTCTGTCAACTCTGAAAGAGAATCCATTGTTTGATCTCTGCGACAGCAGTGGTGATTTTCCTATCTCAGTATTCTTTACTCATGATGAACTTATTGTTATTACCTAGGATTGCCAACTTTAGAATTTTCCAATTCAGGATGCCATGTCAGATGCTCTAGATATGCCATTATCTACCAATTTAACTTGTCCACGTCACAGTGTGTAACAAATGTCGCATCAGCCTAAATGTTAATGTAGAATCTACAGTCTACAGAAAATAGTTGTTAAGAATTTGTGAAATCATCAGAAGACAAGTGACCTATAAATATATATTAGAATCAACTTCAAGAAGAGAGCGTTTATTAAATATCAGTAACCTACCAGGTTCATGGGCCAGCACAAGTGAAGTTGATAATTATGTACTATTATACATGCATGTAGATGGCAGATGTCATAATATGTAATACTAATATGTTTAATTGTTTATTTATTGAGTCAGCGACGTGAGAGCAGAATTTAACTTCAATTTGTACTTCAGTTTGGGTTGACCTGTCTATTCTGCCTCTATCTGTGATAGGCTGACAGCCAAACTGTTTACAGTCAGTAACATCTACCTCAGTTTGTACTTTAAATATATTACTCAATATCTATTTTGAGCGGTCCCGTATACTATAGTTTTGCCATTCTGCTGAGCCGAGTCGATGCCCTTCAGTTCCAGCTCACTGCGTTTAAAGTCGTAAACGTTCATCTCAAAGAATCACATTTAAAAAAATAAGTCTCACCTTTAGCGAGAGGCATAGGCTATACTAGTGCTATAGCCTATACTAGGCTATACTAGTGCTTTACGGTGATTTTGCGTTAAATAATACTTTGTTTCGGAGACACCATACAAAGTCTTTTACTTTTTGGGCGCTCTAGAAATTGCGAGTTTACGATTACGATTGATATGACGTGAAGAAGATAAAACAAACTAAGTCAATTTACTTATAAATACGCCTTCCACGATCATAAGTGACTACCGTAGATTTTAGCCAAGAGATTCATTAGTTGACTTTACTAGCAGACGGCGAAAATTTCTTGACAGATTTCAGAACTGTTATGTTGCTATCAACCATCGACGTATAACACAGCAGTGCTTCGACGCATCGCTAAATGAGTGCGTTTTATTTAGGCCTAGCTAATCGTCAACCGGATGCGCTATTAATTATGCCATAATGAATTAATTAATTAAGGCTACAATATTATGTACTAGCTGGGGTACCTGGCGTTGCATGTGAAATTTCGGTTTTTGGCCAATGGCCACACCCACCTCCCAGGGTCATGTACCAGCCCTGCCTCCTTCCGCATCCACTACGGCCCCCCACCACTTGGTACCTGGCATTGCCCGATAAATTTCGGGCTTTCAACCCCACCCTCAGAAAAAATATTTTCAATACTTTTTATATTAATTTCTTGATCTCTTTATGTACCCATGTGCTGTGTGTCACTTGGTTTTGTCATTAAACGAATATATCTACCCTGCCCAACCTCGCGCAACCGACCCCATCCCTCATAGGTACCTGGCATTTCCCGGTAAATATCGGTTTAGCGGCCCCTCTGCCCTACCCACCCTGCCCCACACAGCCCACCCCTTGGGGAATTTTTTTTATTAACCCCACACCCGGTCCCCACCACGTCCCTGAGGGGCGGAGTAAGGACGGGGCGGGAACTGAGTGAGGTTGAGTGGTCCTGGGACTTCTGACAGTCATCTGTGGTCTGAGGTGAATAGGTGCCAACGCCGTAATTGGCGTTGCTCGGCCAATTTGGGTTCACCCGCAAATTATAGTTCACTGCGCCCCACCCAGCACCAACCCCACCATGGGGTCAGGGATGGGCGCTGGGTGGGTGCGGTGTGGTCCTGGTAGCACTCTCTCTGGCTGCCAAGTTTCAGGTGAATACCTGCAAAACTGTGGCAAAGGTGTGGAAACAGCCTAGTGAAATTCGGGTTTCTCCCCCTCATGGTGAGGGGGATTCGCCAACCCATCCACTGGACAGTCCTGGTTACCCTCTGTCTAGGCGCAAAATTTCATCTGCAAAACTGTGGGTGTGCATTAATTCTGGACACACATACATATCTATGAAGGATAATGTGTGTAGGCTATGTATGTATTATGTAACAGGAATAGTTTATAACAGAAGTCTATGGAGGCTCAAATTATAAAATGTGCCTTAAATTACTGTTTGGGACTTTCAATCAGTGGAGTGATTTAAAGGACATTAATTGTGTATGTAAACTGAGTACATGAATGTTGGATGAATTGACACTGAAGGTGAATGGGTCTACTGTTGACCCAAGGCTAAGGAAAAGTAATTACAATAGTCAAGGATTTGGACTTTTGGAGTGAACAATGAAGGTAGCGATAGTGGGCTGATGTGTGCGTTTTCTCCCAGAAGTGATCTGTGACTCTGACAGTTGGTCTCATTTTCGTGTTTTTTAATGATAGTCTGGTTATTAGATATAATATTTGTGTTTTTGAATTCAAGAGAAGACTCACAGTGGTTTGTGTTTAGGTTGACATGAATAGGTGGCGGATTGGCCGGATCAGTGTAAGATATCTGCAATAGAAGGTATTACGATAGGCTACCCCTAGGGGCAGTCAGTGCCTGTCCCAAGCCAGGATAAAGGAGGAGGGTTCTGCGGTGGGTTTGCATCCCATCCGGATAAAACAAATGTAGCAACAGAAACAACGCAGAAAAAGCTGCGTTGCCCGATGTGCAGTCATACATGGGAACAAGACATTCACTATCAGAGAGTTTAATAAAGTCAAGAAATGACTTTGATACCAATTAAGACACAGACCATGACAATAGGCAACCAAGACCGAGGTCAGGACATAAAACATCTGTCTCAAGACCATATAACTCTGTTTTATAGAAAATAATCGAGACTAATGTTGCACTGAACTTGCTGCTTTTGTGCACTTAATAAATACTTCAAGTAAAATATCAAACGAATAAAGTTGTGGTGTCCAAGCATTCAATGTAGTCTCATAATCTTTGTCTTGTGTCATCTACATTTACATGTACAATGAAGTGCTTGAGAATGAAACATGAGAAGACAGAATTGGAAACTTAGGGGCCATCCATATCATTACCTACGCGAGAAGGGGGTGATCGGATTTAAGTGATTTTGCGTATGGGTGGATATGGTGAGGGGAGGGATCTTGAAAATTAATGTGAAAGTTTGCAAATAAGTTTCTAATTATGACCTATGATGTCCAAATATTAGCCTGTTTATAACTCTGTATTATCCTTTTAGTAACATTTTAGTAATTATATAAATAGCTACGATAACATATTATGTCTTACTACTTAACTTTGTTATAGAAGCTTAGTTGTACTTATACATGTGGAGGAGGGGTCCACAAAATGTACAATGTGCAACAGATGGAGATATGAAAATAGAATTTTTTCGTAAGTAATATATGGATGGCCCTTGGAACTGAAGCTGCTATGCATCTGATACGTGTGGTAATGATGCCTATACTGGATCAACTGTTTCTTGTATTAAACAGCTGCAATCTGCATTAGCTGATACAGCTTGACCATTTCATAGTATATCTATGTTTGAACTACATGTGCAAGAATTAACTACCGGTATATAAAAATGCAATCAGTGTTATACCTTAATGTATGCCATTTGTATTGCTGGTTGTGCTCCATTCTATCTCAAGAAGCTACATCTATGCCTATTTATCTGGCTCAACACACAGGTGACCTAGTTGTCCCACTTGCCCAAGCATACAGTCCTGCATTGAGGCTCCCCATATTTCTCAAACAGATTGCCTAGTAATCTATGACGTAAGGTCTTTCTTGCTACTGTTCTATTAACCTTTACAAACAGGTTGTGGTCTTGCATAGTCAGACAGGGAGCACCTCTAAACTGCCCTTGAAGCAGACCTATAGAAATTGTGATTACTGTTATGATCAGGGCTGTACTCAAGGGTATACGTGGGCATACGGCGTATACTCACCTCCGGGAAAAAATGATAGCGTATACTCACTTAAAAAACGAGGGTACACGCATGAGGTGGGTATGCAGCGCGTATACCCACCTCAATAAAACCAAGTCAAACACGGTGGCAGCGTGTACTCACCTCAAAAGTTCTGAGTACAGCACTGGTTATGATGGTAATAAAGATTCGGAGCTTTTTCACTAGTAACACTGAGATGACTGAAACATAGATAATTCTGTCGATCACTTTTACATTATATTTGCTACTCTAACGAGAATAGACTATTTATTGAAGTGGATGGTGTATGCAGACAGTTCTGAAAGATAGGCCTTCCTCTGCGTATAATATGCAAAAAATTTAATGTTTATGGTACAACAACAAAAACTACCAATTTAAACATGATCGAAACAGACTTCAAGCAGTTCATTAATTACAAACCTTAATGATTCATATAATCCTACTTCTTACTTAGCAAGCATCAAACTGTAGTGTCTATTAAGTACCTGACAATACTACTTTCCTGTTCAATGCATGTAGGTTAGAATTTTTGTTAGGTTCTCACCCATGTGGTCCAACCTCACACAACTATTCGTTCTATGTACTCATTATCTCATCAGTGAATGCACAATTTACTTCATTCTTCACTTGACTGTTACCATTAATCACCTTCACCTTAACGTGAGCGCTTGACACTGGACACATAATTATCTTCAACTTTACATCTTCCAGAAGTCAATATTGACAATATCAAATATCAATATCTTTATAAATGACTTAATATGGACCAGATGTGAAACAACAAGTGAATAGACTAGTAACCCAATTTTACTTTTGAAGGGCAGTGAACTTGGCAACACTTAGATTCATTTAGAAGTTGACCAAACTGCAATCTCAACACAATTCTTTCTGACATAAAAATACATCATCAGTTCCGATGTTCAGGAAACTCTCTCCACATAATTATATGACTACAAATGCTATCAATGTCTGTCAGATAAAGAGAAACAAATATTCATACAAAAAGCATGCATGCATTTACTTTTAAGTAAGATGTATATATGAAACTTAATTATGGTAAGACGAAAAGTCTCATTATGAATCACTGGAATACATTTGGAATATGAATTTTTTTCGGTTGCTGTATTTCTGTTGCAGGTCGTACAGAGATTGAAACCGTCTGCTTTTCTTCTTCTTCGCAACTGTGGTTTATAGCACTGTTAACAAAAAAACTTTCCACTGGATTGATGCTTTGCTTTCTGTCATCAGGGTCTCCTTCCATCTTTTCAGCATGACTATCATCTCCTTTGTCATGCTGCATGTAGTTGGCAGTTTCCTTGCTAATATCATCCTGTGTTTTACTGTTTTCAGTTTGCTGATGTAGATTGGTACGGGACTTGACGAAATTTTGCTGCATGTCATTGGACATGATGGTAGAGTTATCTTGGTTAGTATATTCTGTATTTGGCACACTGGATTCCATATCAGCATTTTCAGTTGACAGATTATGTTGAAAAGAGTATGTATCAGGCACAACTGATAGGCTGTCGGATTTTTCTCTGTCTGACTGTTTGAACATAAAAAATCATAAGTTTTTAAACTACAATGTAACCAGGGCTTAAAGTGTGCCTGGACGGTCATGGACGGCGTCCATGCACTTATTTTAAAATCGGAATGCCGTCCTGCCACTTATTGGCCAGCACTGACTGGAAAGGTAAGGGGCGTCCAGGCACTTCTTTTGGAAAGGTAAGGGGCGTCCAGGCACTTATTTTTCCACACTTTTAGCACTGAATGTAACAAATATTTAGTACACACTCTGTAAGTCAATGATAATTTTTAGGCTAAACATGTGTAAGGTGTCTGTCCCAGAGATGGGTAACTAAACTATTAGACTATAATCAAATAGCCAGTCAATTAGACAGGCAGCTATTTCGTATTCTAATCGATTGGCTATTTAACTAATTGTGTCCATCTCTGTTCTATCCTTGCACAAGTCAAGGTTTGAGATTGATAAAACATGCTATCACATAATTATGTATGTATGTATGAGTGAATGTTTATGAATGTACTGTACAGCGTGCATTTATGTATGTAATGTATATGTATATATATATATATATATATATATATATATATATATATATATATATATCTGTGTGTGTACTGTGTATGCATTATGCATGCGTAGGTACCGTATTTGCATGTATGCATGTTTCTAAACAATTACTATAGCATCTTATCAGTAAGCTTACCTGGTCTATTGGATAGCTGGACAAAAGAGGACACCAATGGGAAATGCATTGGTTGGGTTACCTGTGTGTGTGTATGTATGTGTGCGTGACTGCATGTGTGTATGTGCATGTGTGACTCTTCTAATTTCTGCGCATTTTGTTTCCAGTGAAAATTTCTGTTCTTCATGACATTTTCAGCATCATTTAGAGCCCTCAGAATAGTTCTTTCTGAAGTAGTGCTAGATTAACTCCAATACAATTATTATATGCTAATGGGAGAAATTGCTGATGCATGCATATAATAGCACAGATACATTGCATAATTGCTATTATTTGGATTGCTTTTTTGTATTATCCATGCATAAGTTGAACTTCCTTTGTTAACCAATTTTCTAAATAAACTTAACAACATATATTATGCTCATCTAATCACCATCCCTGCAACTTCTACTTTAGACATCACAGTTTCAGAAACGACATTTAATCAGCAGCAAACAATGTTTTAGTTTTTAAACTTTCTTATAGTTTTGGTCTTTTGGAATGCATTAGTGTGGTCATTTTAAAGCAAATAGTGTTGATAATTAATGTGCTAATTGACCTTAACATTTCTATATAGAAAATAATGAAAAAACAGAAATATTAGGAATTTAAAAATGATCTTACCTCTGAGTGGCTATTTTTCTCCTCAATGCTGGCAATATCTAGAAGACTGAGGTATATGTTATCAGTTTCGTCGCTTCCATAAAGTAATCGTGCTGTTTCCACATGATGAAAAGGAACTTCTCTAATGACGGAAACATATTCATAACCTAGCTTCTCTGTAGTGAAAATGTTCAGATCGTTTTGTTCAGACAAAATGCAATGATCACGATCAATCTTGGCTTCAGATTGAGAATTTTCGGATGCATTGGTCGTATGCTCAGGCTTTTCTCCCATTTCCAAAATCGATAAAAGCAATGGTGATTCTCCTTTTGACTCTATGTCTGCCTCCAGTTCAATAACATCTACAGCAGAGGTTGTTTGTCCAGTTGCCACAAAGAATGAATCTAAGTCACTGTTCTCGTCTCTGAAAGAATTGTTTCTGACGAGAACCGTCTTTGTTGTTTCAATTCGCTTGAATTCGTTGTGAGCAGCTGAGAGAGTGGCAGTGGCAGGGGAAGCCCCAGAACTATCATTCTGGTCCATAGCTACATCATTCAAGTTACCAAATTCTTCAGGCAGAGTTTCCTCTTGTGTATCAAGAGTTTCACGTTCTTGTGGTAGCAGCTGAATGCTGCTCTCTATTGCATCAGTTTCATTTTGTGGATTTGTTTTTCTAACTTCGTCAACTTCATTTTCTAAATGCTTGATCAATCCTCTTTCCGATGTGTTGCTGCTGTTGCTGCTGCAGTGTATTTCAGCTGTTGTTATCTCAGTCAAAGAATCTCTCTCGTGTAGTTCTTCTGAATGCACTAATTGCATTCTAGTATCAGAAATGCCTTTTGTAGACCCACCTTCAGTATTTGATGAATTGCTTACATTGACCTGAAAAGTGTTTTCCGACATATCATCAGGGCTGTTCATCTCAAACTGGGAAATATACTGATCAACTGCCAGACCTGAATCTTGATAGAATTCTCTAAAATTGTTGTCAAATTCCTGATGAGCAGACTGAAAATCTGCGTGTGTTATGGCAATGACAGGATGCATCAAATAGTCAGGCTTTTCAACAGTTTTCAGAGTTTTTCCTTCAACTTGCAACTCAGTGCTGTATGCTAAAGAATTTTCAAGTGACACAGAAGTTCTCCCTAATTTTTTTCTTACCCAATGGAGTAACTTTCTTCCATTAGAAAAAATCCAGTTCCACTTTCCTGCTGAGCCATCTGAGAATGTCTTCTTCCAGTTTTGTTGCGTTTCTGATGTCAGCAAGTCAGAACTTTGAAGTAGTTGTGAAGAAGTTATTCTTGTCAAAGAATCTTTCCTGACCAGAGCAGCTACGACCTGTGGCCTGTCTGACAGGTATATTTTGCGTTTGCTCCTGAATCCAGCATCAAAGTCAATAGCCATGTCTTTCAACAGATCTGGTCTTCTGCCAGAATCTCTCCTGGTTCTAGTTTTTGCTAAGCTTTGACTGAAGGACTTCTGGTCTTGGTGCATAGATCCTAATTCTGACTTATCTTTGGAAAAGTTATAGATGTTAGGATCTGAGGAGATTCCAGGCAGACCAGGGGTTCTCCTTTGTTCCTCTGTACGAGGTTGATAGAGATTTGGATCCGAAGAGTATCTCTTTTTAGAGTTCTTCAGTTCTTGTCTTGTCGAATCGACCTCACATCGTAGTCTCTGGAGATTCTCCTTTGAAATGCCTAGAATTCCATCTGGAACTTTTCTTGCCCAGTCATCTTCTTCGTAGTAATCAATTCCTTTAAAAATCGTTCACATATTCTATGTTTTATTTGGAAATAAAGTTGCCTAAAGTACAGAATTGCAGAAAGTGGCGACTGACATGACAAGGTGTGTGGAAGAATGGATTAAGAAGAGAGATTTATTCAAGAAACATATTTAAGCGTCTAGCATTCTGTGTAACCTTTTCTAGAGCAAATCATTTCGACAGTCTTGTAGCTAACAATGTTGCCTGCCAAGTATTTTGTATAACAAAATTGTAGCCTACCGTCATAGGAGATGCTCTAAACCTAGAAACCCAGACATGTAGACCTTTACTCTTTATGTACTTATGGAATTATGTAGACAGAGCTATTACATCTGGTACAAGATCTTATTAATTGAAAAAGTTAAAGTCTGTAAGCTGAACTTGCCTATGTGTTCCAACTGTTCAATCTCATCTTCAGTTGGGATGTACATGGTTGCTGTGGAAGCAACTGAAGAACGTGCTTGTGTAGTGGCTACCACGGTTTCTGCTGAGTTGGAAGACACCATGTGATCAGGATCCTTGAATTTGGACTTTATAGTCTCTGGTCTATTTGTGAACAATAACATGTATAGTTGCATACAAATGTGATAGGCAATGTATTCTTTGCAATTTAGCGTCTGTAAATAATTCCAACTTTTATAAAAGTGACACTAAATCTAAACTTTCTTGCATGTATGCGCGCTCTTGTGCAAGACTTGTTTTGTTAAAGCGCGTTATAAATGACTAATTGTATTGTATTGTATGTATGCGTCTCAAAGTTATAGCCTCAGTTTTTCTTTTCCATTTTTGTCAATCTCCTCCACTGGTTCTCATTTTTCTACAATCAGCAACCCAGATTCAGATTCTTTCTCATTTTCTAATTTTTTCATAGCCATCTGCCTTAGATCTTCTTCCTATCACTCTTCTATTTGGAATGCCTTAGGGATCATAAATACTACAGGCAACAGCAAGAACAAAAATAATAATAATAACAGCAATGTAGAAGTCATCCGATAAGATTAGATTAAAGTTAAGAACCTCTAATGACACTAAAGCAAGGACCTCTAACAAATTTGAAATGCTGCAGGCTGAGATAAACAGAAAATGTTTATAGAGCTGTTTCTTAAGAAGCAGCTTCATACGACACAATGATATTATCTTGACTACTGAGGTTTAAAAATAGAGTCACCTGCGAGTTGTGTTGGATCTGTCAATTGATTTGGAATATTTTGATCGCTTTTTTGATTTATATTGGCAACAACTATGTGCCCGAAGACAGCATATGGCAGCTGTTATCAAAATAAAAAGCAGGAGAATCACAGAAAGACTGATGATGGCAATTTTCCATGACTCCATTCCATCTGGTTTGACTGCAAAAGAATAGACAAAGAAACAAATGCAATAAAAAAAAACACGATAAGAAAAAATAATCTATAAATTATATAAACAGATTAACTAAAACTACATTACTAACTTGGCTAGAGAGTTGCCTCAACACTTGATAGTGCCTTTAATATACCTATAGTACCGTACTACATAACACTAAATGATGCATAGATTTGTCAAGAGCAAAAATAAGCAAAACAATGCTCAGATAAGTAAGAGTTACCACCCCATTAAGGGAATAGGCATCATGCACAGTCCCAACAATGATGGTCCAATGTGTGACTGGATAATATACCAGAAGTTCAAATTGGTTTTTTAAAATTCTACTAGTTAAATAACCTATTATATATTTCTATAAATTACCTTCAATCATTCATTCTCATATTTAATTTTTTAAATCTGTTTAAAATCTATTTTTTTAAAATCTGTTTGTCATTTCGTTTCAGTTTGTTGTCATTTCATGTATAACATGTTGTTCTTTGCACTGTTTTACAACAGCCATATGTTATCAAGAAAGGAAGGGTCAATCCAGCCTCAGCGGGTCTATACAACCTTTTTGGATTGATCCTTTGACTTATGCACCAATCACTCGAAAATCATTGAGTTTGTACTGATTGCTGTTATTTTGTACTTGGTTGATGCTTTGTCAATAAACGGCTACTACTACTAATTTAGCCTCCTCATTGTGAGGAAGTCAAGCATGTGAAATCAGGCTGCAAGGAAATCAAGCATTGGAAATTACGGTAACCTGATTTCATATTCTACCCATTGTCACTGAAGTGTACACCTGTCATTATAATTACGTATTACTGTACTCTTGCAGTGAAAGTTGATTGACTGATCAAAGCATTATCTATCATAAACGTGGGCGGAGACTTGGTCTAGAAGTTCGGGGGACGAACGAGTGGCTGAAAGACGATCGCCAAGGCGCAACATTTTGGGTGGCCGCCCGAGTCGGCGACGAACTTTCCATTTCCAAAATTTCTGACGACTTTTTTTAATTTTTTAGTCATTTGGTCGAAATCTCTTGAAAACATATCATTTTCCGTGTCAAAAAAGCTGATGACCTTTTTTGTCATTTGATATTCTAGTCTTCTTTACAGTCTTTACTTCTTGCAATATTAACAAAATTAACCAATTAACTACTGTTAAAATTTATACAATGCTATTTTTTGTTCTTTTCAATATTGGGGGCATGACAATGGACGGTCCCCCCACCCCAAACATTGGGGAGATCGTCCCCCTGTCCACCCTAAGTCTCCACCAATGATCATACACATGTCTCAGTAGTTCTTAAATGGATGTCAACTAGGAAATAACAGAAATTTAGATATCAGCTTTTGAAAGGACCTACAGCTATTGTTAGTTGTTACAGGAACTTAACTTATCAGTCTTTATTAGGAACATATTTTAATCTGTACAACCTGTGATAGCAGTGAACACTTTTAAGTAATGTGTCGATCCTGAAGTTGCATTCTTTGCCGACCCATCTAAAGACTTGTACACTGCTACTGTTCGGATGCAAATCGCATACCAACAATGCCTTTCAAGGCGGTAATTTTCAACAAATATCTACGACAGTTACAACATCCATACTGTTGTGTAGTAACAAAAGTGAGGCAACAGTGTAGTTGCCTGACCATTGTAATTGTCATTATTAGGAAATTTGAAATAAGTAAGTAAGTAAGTAAGTATTTTCTTTATTACTCCACTTGCAAACGCACAATGGGACACAGAACATCATTATAATACATAGAAGTAATACTAGGTAATAAAAATGTGCAAATTATAATCAAAAGTTAAATATAATATAATTACTAAACTATCATCGACAAACAAGCTAACTATATAACATTCTGGTGATAAATCCCTTTGCAATCAACGAATCACAACGTGGTATTTCAAGATTGTGTGATCGGGGCCTAAGGGAGTAACCAGTTACACGTTCAGGTGGAAGAAGATAATGGAGGACATGCCCGGGGTCACAGAGGATAGAAGAAAAGAGGGATACATCTGCCTTAGAACATAACATGTCAAAAGTAGGGGTGTTAGAGGGCAAAAAACCCTGTCTTATCAACTTTCTAATAATAGCGGACAGACGACTCCTCTGACCCTCATTTGCAAAACCCCACCATGCTGGTGAAGAATAAAGCATTCGCGCAACAGTGGTGGAACGCACAACATCATGGAGTCGGCTGCCTGTCAAACCATGTGAAACAAGGACACGAAGTGCATCAAATGACTGCTTTGCTTTACAGACAATGTTATCAATGTGCTCAGAAAAACCCAATCTATATGAAAGCGTAATACCCAGAACCTTAACTGCATTAACTCGTTCAATCCCTATAATGGGGGGAGGGCAATCAGAAGTTTTGGAACGGGGACGCCTAAAGATGACTTCACATGACTTGCTATGATTGAGGTGCAAGTTACATTTACTAGCCCACTCTGCAATGTGATTAAGTTCAGCATCAGTAGTGTCAATATTAGATGCAGGAATAATTAGGTAACAGTCATCAGCATATTTAAAAAGTCTATTACCTACAAACAGTAGCTTTAATCCAGAAATTAAGGAAAGAAAGTTGACTGGCCCAAGGCCAGACCCTTGAATAATGCTTGCATTAATGCACTTGAAAGAGGAGGTTATGCCACAGAACTTAGTGCAATGCACTCGGTTATGTAACAAAGCAAGAACCCAGTTATAAACAAAGTCAGGAATCGGCATAGAGGCTAACTGTACAGCCAGACTATCATGCCTTACAGTATCAAAAGCCTTAGAAAAATCCAAAGATACAAGACGAACATATGGTTCACATTTAACTGACTCAAGTAAATGGTGAGTTAAAGCAATGAGCGCAGCAGTAGTAGACCCAGAGGGTCTGAAAGCAAATTGGTCAGAATATATGTAGTTCTCATCAGGATTAGTCAGAATTGGATAGTAATATTTATGCACAACAAATTTCTCTAGAATTTTACATAATACAGGTGTAATAGAAATTGGGCGGAAATCAGCCTCAGAATCAGGACTTGACATTTTTGGAATAGGGGTAATTTTGCTCTCCTTCCATTGAGGAGGGATATACGATTCAGACAAAGATCTTTTAAACAGGTATGATATGGGTGCTGACAAAAGATGAGCCATGCTTGAAAGGAGCCATGACGGAAGCCCATCCGGTCCAACTGACACACCACGAATAGACGATAGGGCACGAAATGTCTTAGCAGAAGCGTATGGGACTGTCTATATATTACATATGCTGGAGGTCACAGGATTTAGGCGATTTGTGTATGGGTGCGTACGTGGTGGGGGTCTCGGAAAAGTGTATATACAGTTTTATACACTAAATAAATTTCAAATTATGACGTCGTCAGATGGCATTTGACTGCATTAAAATTATATTCTGTTCAGATATAAACTATAAACCATAACAGTTAACAAATTTTAGCTACAAATATGATGTTTAACAAATACATGTTTCACAGATGACTTTAGCTAAATAGCCTTCGTAAGTAAGTAAGAATATTCTTTAATAGACCACCAGCAATTGCACAGTAGTTTACAGAAGGAATAAATACTATTAAATAGCATAAACATTTATACAAGTCTTATAACATTCTCATAATAAAACTTCTTTTGGCAAAAGAATCAACTCTAAGAAGGAAACAGAGAAGCTTATTTGTGGGGAGGGGATAGAGAAACTTATTTGTACGTATGCAGTAGGAGTTACCATAGCTGTGCTACATTACATTACACAGTCAATAGTGTATGATACCACTTACACCAGTCTTACTCTGTCTTCTATGTCCTCCAGATAGATAACGTACTGGAGGACATAGAAGACAGAGGATTGGAGCTAAGAAAGGCAATAGAACTCGCAAGAGACCGGCCGACATGGAGAAGTTTTGTTAGAGCCTCATCATCGGTGAACACTTGACGAAGGAGAAAGAAAGAAAGACTTACACCAGTCACATTTTCTGAATATATTTTGCCATCGCCAATGATGACAGATGACAATGTCGTCACATCAGAAAGAATAGTTATATAGCATCCTGACGCATGTGTGTAATTACTGCCGTTGCTACGAACACACAACAAAACAAAGGCATTCATGTAGAAATTATTTGAGTGAGTTTGTTTTCATTTCACCACCCTACCAACACCCATTCCCATTTTGCAGGTCTTTAGAACATAAAAATGTTCAGACGTATACATGTATTCATACAGTACATCACAGCAATTCTACAGCTGTGCTACCCTTTGTGGCAAGGCAAGCTGACCGCATGAGTTCACACACATGCGCACATATGCACACAAACACACAGTTTATGCAGTATCTCCACTTTGGAGACAACAGGATGATTTGTCCAATATTTAAATAATCTGCTATAATAAAGTCATCTTTTGGACATTCCTCTGATAAGCAGTTGTGTGATAAAAGAACAATGCACGAAGAAGAAGAAGAGCAAAGGGATCAACACGTCTGCCAAAAAAGCAAACAATATTAGAAGAAATCAAGTTAGGGGCTGAAAATGATGTCAAAGGTAATCTTGCAATTTCACAAATGACTAACTAATAATTAATTATTAATCCAAATAATGCAATAGATGCAAAACAACAGCAATTCTGGATGCAGACAACTGCACATATGCCTAGTCATGATAAATAATTTATACCATATGTATTATTTACCCAACACAATAATAACTAATAAAATAATAATAACAATTGCTATAGACATTACACAGATGATAATAAAATCATTATTATGTCATTGATAATGAAGATGGTTATCATAATCAATGTATCTCATCATTAAAAGGGTTGAGACAAGATTGGCCACCGTATCGAAGAATGACCTGCTGTTAAGTGTCACTCAAGTGGCCGAGGAATCTGATGACAGACTTTTTCAAGCCATTAACAGTTACCCTTAGAACCACGTCCTTCAGACTTTGCTCCCTTTCCTACGTAGCAGCGGATATAACCTTCAAGCTAGAACACATAACTTCGCATTACCTATTAAAGATCACTGTAACTCTATTTCACAAATTCTTAATAAGCTAATCTAATAACATATTTTTCTTTACTCTGCGACTGTTTCCATAATGCCCTGAACAATATTGTCTGTTTAAGTTGCAGCTTTTTCAGCTTACTACAAATAAATGTTCATTTCATTGATTGATTAATTGATTGATTAATTGATCATATTCATTAGAAATTAGTGACTAACTTTGTATATAAGTGAAATTTTTCTACCAAATCCAGTGGATTGATGTTGGTATTCAGTTCTCCACTGTCCCTTAAAGATGGTCCCATAACCCAGACCTCTAATAACTGACTTCCATGTAAGTTATTACCACTAGGCAAATCCACCTGAAGAGTAATGCTTGTGTCTTCACTGGCAAGCAGCACAGGTAAAGGATAATTTTCTGTAATAGAAAATCATTTCCTATAAGCAAACAGTTGAAAGGCAACCTGGAGCAAATTTTAAGGTAATGCCAAACTGCTAAAAAAAAATAATTTTATACTCCTCTCCTTGAGATCAAATTTTGCCTTATGAAAAATGCTTCAATACACCGGTAAACACAACATAGAATATTACAGTAGGTTTTCAGACTGAATAAGTAGTTTATTTCTAAAAGCAGCATTATGAAACTTTGCTACTACAATTTGTACTACTATTAGAGTAATGCTCTATAGTGAAATTAACCCAGAATATAGGAATTAATGAATGTCTGCATTAATAATCATTATTACAAACAATTTTCTAAAGCACTACTTAAAAGCTACACATAGGAAATCGAAATATTAATATTATTTAAAAAAATTATTACTATTAACAATTTTGTTATTATTATCACAATCATCATCATTATTGTTATCATTAGTAATAATAATAATAATAATAAACAAGATAATACTAATAAAAATGATAATATTTGTTTGTAAATTCAAACTGAAAAGTAAGATTATATTAAATAGTAGTAACAGATATAATAAGTTATAGTAAATGAAAAGTTGTTCCTGAGCATCAAGTCCACTGGGCTATCTAAAGATACAGTTACAACGAACAGAATCCAGTTGCCATTGTGAAAAGTAGGATCAACTCACGAATAACATTCACAAACGCTGATTCTGAAACGGCTCCATATTTGTTGACAGCTGTGAGAGTGTAGTTGCCAGCATCTTCCGGCCAATGTGGTATCAGATATAATCCTGATATGTTTATATACCTGTCTACAAACAGGTAACATATTGAATCTTTTCATCATAATTGACCTTAGTTTAAAAAAAACACTGGAATCGTAAATAGTTCAGATTCAGTTTGGATCTATAATTTGATATGTACCCAGTAAACCATTGCATGTGATTTAAGTCTTAAACCTGATACAAAAAACTAGCTCACTAAAATATGCATTTAAAACAAATTAAATTAATTATAAAATCTAATTAAAATGTAGATGATAAGTAGAAAACATAAATTATAATTTAAAAATTACCACAGCTAAAAATTTGGCCTAAGTCATAAAAACCACCCATGATAGCAATGTTCAGGGTAATGTGTGCAATCTTGCATTACATGAACACAACTATAGCAAATTGGGAATTGTGGCTTATTAGTTTACTACAGCTGAACCTCATCTGTAACACTGCAACTTTTCCTATGATCATTCCATAAAAATGCTTTGGGTTAAGTAGTTGTTTAATTTCCTATAAATCACTTCACAAACTTTTTTCTTTTTAAGTAATTATTACACATATCTTAAATATGAACCATATTCCTATCCATGATTCCGATCTGAAGCACTTGTGTTCGTTACGTTACATCTATCTAATTTGAACTGAAATTGAAGCTAAATTAATGTGAACCGAACATGTAATTGTAGTCTCTTTCTAATAATTAACAGTTATAACAAAGGTGATTAGTGCTATTCTCACCTTAGTGGTGCCATTCCCAAGCATAACCACGTTTAGATTGGCACCAGTGAAGTACAGCAATAGTAGGGTAGAACTTACCCGGTAGTGGTCTCATAGCCTTAAATTTAGAGTCTAGACTCACCTGATCTGGTGTAAATTGGGATTCTATTTCGATACCAGACAATAGAAGGCATCGACAATGACTCAACAGACCACATCAGAACTGACGGCCAGTTTGCCAACAGAGTCACATTAACAGGCAACGACAGAAATCGGGGAACACCTAACAAAAACAATATATTAAGTATAAACCAGCAAGCATTTAAGCTGCATTACTGACAGATAATGATGCTTAACAAAATCAGTATACAGTAAGTGCAAGTAAATGAAATCCAAATCTCACTAAATAATTGAATTAATTTGTGAATGGTGATTAACACCACATTGAGATTAGAAGACTGAGAAAGATGAGGAATTTAAAAACTTAAAAAACTACAACAGTTTCGCTTAGGGACTTGAAAAGAAGACTGTTTTTGGTTAGGTGGGATGGAAGCTTGTAATTGAATTAATTGAAGCAGCATAACAGAAAATATTAGAAAATTTTCTCAACAACACAGCGTGAAAGTGATATTAACAGGTTTGAGAACTTAATAAAGACACGCTTTACACTTGAAACACCAATACTGTACTGTCAAAGTTAAACACTTATTTCGTTCTAATGAGACCTGGTTCTTTATGTGCCCATTTAGACATACCTCTGCACAGAGTACAATTGCGATAATTATTATACAATACAATACAATTCAAACTTGATATCACCCTCCTTACAAAGCTCAGAAGTGCACATGCGCCTTGACAGCACAACTGCAATTGTATTGCAGAGCAATTGTGAGTGAAGGACTGCGAGTCCAAAGGTCCCTACACAGTAATAGCTCCTTGGATGGGGATCGAACCCATACTCTCTGCGTTACACGCTGACCGCTCTAACCATGCGACCACTGCGTCTCACATTATGCTTGATGTTGGGTTGCAACTCATGTGCTTCGCTAAAAGAAGGGAATTCGATATCTGCGGTAAGTCTTGTGCGCAGGGTATATTGTGAAACCGACATCCTGTGCAACGATTAGAAAGGATGGCAGGATTTGGGTGCAGTGTCCATTCCAGTCACAAAGGGATTCAGAGTGCAATATTCGATCATGGCAACTCACGATCGAAATACACGTGATATGGCGGTTCATGATGGTCCTGCAAAATTCGTTGTAGTTCGAACACCAATTTAACACGTTGACCGCCACGGCAATCTTACCTGCTATGCCAAGCCAAAGACGCTAAATTTTCAACATACGAAATTCATGAAAAAATATTGTTTCACTTTGTTTTCACCCCGGCCCCACCGAACAACCACCCTGACACACCAACCAACCCATCGCAAACCCACCCAACCCCGCCTCCAGCCGTCTCATCTACCCCAGCCCCACCCAGCCCCCACCCCATCCTAGCTCCTACCGTCCCACGAGAACTCCACCACAATGGAGTAAATATCGGTTTTTCACCCTGCTCCACCGTCCAACCCTGGCTCCGACCCACCCCACCTCCCGAACCCACCCACCCCACATCATCTCCCCACCCCACCACGCCCCTAACACTCCACACCTTGCCCAACCGAACCCCACATCATCCCCAACCCGTCCCTGCCAACTTCCGCCCTCTGTGGTAAATATTGGTCTTCGCCCCACTCTGTCGTCCAACCATAACTCCACCCTGCACCCCACCCCACCAAGCTCCACTTGCCCTACCCCATCCCCTACCAGACCCCATCCTCCTTCACCCATTCCAGATAAACCCAGACCCCATTATCTGGGGTAGATTTCGGTTTTCGCCCTCTCAGCTCAGCCCAACTCCATGCTTTGTTCGCCGTATTCTACGGTATGAGATATCTCGTACTGGGCGCCACAGGACGCAAAAATTGGTACGAGTTAACTCGTACTGGGCAGTGAACGTGTTAAAGAAAGATACATAAGTGGCATAAATAGCCAAGATGCACATAGCAGAAGTTAGTCATTTTCTATAAACTTTATTGTGATTTGAACACCCAATTAATTAGAGAAAGGGTGCCATCATACCCTACCCCCAACTCTCTCTGGTGCTAAAGATTGGGTGAAGAAACAATTCGAAGCTCTTTCCGATTGGAGCTGCAGTATATGAAGAAACTGATGATGGATGGGGTATGTTAACTGAAAAACTTTCAGCTCTCTATTTTATTCAACATATTATTTAAAGTGTTTCTGGTTAATCTTTCTTGTCATGGCACTACATAAATGTCTATTTGCAACTACAATGATCAATTATAATAGGAACGCTATTGACATGCATTCTTGGCATTGCCTTGCCATTAATTGACTCCATCTCACACTGACCTATGACAGTTAGTAAAGCTGTTGAAAAGGAACGACCAGCCAGGTTGCTAGCAATGCAGGTTACGTTGCCATCAAATTGGTCTGTTGCTGACTCAATGACTAGAGAGATCGACGTTATCTAAACACAAGACACACTGGACTAAGATTATTACACTACTGTTACTGGTATTGCTAATCATTAGAGTGGCTGAAACAAATGGTGACTGAGCAGTTGTTTCCAATATATGCTGAAAGACTAAGCAGTAACCAATGCCTATCAATAAAATGAAAACCAGACAACAAACGCGTGCATGAAAAGACACCCTCAAGCAAATATATGTGCACGGCAGCAGTCAATTCGGAAAACTAAATGTAAAGTATATATAACAAATAAAAGGTGTAGCTCAATAGCTAAGCAGTTTCCATATCGCTTAACAAAGAAGGAATTTGTCAGCTGCTGCATGATTTGCAATATAAGTAAAGGAAAATATGCACATAGAATAGCAAAATTGGGACAGATAGCATTTGTACAAGCAGTTCACCTGCTATTCAGGTCCAGCATATTTCAGCAGGTCTCTAAAAATAATTGAGAATATTTGTCAAAGTCTAACTTTGAGAAGTGAAGTTGACTGTAGAGAAGTTAGTGGACCACGACTTCCCAGCATCCAAGTTACAACTGGAACTGGATCACCGTCTGTGGAGCAGTTGAAGGAAACCTTTTGTCCCAGCTGAATAATCAAACTGTGTGGATGAATGAATGCCATTGGAAACCCTGTGGAAAACAAAATAACTGCATCTTTGGCTGTTGGCTAACTCAAAATGTCATAGTCCCTTGGCTTGATAGTTAATAAGGGGTACGGATTATGATGCATACATAATATGTTTAATTTGAAGTGGTGCTATGTTCCCCCCAAAGCTTTTAAGCACACCATATTGCATTTTATACAGAAAATTCTTGAAAGGGTATTTTTGAACCATAGTATGCTAAAGCATCTATCTATCTTCAAGTTTGTGCCTTATAATGTGACAGGATATTTTCTTCACGACTTGTCCTCTGCTATCAAAAGAGTGATCAAACGTTGTTTAACTTCACTTCCGTTGCTCCATGCAGTGCTCATGCTCTCAATTCAGTCAACTTGACTACCTACTGCTACAGCCTCTATAAAGTCTGGGCAAAAGGCTGCTCAAGAAGCCACAGAGCATTCAGAATGCTGCAGCCAGGTTCATTGCAGGGGTGGGGAAGTTCAACCAAAGCTTTTCATTACTTACAAATCTCTACTAGTTGCATGTTCGCCTCAAGATGACGACACATGTTTACAAGCATCTGCCTACAATGGTTCCACCATCTTTGGTCAAAAGACTTTGTCAGCATCATCATCTCCTGGTCTGTCTCAATCACAGGGGGACAGAGCTATTGGAAAGCAGGTTCCATGTGTACAATGATGCAGTGCAAGCATTGTTGAATGTTATGAGTTTAGCAACATCATTGCCATTATATCCTCCATGCAATCTGAAACCTATGTGTAAATTAGAGTGTCTTGCACTATGGATCCCAATACAGAAAGCACAGCAAATGACAGGGCAGAAATGGATGTAACCATAACTCTGAAGCATCTCCTAGTATGGAATTCTAGAACAGATAAAAGTATTTGAGGTCTCACTTGTAACAGTTAACTTTCGCTGTGCAACATCATAGCCGAGATTGTTTTGAGCGATGCACTTGTAGAATCCACTGGACGCATAAGAAACATTGTGCAGAACAAGAGTACCATTTTCTAATATCTAACAGGAAATAAAACAAAACCTGGGTCATATCAGAAGTCTTAAAATATAACATGAAACATTCTTCAGATCATATGAATCGGAAAGAATGGTAGAGAATTTTTAAAATGTAATATCCTATTACTGCTTGTGGGGGCAGTGGTGGCGGGGTATGCTTGGTGCCTAAGAGCCAGAGGGTTGTGGGTTCGAATCCACCTCAAAGCCACCGTGTAGGGATCCTGAGAAAGTCCTACACTCAAACTCCAATTCAGTGTCTGCGCTGTAGTCAAGAGCGCATCTGAGTAGGAATCTTGAAAGGGCACTATAACAAATGCACATGCATACATACATACATTCTGCTTAGATTAATTCGTGCTGTTACCATTAGCAATAGTACTAATAGCATCAATTGCACACCCATGCAAATTGGCAAATTGTTTAACCTGCCAATCCCTCAGTACCAGCACACCAATCATTTCCCATCTTTCTGGAACAATCTTCCACTGATAATAGTCACTCTTCTGACATAAATGGCTTAAGAAACATTTTCAACACCCTCTCCCATTAAATCGCATATTTTTAAATCTGTAAGCAAACAGTTTGCAGAAGGATCACCTTCAAGGTGCCAACACTTATGTACAAGTGTCTACATGAACTGGTATGGCACCATTCCATGCAGACATTTCCATCTGCTCCTGGTTGGCTTCAGTGGCAAATAATCTGGGAAAGAATTACCTGCTTTTCAAAAAGCAAGAGACTGTATAATCAGCCACCTTACTCTATACATACATCTTTCTTATATACAAAAGAATAAAATGACAATAAAATTTGTGTAGAGTGATTACTGATATATGGGTAGAGTCATTGTGCAGGTCCTCATTCTCCTTTTTCCACGAAACATATGGTTTAGGTGAACCAGCCGCAACACATGCCAAGTACACAGGCCGATACAGAATAGCAATGACTTCCAAAGGATCGTCCATTATATGTGGAGGACCTGGTGACATACAGAAATAAGCCATTCCAACAGTTCTCATAAGTTGGCATGCTAAGCAAGGGTATTATCATTATTCCGACACTGCTTAAACATGTTTAAAAAACGAAATTTTAAAAGCTCAACTTGAAAAGTTGGAAACATTTACTTATTCTGTAAATTGTGTTAACAATTTAAAAGCCATTTTCTTACTGTATATGACAAGGAAATATAAAATATGTTATCTTCAAAATGTTAGAACCAAACATGCATTCATACTCTGGAAATGATATTATATCGAACAAAGCCATTTACCTTTAACAGTGATATTTGCCTCTGCAGTGGCAGATGTAAAATTGTTTTGAAGTAGACATTGGTACTTTCCAGAATATTCCACAAAACCAGAAAAAATTATAAGATTACCAACATCAGATAGCTTCAAGTTTGAATCAATATTGATATCTGTTGAAAAATGAAACACAATATATTCAAATAATAACCGTGCTTCTCAAGGCCGTAGCCAGGATTTTATTTCGGGGGGTGTTTCACTCACCAATTTCCCTTCCTAAAAATCTGATGACCTTTTTTAGTCATCCGGCATATTTCGGGGGTGTTTTCATGGTTTTATTTCATGGTTTTTACATCATGTGCTCGTAAATGCATTATATTATTTTTCACATTTTTCATTTCGGGGAGTGTTCAAACACCCAAAACACCCTCCTAGCTACGGCCTTGGTGCTTCTGGAAGAAATTACTATAAATTTGAACTTTAATTATAAAATCAATTTTCCTAAATAACAGTCTACAAATAAGCTGATTACATTCATATACACAGAAACTACAGTACAATGTCTGATTTGTTTTTTGTATGTGCACTTGTTATAGCACCCTTTAAATATATCTACTCAGAAGCGCTCCCGACTACAGTACGGACACTGAATCATAGTTTCATGCCGAAGCGCTGAAAAATTGCAAATGAAGGACTTGCCCAAGCTCCCTATGTTGCTTTGAGGTGGCTTCGAACCTGTAATCCTCTGGCTGCAAGTCAACGAACATACCCACTACACCACTGTGCCTCACTGATGCCCCAAAACACAATAGGCTGCAGTTCAGTTGGCACATCATCAGTTTTAGAGTCACAAAGCCAAAAAAAACTACACAAATTCATGCATAACTCAATGTATTTAACAGCACTGCTGGTACAGATTTTAAAGCAATCCATTGACTGTAAGAATAGTTCTAACAGAATATAAAAGCATTCTAAAATTAAAAGTGTGAAGCTGATGCAACATGTAGCTGTTCCTTTGTCTTTGTAAAAATAAACCTCTACAAGATCATTTGTATTCTGATGATCACATCTTTGACTGACTGAATATAAAAATTGGAATGGCTAAAGCTGCAGCTCCTATAGATGCAGACCAGATGTTTTGTGATAGCCAGTCTTGTAGTCTTATTCCGTTACATGCCATCACAAAAATTTACAGCTTTGTAAATAATTGCAAAATTTTCTCAGATGATCTAGGCACTGTTAAGAAACAAACACAAAAACATGAGCAAAGAATACATACCCAAAGGCAGGCCATCCTTGAACCAAGCCACATTAGGAACTGGGAAACCTTTGTAACCACAGTGCAACTCAAATGGACCGGATCCTTCCTGACTAACAGGCTCATTAGTAATCTCCAATTTCTCTAAAAAAGTCATTGATTAGGAAATCGACGTGGTTAATTTATTCCTCTTCTCATGCCTTGAACTTTCCTCTTGGAACATTTTTTTGCTCACAAGTATGCTGTTGCATTTAACTCTGCTCTGCAAACATTTTTAGTCTGTCTTTAAATGCACCTACTCGCTTCATTAGATCAGTTATTATTATCGTATTTAGATCAGTTATATAGTCAAGCATGCAGTAATTGCGGTATTTTTGTGAGGTACTTAAGATGCATTATGTTAAGTGTCTTGATACAAACTTACATGCATACATTTTGGTAGCCTACGGTACTTACGAATGGCCTTCGATCTTTCCAAAAGCATGCCAAGAACATTCATACCAAATACATAAAGAGTTTTACAGCCAGGCAGTCAGTTTCATATAATTTATTATCTTTTCAATTCTGCATAATGCTAAAAAAATGCAAACAATTTTATTCTGCAGATTTTAACACACCAAAATCCAAAACCATCACATTCGACGACTTATCAGAATAAACTCATTATCCCCATCTCCAAACCAATTTAACAACTGAATAGCTCATTAACACGTTGACCGCCTAGGACGAGTTAACTCGTCCTTCAACCAGTCATTTAACATGGCGTGTAGGTGGTCAATGTGTTAAAACTGAAAAATAAAATTTGGATACCTTGAACACTGACTAGATAAGTTCTGGAATTGCTTGATTTTGAGTCACTGACAATGCATATGTAAGATCCTGAATATTTGACACCACTGGGTTGAAAGATTGTCAAAGTACCAGCATCATCCAACCTATAAAGCATAGCCACAGAACAGACACAAATGAATGCAGTGCTGTGCATTCCTCTTTTCATAGATATTGATCATCAACCTTCAATTCAGTAAAAGCCTCAGCAACTTATCTGCTCTTCACAAACCAACCAGCAGCAAAATTCATTCATGAGGCATGCCCTCTTGAGGCTGCATGCATGTCAACAAATCTTCTCCACCCTGGATTTGCTGTTGCTTAAATCTTTTGTCACATGACTGTCTTACGCTTAACCTGCCATCCAGCCAATCAGAGCCAATCCCTGCTCCTTATTCCTTGCGCATTATGAGTGCAGCTCTGTGGCGTCATCAGATTGGATTAGAAACATGCTGGCAAAACTAACCAGCAAACAATTAGGTCCACATAGTACAATAAGTACTTAGAAAGAGTTACTTACCATTAGGCAGCATTCATTGTATTAACTCTCCATCAACCAGCTTATCAATTGCTCTTGCTCTAGCTGAACACCAAACCAAAATGGTATCTCTAGGGCTGCAGGGTTTTCTCAGATTTTCTTGGCTCATGGTACCTGACCTCTTTGTTTATCTATACTGCTAGTTCTGTCATGCCACTTCGTTTGGCCATAATCTCATCCTTTACCCATACTCACCCATCATGTCCTTTCTCCTATTCAATGCAACCTCATGGTCGTGACATGTGACCATCAACTGACGATGCATTGTGCATTGTTCTAACAGCTGGAGTTTTCAGATTAATGATTAACGATTATTGTCTAGGAAAGAATTAAAACTACAATGCTCTCTGTCCCGTGTATTCACACGACTAAGCAACTAATTGACAGCCCAGACTTATAAAAGCCATGAAACTAATTGCCAATAATATAATAATAATACATAACCTACACACTGCATATATAAAATGATATCAGTATAAAAGTACAATAATGACCATGATCACAGTTTTCAACTAAGACTACTGCAAATGCCTCTCATCAGCTGCTGAAAAAGTCACTAACCAACACCAGTTAATAAATGGTCTTAGTTAATAATGGTCTTAGTTAATAATGATCTTGGTTAATAATGGTCTAAGTTAATAATGGTCTTAGTCAATAATGGTCTTACAGAAGACTGACTCACCTCCAGTCGGTGCCAGTGGTGACCCTGGTACCATCTTTGTACCACGTGGCATTAAGGAAAATGGAATTTGAAACAGGGCAAGACAGGACTATCTCAGCAAATTCAGGCCAGTTAGTGATGGTAATCAGTGAATGAAGTGACGAGACAACAGACGTGTTGAGGTCTTCACCTGAAAGAGAGTTGACACAATTAAAAAACTAGTGACTTTCACTGACACACAGAGAATATTCTTGCTTAGACGAAAAAACCAGCAGCAGAAGCTGAGCAAGTACTGAGCCTGTAATATGTCATATCAAAGCTGCATTTATTAAGTGCTTTGCTCTTGCAAAGAACATCAAAATATAACAACCTATCGGTATTACCGGGTAGATTTCAATGTTCTGAGGTTTATTTCTTTTCCCAATGAGATCTTAAAACTTCAGCTTGTGCACTGTCTGTGCATCACATAATAGAATTAGAGAAAAAATCCTTACCTTGGCAGAAGCTGCCATTGCCAAATGTTCCAACTGAGCATGGTTCACAGTAGGCAATGGACGATCCTCCAGATATATTGTTACACAGTACACCAGGATAGCACAATGGACTAAAACCCAGTCGACAATCGGAAGATAAAATCATAGTCACACAATGACCGCCAGTTGAAGCATATGGACCGCTGCACCGAACGCCGGCAACCTAAACAATTCAAATAAAGATTTACACAAAAAGAACTAAAGAAATGAAAAAAATTACATGAAAAATCGCAAAAATTGTACAAACTTTATGGACTTGTAATCAGAATCAACAGTAAAAACTGTGTGTGAATCAACTACTTCAGAGTAACATGACAGGATAAAAATAATCATACAAACTTTATGGACTTGTAATCGGAATTAACAGTAAAAACTGTGTGTGAACTTAGGATCTTGAATCAACTACTTCAGAGTAAAATGCGAGGTTAAAAATAATTGCAATTATAAATTTATGTAGTTGCCGTTCATGAGAAATTCCTCAGAGGTGTTCAAGATGAAATTCTCATTACAGCGTTACTTGTCTGTTATGCAACCAACCCATTCAAATCCACTTGACTAAATGACACTTTACGTTGTCACCTCCCATCCAGTAATCTATATCTATAAGAAAGGACTTGGCTATGTATGTATGTGACTTTGTCCAGAATGCACGCTCACAGTTTTTGAGCTTTTCACTCCAAACCTTCACTACTGTGTAGGTCTCGGCACGAGACGCAAAGTCGAGGGGTTGGCGATTCTCTACCACCATGGGGGCCAGGGTGGGGCGAAACCCCCAATTTTTTTTCAAAAACCGCAGCTATTGATTTGACATTTTTTCCTAGATAGAGGTCCATCAGAACCACCCGGATCAGTGGTTGGCAAATCTCTACCACCATAGGAGCCAGGGTGCGGGGGTCGAAAACACTAATTTTCGCTATAAATTCTTATTCGCTTGCCACGTATAAAAGCAGTGATTTTAACTGTTTTAGAGGTGCTTAAGGTAATTTTCGCTATAAATTTTCATTCGCTTGCCATGTATAAAAGCAGTGATTTTAACCGTTTTAGAGGTGTTTAAGGTCAGCTCTGTTGCCAGTACGGATCTCACGGGTCGCGTACCGGTGGAGGCGGGGTGGGTGGGATTGTGGGGTGGGGTGGAAGAGGTGGGGTGGGGGAGGGGTGGAGGTGGAGGGTGGTGGGGTGGCATGGGGGGTCGAGAGGTAGGGGTTGAGGATGGGGGTGGGGTGGGGGAGTGGGGTTGGGGTGGAGGGGTGGGGTGGAAGGGAATGAAGTGGGAGGTGGGGTAGAGTGGGGGTGGGAGGGGCTGGGGGTGGAGTGGTGGGGGTGGAGGGGGTGGGGTGGGAGTGGAAATTTTCGTCAAACCCAAATTTCTCCAGTGGCGTACTGGTAGAGGTCGGAGTGTGGTGGGGTGTTGTGTGGTGGGTTTGTGGCCGGAGCGGATCGAATCCTAAATTTCCCGGGCAACGCCGGGTACCCCAGCTAGTACTTAATAAAGCTGAATAAATCATCACTTAATTAAGTCATTCATTTGTTCCATATCATTTGCATGTAGTTGAGACCACAGACTAATATGCTAGTTCATCAGATATTTAAACTGTGAGCCTACACTGTCAGAGCAGTTGGTGACTGCCAATGGTTTCTGAACGCAATCAAAAAGGCTTGCTTCTGTGCCATTGCAATGTAAGAAGAATGGAAGAGTCAAAGGGTTTGAAGCGAATATCAAATCTCCAGTCAACTACAAAAATCACAGAAATCAACCAAATTATCAAATGCAAACTATCATCACAACGAACCTTCATATCTCTTCAAAGTAATTCATTCATTCATTTCAAAATTATATAGCGCCACTTCAAGAAGTCTACTCAGAGGTGATCCGAGCCCAGCCGCGGCAAAGAAGAAAGGTTTTGAGCAACTGGTAGAAATAAGTCAAATTATTCCAAGGTAGCATGCACAGTGCAAGTGGGAGCCCAATTCAAGTGGAGTGGCCAACAACCGAGAAGGTTCGATGCTGTCCGATTGAAGAGCGGGCCCGAGGGAACATGAGCTCGCCATTAGCCGAAGAGCGCAAAGCTCAATGGGAGGCTAAGTCGGAGCAGAGCAACAGAGATCAGATAAGTAGGACGGAGCATAGCCAGATCCATATTCACAGAGCAACTCTACGAATAAATAAAGCCTGTATCAGTAACTGAAGGTTTCTTAATTTTACAAGTGTACTTACAAGCAGAGCATGGCCCAGTCCCAACTGACGACAAACCACTTCTGCTTCATTCAGAGTCCAGGACATGGCACACAGCTGACCCCACACATCTACAAACGGAAACTATTTCAAAGCAGGCAATGGCTTAAAATTGCCATCTTGTGCTAACATCAAAGAAAGCAATAGTCATTTATTCTATACATCTAATTTTGCAACAACTATATTTATAGATTTTGCTCTGTTTTAATAAGTAGGCCTAACTGGGATCGGAACCATTGAAAACAAGCGAAACAAAGAAATGATTTCTCATGTTAAGAAGATAACACAACCTAACATAATATGGACTAAAATCAGTGTCAGAACCACCACTACCATGCATGGCCTAATATCCGATCTTCCCAAGCTTGCCCGTAAAGTTGTTGCGTCTCCACATAAATTGTCTTGTCCCTCAGTTCATTCCATGCATTAATTACACTACTGCTAAAAGTTTCTTGTCTGATGGCACTTTCAGACTTCCTGAAGATATTATATCATCTGCAATTCTGCACCTAGTAATCCCTACAGTCAACCAGCTGAAAAATCTTGAGAACAGTGATGATGATTGATAGTGAAATAATGGGAAGCTGCGTGGCACAGTAGCCAATTGGTCAAGGCGGCAGAATTGCGATGTGTAGAGTGCGGTTTGATCTTCATCCGACGTAGTTATTGTGTAGGTAGGCTTACCGTCAGCAAGTCCTTCATCCAGAATTGCTCTACAATGTAACTGTATCTGTGCCACCATGGCACACATATTATGCACCTAATCAACTCTGAACTTTTTAAGAATGGCAATATCAAAATGCAGCTGTACTGTATTGGACCAGCTCAAATCAGACTTTTTAAATTCCATTTTGAAAATGCTAAAAAATTTCTACACTGGCTGAAAAAAAGTCCACTTGTTAAAAACTCTGCTTACTGTCAATGAATAATTCAACTCGTCCATCGAACGGGTTGAGTCCACCTGTGATTCGTATGTTCGTAGGAGTAGGCTGACTGATGGCAATCATGTTCTGTCCACAGTCCCTAGCACAATCTCCATCCTTCAAGAAGAATCCACTCTCACATACAGAACAGAACTGGAATGAATAGCAGACTGAACAATATGACCGACATGACTGACACAATCCTGAATTCAGGTCTCCATAGAATCCCTTTGGACAGGATGGAACACAGTTTTTGGAAACTGGAAAGAACCCAGTGCTGCATTTTGAAATGCAGATGTTCATTTGAAGGAAGTGGGAATTCGTGCAGGAGGAACAGTACGTTCCACCCAAGTAGCAGCACAGGCAGTTGACATCTGAACAACGTTGACAAACGTGCTTAGCATCAGGGAAATATCCTGATGGGCAATCAGTAAGACAAGAAAATGGTAAGACAACTGGATTAGAAGAAAGCAGAAGCAACTTTTTAGAAGCACAACTCGTACAGTTGTCCTTGCGTTGTGAACAACTCAAACACTGTGGCAGACAAGCGTCACATTTGCCAGTCAGTTCAAAGAATCCAAGCAAACAGTTCTGGACGCAGACACTCTGGCCATTTGCCATAGCTTGGAAGAGAGTTCCCACTGGACAATGGCCGACACACTGCTCCTCATACAACATCAGACCATCCACACAAGACACACAGACGTCACTTTCGACTCCGTCATGACAAGACCGACAGCCAGAGCTGCACAGTTCACATGCACCAGTGTTTGTGTTGCCATGGTAACCGAAAGGACAGGAGGCCGCACAATGGCCATAGATGTCAATCCACAGACCCTGCTCACACATCGAGCACTGCTGACCAGTTGGTCCACAAGCAAGACAACTGGACAATGGGCAGTCTATGCATAGGCCAGTTGAGTCAGCATACTGACCAAGAGGACATGTAGTCGTACACTGTTCATCAACTGCAGGACCTGAGCATCGGATTCCAATGCTTTCAAAGTCCTCACAATTGTGACGACCAAACTGTGACTGATTGCAGAAGAAGAAGGACTTGTCATCTGCAGAACATGAAACGTCATCAAAACCTATTGGCAATGAAGAAAAGCTTGGCTTCAGAGAACCATACGCAATGAAAAACGCAACTCCTCGACCCAGACCAATTTCCCTGCATACAACATCCGTATTTGTCATGGTCCAGCCATCATCACAGACCGCCCACCAGCTACCGTGATAGTTGACCCTCAGCTGCCCTTCAACAGAACTGGAATTTCCAGATGACTGCAGTCGAAGTCGTCTGCTGTTGCCAGATGCTGACAGCGAAAGAGACGAACAATTCCGGCAAATTCCACCGGTGCTTGACAATAGGTTGTTGTTTGGGATGTAGCCATATCCATTGTTACAAGTGGTACATGGATAGTTGATGTCATCAGCTATATCCAGACAAGTATCGCAAGTTGAAGGACACAGCAAGCAGCTTCCATTACCAATGAACAGATACTGTGATATATTTGGACACTGAGCAGCTGCCTCTGCACCGCTATTCTCTGAAAAATCAAACAAATTAATTATAATACCGGTGCATATATTTGTGTAATTAAGCATACAAAGGTAATCATAAATGCAGTTCACTTTATGTATTAAAGTATCCCTTAGTGTCAGAAGTTGAAATGTCCAGTGTACGCTATACATGATCAACTGTAGTACAGTGTAAATCAAACAACAGTAATTCAGTATATCAATTTCTGGTTACTGGTATATATTGAATCAAATAATTCAATGGTCTAGTCACAACCAATACCAACACATACGACCATGATCTTATAATTCTCAAACGTGCATATCGCAAAAATTTTGCTCGCAATGTATGAATTCTTCAGCACACATAAAAATATTTTACTACCATATATATTCAAAGTTAAAGGTCAGTTCTGTGATTCGATACTCTTATCTTGGCCTAGCTTTAGCTGACTGAATGGATGCTTTCCCAACTGGTTCTATGCATGACAAACAATTGCATACCTACTTTTATCTCTGGAGCATCAAGAGGAATGTTTCGATAAAGTGAGATTACATGAACACCAATCTCCATTTCGTACTTTATTATAATTTCACTGACTTTATTTGCAGAACATCTGAAAAGCAAATACTGCCTGCTCCACCTTCCACATAGACTGAACTTGCAATATATAGACCCACACGCACTTACGCTTCATTTGTTATCTTTTATATCAGTTACCATTGTGTAAATAAATGCTGCATGGTAAAACGAAAACAATCTCTGTATGTCACAATAGATGCACTGCTCTGCACAGTAACTGGCATAAACCCATTTGCTCGAACCATGTTGCATGAAATCATTAGTCATGCTGTAAGACTTACCCGTATCTAATGTGCAGTTGATCCAAGACCTTTCATCTGCATTGCACAGGGTCAGCAAAGCAAGGTCGCCAACAGAACTTTGTCTTGGAATAGGAGCAATATTCCCCAACAGATACAACGCCCCAGACGCAATGCAAGTCTGAAAGTGTTTTTCATTTCCTATTTTTGACTTATTCTTTCCATCCCCTCTCTTCTTTCCTTTCTTTTCTTCCCAACCTCATTTAGCATGTTCTTTCCTTCCCTATTAAGTGTTGCATATATATAATTATATTTATACATAATCATATATATATATATATATATATATATATATATATATATATATATATATCACACACCACTGGCATCTACTGTGCATGTGATGGACAGCCATAACTGAATTCTGTGAATGTGATATAGAAGACTATAGTAACAAAATGCTCTGCATACTTACCACTAAGCGAAAAGGTCTTCAGCCACACAAGGACAAGAATCATGACCAACCAATTCAATATTCAGAAATGCAAAGCATCTAGACTGAACAAGATTAAGCAACTACAATACACTGGCAACTTTCATAGCATTGTACAACTCAACCAGGATGCTCATTGCTTGATGGGTAGCACAAAAGCTGATGAAGGCATTCAGATTAAATGCAGTACCAATGAAACAATTGGTGTATTCCAGGTAACAGGAATCATTCAGCCATGTCTGATTACTAGGCCAAGCATCTGCTGACTAGCATTCTAATGATCACTGACAGTTCCACATCCACTATGGCGTGACCAGCCATGCATGAAAGGGAAAAAAGGAATTCTGCACCTGGAGCTGAAATGAACCAAAATTACATTACACAGATTCTAGATATCATCTAAACCACTGCTCCTCATTCCATCAATGCACCCATGATCGCACGACAGTAGCCTACCGCCTGCTGATAATCTGCAGCACAAGACGTTTATATCTAGAATGTTGCGCCCATATTGACAGTTGATTGTTATTAGATATGCAATTGGCTTAATTAATATACTTAACTTACTTGCAGAGGTTACCAGGAACTATCAGACTACATGTGTGATTTTTATGGTGAATTCCTACTTCTAACTATTTAAAGACAGCCCAAGTGTTGAATATTTTCTTCTTATGATAGATGATGAATGAATAACAAAAAATAATTTTTTTAAATGTGTATTGAAAGTTGCTCTTATTTCTTCACTCAATTCAATTTTCTGTTGCCAAGGCAGCTAGTGAGTAACCTGCAGTTGATTTTTATATGGGCAGATGACTGCAATCCAAGTATAAAACCTTGCAAGGTCAAAGCCAAAGTGCCAAAAGGTCAGTCTAAAGAATTAACAATGACACTCAAACATAACATACTCATTTGAGTGTGTATTGTGTAAGGCTGACAGTTCGCACACTGAATGTGGATTATTTAATGAATTGAATCTCAAGCTAGCACTGCCTGTCAAAAAGTGTACACAGGGATCATAAAATGATGCGGATCCAATTCAAATGGGCAGCAGAGAAGAACGTTATTCAATTAATTCAGAGAAAAATGAGTAAGGTCAAGGCTACACTGTCACTATATAAAAACATTTACATTTACATTGATCTACTAAAGTGTCTTCCTAACATTTGTCCAGTGACCATGCACCATATTCAATCAACTGCTGAGCGCTGGTGATACATTGCTTTTCAGATGCTTATGTCTTCCAATGCTCCACATTGCAATGCAGACTGGTCGAGAGACTCGGGACAAAATGCCATCTCTAGAAGTATCTACCAACCTAACAATCAGTTGTTGCATAATAATTCTGTTCCATTCCATTCATCTAGTCTACACAGCAGGTAAACTACTGCTTCTCGTTCAATGTAAAGGAGCATTCGTCGATTGTACATTGGCACGTATGTGTGCGTGGGACCGTGGGTCTACCACCGGGCTCGCCTACTTATTTTGTACTCTGTTCTGTATGACTACTTATATTCTTTACTGGCTTTAATTTATATCTGTGAATATTCAACAAAGCAATCAATGTCATTTCTTATTAATGATGTTCACTCTGATTAAATATGAAGAACAGCAGCTCTCATTAAATTCATACATTCATCATACTATGCTGCAGTTTGAGACACTCTACGGTTTAGTTTCAAAATTACTCATCCATTAATTTAACACCAACGCTACTTCAGCCATATGCGCTGCACCACTAACCATTGCAGACATGTCCATCACTTGCTGCGCACACCATACAGGAAAAAATTAATCAGTTTGCAACTTTCAAGTTTAGTCTTAGTTCTAAACAGTGCTTAAAGTGTGGAAAAATAACTCCCTGGACGCCCCTTATCTTTCCAAAAGAAGTGCCTGGACGACCCTTACCTTAACAGTCATTGCTGGCCAATAAGTGGCTGGACGGCGTTCAGATTTTAAAATAAGTGCATGGACGCCATCCATGACCGTCCAGCCACACTTTAAGCCCTGGTTCTAAATTTGGACATACTAGCCAAAAAAATTGTATCATCAATGGTGTTGCTAATGAGGGAAGATATCCCATTTGGCCTGCACATTACTGGTAAAAACATGACTACTAATACTCAATCATCTCAAAAGTAACTGGAACAGTCAAGATGGGCATAAGTTAACTGAAAATTTGCAAACTTTTGCTTAATCTAAAAAAATTGTAGTTAAGGTCAAAGTTTAAATAAAAAATAAATGGTTTAGCCAAAAGAAAGTTTACCAATAATTTTTTGGTTATTGACTGAAAAGTTTAACTAATATTTTTTATCTAAATTAGCAAGTGACAGTAAAAAAATTCAACTGTGCAACCATCTTCCCCAATGAACATTGAACATTGTCAGCAGCTCAACCCAACTTTTACTCTTGCTTATTAACACAGGTGCTGACTCTGCACAGAATATGTATAAGGTGCAGTGACTGCAAATAAGAACGTTGCTTTTTATTATTCTTGATGAGTTGAGTTGATGGTAGACTTGTAGGAAGTGCAATTCCACTTGTCGAAGTTCAGCAGCTGTTGAAAGGTTGTTCAGTGCAACATCAGAAGTATTGACAAACTATCGATGACAAATGTCTGACGAAGTCCCTCATCACCTTCATCACCTTCTTTTCTCACGATCCAGATACAAATCTTGCCGATGCAGATCATTATTGCCACGAGTATGGTAATCAGAGTAACTTATTTTATTACGAAGCCAATTGAACTGCATTGCTTGATGCATCAAGTCAAGGCTAAAGACATTCTATAGGTATTATATTTTATTTGATAAACTGCTTTTTGTACCTGATAGCGGGTGTGTCTATCAGCTTTTGTTACCATTAAATGAATATAATAATCATTGTTTGCATTAGCAAATGTCTTCATTATTTCCTGATAGAACTGTAGTAGAATTACTCTAGTACAAGTGCACATTACATACCTTGAAAGTGAAACAGACATTGACCTTCTCTGCATTAGTACAGGACACTTATCCTCTGTTAGTGTGAATATGCTTCAAGTTTGGAAAAAAGTTTCTTAAAAAGTTGGTAAAAGTTTTAACTAAATATTTGTTATCTAGTAAACTTATTTACAAAATCAGTTGCCAACCTTTAGCTAAATTTGTTTATTTGAGTAGGAAAATAGTCATAGTTTAACTAACAAAAATTTGTAAGTGTTCATCACTGGGAACAGTTTTGGATGCACTTATTCATTTCTTGCAATATCTTATTTGAAATTTTGAATGTCATGTAAAGCAAAGTTCAGCATAGGCAATTCGTCATAATAAAGAACATACTTACATATTTAACATACTTACTTATTCATTTATTCTTTGCCTATCTTACTCTACTCTACATGATTGCTCTGCAGCAGACCAGTCAACTACCTTGACCAGACTACTTGACTACCATGCCTCAGCTGACTTGAAACATTATACAATATACATATTATTGACTTTGTCCACATAAGTTAAATCTCATCATAACATATTCAAGGAGATGACATTTAAACACCTGATTCACTTAAACTCTTTATGACAATAATTTTATCTACAACAGATTAATTAGAAAGTCTGCTAACAATCATAAGATACGATTGTCATACGAGTGGCATCAGTCAATCATAAAACAATAGACTATATAAAATTCAACTGTATCAACAAATTACAAGTATTTGCATAATCCATGCTTTCTCAGATGTTTATTGCTGCTAAATTCATAAAATAAATTAACAGCAATAACAGCTTGTTTGCAGAATTTAGCCACAGTCAGTTTTTCATTATTTCAAAGTACTAATACTTATAAATAGATTACCGGTAGATTTTTTACAGTAATAGTACTGACTGACACTTGCGCAACACTTGTGGCACCAAGTATTACCCAATTTAAGTGCAGATCAGATTACCAAACAATATAAAGGCACAATGAGCAAAATCTGCAGTTTAAGAAAATGGTCATAAAAACTAAATATAAATTCATTTCAGTCTAGTTTTCCTGAGGTCATAATGTCATAATTAACAACAGGTTTTTGTCACAATCAACCGAACTTGTGTCAACCATTCAGTGACACTAATTTTGTCAGTCAGGTTCCTAGGGCCAACTAGACATGCAATCACTGACTTTATAATTGGCCGATTGTTTCAAATATTTCCTTTTTTGTCATTGCAACAGTCATAGAAAAGCTGTTGATGGTGTTCAGAATTGAAGCAGCTGTCCTTGGAACTTTAGCAGCTGAGGCAAAACCGACAGATCACGCGATGCACGCACCAGACGAAAGAATACGGGACAATCCAACGAGAGACAAGGCAGATGCAGATCCACGCAACCCATGCAAGACACACACAACTGAAACATCAACATCAGTTTCTAAATAATCGATTCTCTAGTTGCAGTTAACCCTTTCCTGCCGGAATTGTTTTGATACCTATCCTGTTAATGGGGTCACGGGTGACCCCATCCGGCGGGAAAGAGTTAAGGTAAAAATACAGAACTTAACTACTATAGCGTAGTTCAATAGCCAAGCAATCTGAAGGCATATGCACTGCATACGTCACCATTTTTAACATCCTTAACAGGAGCTGTATAGTCAAGATGTGAAGTACTGAGATATCGTTCCCTTCTTTGCATCCTGAGCATTCTCAAGTGTACAAACAAACGACATGACTTGCGAAGTACAGTCTCAGGAAATGTCCAGATAAGAATTTCTTAACAGCAGTCTTTTCTGCAACATCGTAATCATAATCATAAATTTCTACAGCACCAATTTAAAGCTTAATCATGAGCACTGTGCTGCATCTCAGAACATCCTAACTCTATGAAAGAGCCTTCTTCTGAAATAATTAATTTAAAAGAACACTGCTTATAGTCAAGTTCTGACTTAAACATTCAACATTTTTAAGGGTAGTAACATGATTAACAATGAAGTGATAAAAAAGACTAAAAAATTTAGCAGAAGTAAATACCTGAGAAAGTTGAGAATTGGTTCGCTCGGCTGTTTGAATTCGTGTTCCGAGTAGAAGAGACGCCCTCTGTCGGTCGTGTTTGCAGGCCGTACAAATGCCACAGTTGGTAACATCCTCACAGATGGGGCAGTTCAGTGATGTGAAGTACTGAGATATCGTTCCTTTCTTTGCATCCTGAGCATTCTCAAACACTGGCACTGTCTTTAGGACACGTGGAAGCTCCTGGTACCACGACAGAACGTTGACGCCCAACAGCAAGAAAATCCGTAACAAAGGAGGCACGATTTGCTTTGTTATGTAATAGACAGTGTTCAGTCGCAGGCTAGGATCGTTTACAACTTCGTGTGGCTGTCGAACAAGTTGAATGAGAGGCAATCCAGGCATTCCAAATATAATAACGTATGGAACTCTTTCACCAACCAACGGTTCTGCTCTTCGATCCTTCGTGATGGCACGCCTGACAAAGAAAAATAATAAAGATTTAACAGCTGCCTAATGTGCCTGCTGCTATTTTAATTTAACTCATTTATTACCAATGATTGTGTTTTAATAATAGCTATTGTACAATGTAATCCTGGAACTCAAATCCATCTTTGGAAACTTGTACTCTATATAACAAATTGAAAGTAGCAATTTAAGTCATTTACCCACTAAGTTCAACTCTTTATTAAACTGTGCCATGCTGCTGATGTAGGCCTCTTTACTGCAGTTCTGTGGAACCCAGGTCATGTACCACACTGGCTCATCCCCTCCTCAGCCAGTAAAGGCGCTTCCTAATTCCGCACCCACAACCACATGGCAGAGAATTCTATGTGAATGATTAGAATGCTATAATTTATCTAAAGTATGTACACCAAAGTGTGGAACTGTGGATAGGCAGCTGGCTTAATATTTATTTATCGCATTTGCTATAGCATCTCTTTTAGAGCTTCTATTCAGAGGCGCTCTCAATTACAGTATGGACACTGCATCAGAGTTTCACGCCAAAGCGCACAAGCAATTGCGAGTGCAGAACTTGCTCAAGGTCCTTACATGGTGGTTTAAGGTGGATTCGAACCTGGAACCCTCCTCTCCGGCTCCAAGGCAAGAACCAACCACTACACCACCACTTACTTACAAATTTACAAATTTTTCAGAATTACGCTGTTCTGTGATGACCTTGTATAATAATTAATCGTAGAAAAAAATAACAATACTAACACCAAACAGAAGTCGTAGATATATCATATATTGATGAGTGCAATTCAACACTCTGTTCTTTCTCACACAGTCAGTGCTCGACTTACTCTTCAGTCTCCATCATGATCTCAAGTTAGGGCTTCTCATTCTCACTGAAGACTTCACTACTTGGATAGTTAATTTAAAATTTGATTTTTCTGTTCGTCTGCTGAAATATGCACACACACATGCATAAATGGTTAAAACAGACATATGCTGATGGTGGTGGGCACTGGGTTGAAAATAAAATAATACTCAGTTTAAGTAAATTTGTCAGTTTCATACACTTAGTAAACAATTCAATGAAAATTTCTGCAATTGCAGGATGTAACTGAGTGTTATTATTCTCACCTGGCAATCTCCAGAGCAGGTACACATGAACCGGGCTTGTAGCCCATCAGACCTCGAAACTCCTTTGCAAATATGAAGTCCTGAAGGCTGGCATGACCCTCCATAATCTTCACAAACTGTCGCTGAACGTACTGCTTCACGAGAGACACATCATGTGTTGTGAACAAAATCTTAATCGACTTCTCAAGCATCTGAATTAAGAAACATTCAATAACTAAAGTAAACCAAATAGTACCGTAACATAGGAATAGCTATTTATAAGGATGCAACTCCAGTTACTACTGGGCAGCTTTATTCATTCATTCATTTTGAAAATTTGTATAGCGCCCCTCCAAGAAGTCTCCTCAGCAGTTATTTATGCAAGGAGGTGAACATCAAAAGTTATATTAATAATATAGCATCTAAAATCATAGAATTCAAATACGGTTAAAGACTGCTGTTTCAGCCAATCTCAAAGAAAAAATAGTAGATACATACAAGAAAGTTACAGCTATCAGGTGCCAGTTCTCCTACTCACCCAGTCAACATATCCATAACCAGTTGTAAACAATTATATTACAAGGGCTGGTAAACCCACTGCTCCTCCTTCTTCATACTACTTATCCCTTCTGTCAGTTTTATGTTTTTTTACCAGTACTAGCACAAGCTCTACTTCTTTGCAACTGCCAACCATTTGGCAACAGTCTGAAGAATGCTCACGGCTCAACTGCTTTGATTCTGCAATGTCAGTTCAGTTGATTTATGCACATAAAGGATATTTCAGTGCAAAACAAGTAAATTCAACAACAAAACAACCTCTGCAAACAGGTTTTATATTTTGACAAAGAAAACTGTCAAGAACTGAAGAACTGCATGATAACCCTGAGCACAAGCTCAAAGTCAAACATATCACTGCAGTACTAGTCTAGCACTGGTATCTGTAAAGTAAAAACTGCAATTGTTCTAGATATTCATTCATTCATTCATTCGGACATTTATATAGCGCTCCTTCAAGAAAAAACTACTCAGAGGCGCTCCCGACTCCAGCGCGCACAAAAAGAACAGTTTTAAGTTTAGTAAGGAAGGATCCTGGTAGAGTCCCAGGCTGTAGGCGTAGCTCAAAAGGAAGGCCATTCCAGACCACTGGTCCAACCACAGAAAAGGCTCGATTCTTCATGGTAGTAGTATGAGCAAAAGGAACTAAGAGGACTCCCCTATCAGCAGAGCGTAGCTGACGACGTCCTTGGATACCCAATGTAAAGCTGCATAGCTCACGGAGGTAAGTTGGGGCAAGGCCCTGACAACATCGCCATACCAATGCAGCTACCCTGAACTCGATACGCTGGCGAATAGGGAGCCAGTGAAGAATCTCAAGCATGTAGTTTGAGACATGATCATATTTAGGGATTTTCCCAATTAGGCGCGCAGCAGAGCGCAACACCCGGTCAAGACAAGTCAATCTGCTGGATGGGAGGCCAATGTAGAGCGAAGAGCAATAGTCGATGCGAGATGTAACGAAAGAATGCACTAAAGTAAGAGTAGCAGCAGACGTAAGAGAACGGATGACAGTGCGAAGCTGGCGCAGCTGATAATAGCAGTCTCGAGCAAGACGGTGAAGTTGAGGAGCAAAAGTGAGTTCTTGGTCAAGTTGGATACCGAGGTCATGAACCGTGGTTGCAAAGACAAAGCCAGGAAATTCAGATGCAAGAGAAAATAGATCAAGCTTGGCAAGCTGCTGCCGTGTGCCCAACCAAATAAATTTTGTCTTAGATGGGTTCAAGCATAGTCTATTGGATGACATCCATGCCTCTAGAGCATCCAAAGTCCCGCTCATTATCCGAACCGCTTTGACAGCATTAGAAGGGAGGCAATGGGTGTAAGCCTGGACGTCGTCAGCATACTGCTGACTCAAAACCGAATGAGCTGTTAGTAGAGTGGCAAGACCTGAGGTGTAAATAATATAAAGTATGGGACCAAGGACCGAACCCTGGGGTAGACCATATTGTGCAGGCACCCATGGGGACCTAGAAGAGCCATGGACCACACTGTACAGAGAACGCTCCTGAAGAAAAGAATCTATATATATACATAAAATGTTTTCCACTTCTACATTAACATTCTTTATTGATTAAAAATTTGTAAAGATGAATATAACATGGCTCTTTTTACAAGCCTCTGAAATATTACAGAGGTGAAATGGGTGACTTAAGGGCACACATGATCACAGTAATAAAATAACAGGACACGTTGTTTAATACTCCAACCTCTGTTGGCTTTTCCAACAGTCCCAAAAGGAGGTTGGAGAGACTGTAGGGTGACAGACGTGACGATGAATTTGAGCATCTTCTCCTCATTAACCAATCCACATCATCCTTTGCTATCACTAGTGTTGTTTTAATATTGCCCCAATTTTAGTTTTAGTTTTAGTTTTGATTGTTAGTCTTAATTTTAGTTTTAGTTTTAGTTTTAATTGTTGCTGAATATTAGTTTTAGTTTTCGTTTTTATGGATCAATTTTAGTTTTAGTTTTAGTTTTCGTATGCCAATTTTAGTTTTAGTTTTAGTTTTAGTATGCCAATATTAGTTTTAGTTTTAATAATCTGGGGCTACACACTCGTTAGCAGTGAATAGGTCTACCGCTTAGTTCCTTGAATAAACTATATTGATACAAATCAATACGAAGATGTGCTGAACATAACACGTGATCATTATGTGAAATGTCATTTGCTGCCCAATTGATAAATACCTCAGCATTACAGTTCATAACTTTTTTTGGAATTAATATAACATTTTATGACTACTATATAATATATTATGCAGTTGCTCACCACAGGAAGGTCAAAATTAAGCATCAACCCTGATCGTACATGTAAATAATTATAGTGCCCCTCAGTGGTATTTTAGTTCTTATATTAATTCTACTTCTAGTTCTTATTCCCTTCTGTTGACGTGATTTTACTTCTACTTCAAGTTCTCAAATAAGTTTGCTTCTTCCAGTTACAGTTTTTATATAGTTTTACCTACCCGTGCACTTATCAGTTTTTATCACTCTTTGATATCCCCGGTAACGGGCCAAGGGAATTATTGTTTCTGCTATGCATGTGGAGTCCATAGAATAATGATAGCATCACTGGCGTGAAGAACAGGTACAATGTAGGATGCAGGGTAGATGCCCGCTATCATCCCAAAGACCACTCAGTCTATCATGCGCTAGAACGTTTGATAACACTAGTCTGGATATATGAATGCAAAGAACTAAACATCCCAAAATGGAATATTATAATGTGAAGTGAATGAATGAGAATAATATGATATTGTGCGACTATTCACGCAGTTCTAGCAGGATTTTGCACAATTAAATAAAGGTCACAGGCAAAATGAGAATATTTTATGACTTTAAACTCTAAGACTTACTCTTACCTCGGGTCAAACAAAGTGATCCGTTTCCTTGTTTGGCCTCAAAATGTATTGCTACAGAAATTCTCCTAGACCAATAAATTTCACCCTGGATATATCAGATCCTGGTCAGGGACTTCTCTTGGTTTCTCTCTCGAAGGGCAATCCTAGGCTGAGTTGGCTCTTATCTACACCAGAGACCACTATACTTTTCATAGCCAGCCACAGCAAGACAGAGTCTTCCTTGCCAGCGGTCAGCCTTTGTTGACTCTCACGTGCCTCACCATTGTTTCTCTCTATTCACTGGCCAATCATATCTTACCTAACTCCACTGGTCACCCTGCCTGTCGACCCTGCAAGGCTTCCTCAGACAATCACTGCCCTGCATTACTCTGATTTGCATATTAATAGCCCCTAATCCCCAAACCGGTTTGGATAGGTTTAGAGCCATAATTATGACCCCGGGTATACAGGTAAAACGACCCACTTGTGAGTAATCTCCTTCCTCACAATACTAAAATACGCCATTTGCGCAATAGGCACAAATAAGGAAAGTAAGGTGAAATTACGAGCAAATTATTTAGTTTTCGTTTGGCCAAATATCGTTTTAGTTTTCGTTTGATCAATTTTCGTTTACTTTTAGTTTTGATTGCTGCATATTTCGTTTTAGTTTTAGTTTTCGTTGTCATCGTGTTTTAGTTTTAGTTTTCGTTTCCGTTAACGAAAACGTTTCATTTTCGTTAATTACCATTTTCGTTTTCGTTTTCGTTAACGAAAACAACACTAGCTATCACACAATTCTCAAGCCTACATGAGTTTATAATTTGATTCTATTTCATACAAATAATACTTGAACACTGTGCATGTGTCCATCACCGAATTTTGATTTTAATTTGATTTGACATGGAATTCGAAAGAAGATCACCCATCCAAGTACTAACCAGGCTTGAGGTGCCCAACTAATTTGTTTGCAGCTGCACACATAACAACGCCAAACAAGTTAACTCTTAGCAATGTTGATACAACTAAACATTGGAAGTGATAATAGCCACAAGTCTGTGTACACTAACCTTACTGACGGCTGAGCAGCTGTCTCTGCGTACTGTTTCAATTCCCTTCGCATCATACACAGGTTCTTTCTGATCCGCTGTCTCATACATAAATCCAACATATCTTTTCTTTGTCTGAAGTACGCATGGTAAATAAACCTGTTGCAAATTGAGGTACATCAGCCAAATTTATTTGCATGTTAAAAGTGTTTGTAATAAAAAATATATTATTATTATTATTATTATTACATAAATTTATTACGCGCGCAAGGTCACACCAAAGTGTGAATCTGAGGCGCGGATAGTTAGCCGCCAGAGGAAGGTGCAGTTAAAGGTCCATGTGCTTGAAAGCCAAAGAGAAATAGTGAGTTTTGAGCCGTTTTTTGAAGGTAGGGAGGGAATTTGAGCAACGAAGAGAGAGTGGAAGTAGATTCCATTCTTTGGGAGCAGAGGCATGGAATGCACGCGAGCCCATAACAGTTCTGCATCGAGGTTCAACTAAAAGACCCATGTTTGATGATCGCAGGCAACGAGGAGGAATATAAGGAGTAAGCAGTGACTGAAGGTAGGGAGGTGTTCCGGTAGAGAGGGATTTGTAGGTTAAACAGGCCAATTTAAATTTAATCTTAAACTCGACAGGAAGCCAATGCAGCTGATGAAGTAAAACTGAGGAACTTGATCGTAGTGGGACACGCAGCACAACCCGAGCTAAAGAATTTTGGATGCATTGCAGCCTATGTAGCTCGTAGTCTGAAATGCCAACAAAAATCGCATTAGCATAATCAAGGCGAGAGGAGACAAGGGCGCAAGCTAAAGTCTTCGACATATCCTTAGTCAGAGCCGACCTAATGTGGCGTATTGCCCTGATGTGATAAAAGCAAGATCTACAAAGGTTAGTTACATGCATCCGAAAAGTAAGCATACTGTCCAGGGTAACCCCAAGAGTTTTAACAGAATCTGATAACGGTACTGCGGAGCCTGCGAGGTCGATGCTGGAAAGTGAAGGAAAAGAACGCAAGCGTTGTCGTGACCCGAACAAAATTGCCTCAGACTTGTTTGGGTTTATAGCCAAACCATTAAAACAGAACCAGGCATATAAAGATGACAGGCACTCCTCAAGTTTAAGTTTACCGGACTGATCAGTGTGTGACAGAGCAATATAGAGCTGAGTGTCGTCCGCGTACTGCTGTAATTGGACACCAAAATGATTAGCTATGCGATTAATTGGGGAGGTAAAGACAGTGAATAATAGAGGACCAAGGACAGATCCCTGTGGAACTCCAGCAGTGCAAACAGTGGGTTCAGACCGAGCGGTACCGATGCCCACCTGCTGATTCCTGTTACCCAGATAAGACGCTAACCAGTTTAAAGCAGTACCAGAGACACCGAAGCTTTTCGTGAGTCTAGAAAGAAGTAATTGGTGGTCTACGGTATCGAAAGCTGCGCTGAGGTCAAGACATACAGAAAGGCAGGCCTTTCCATTGTCAATAGACGAAAAGATGTTGTCCAGCGTGGATGTAAGGGCAGTCTCAGTGGAATAGCCTTCACGATAAGCTGACTGAAAAGGACTGAAGTTGGGAGAGGAAGTGATATGTTTCTTGATGCGAGTAAGAAAGAGACGTTCAAGGATCTTGGAAATGTTATTTAGGTTCGAGATAGGTCTGAAGTTAGACAGATTATTGGAATCTAGGTCAGGTTTTTAAGCAAAGGAGTAACTAAAGCAGACTTAAAGCATGACAGGAAACATCCTTCAGCAAAAGACAAGTTGGCCAGGTGTGCAATAAGGTGGGAGAAAACATCAGAACAAGAAACAATAAGAGGTGTAGGTATGAAGTCCATAGGGGATGATTTAGGTACCAAGCTTCTGAGAAGATTAGATATATAACAATTTATTAAAGCTCAACAAAACATGACAAATCAAATGAAACGATTGGACCTAACCATTTTTTTTAGAAGTAAAGACAGTTTAATTTTTATTCATTAATATGATTAGAAGAACCATAGATGCATTTTACACATGCACTGCACAAGTGCACATCATAGTCTCGGCGCTAACAAAGATATTAATACAGTAATTGAGTATTATTAAGAAATGGAAAAAAACATCGCATTTGCAAAATTTCATCAGTGCTATCATATCTGACTGTATTATTCAACTCTTAAATATCGGAAACATGATTCATTATAATAAATAATTTTGCTTTAAGGTTGATTGGCATCTACCAGCTTACCACTTTAAATCACAGAGAGTTAATTGGCAAGCACAGTGAAATCAATAGCACTAGACTACGAGTCAACGTATCAGTTCTACATGCAATTTCAATAATCACTGAAACCATAAAAATACTCACATAAAATTCTTAGAAACAACAAGTAGAAGGCAAAAACATGCTAAAAATGTAAGAAATATAAAACTAAACTCAAATACAAGCACAAAAATAACGATAAACGATTAATTACAACAGCAAAATCAAGCCAGCTGTTACCTTTTCAAATCTGAGTTTGACTGGCTTTGGATTGTCAGCTGTTACGGTGTCTGCTATCTCCTGACCAATGACAAATGCTTCGTCCTTTGACCGTCCATGAAGAAGAATAAACATGCTACAACATTAGAGGTCATTTTTATTTCCTAAACGCTGTATATAAAGCAGGATCCAAAGAACCAAAGCTTAATGGAACATCAAACAGAACTGATGCCCAATCTGAGTGGTCAGTCAGATACCTGTGATCACGATCATAGTCGATCTATTAAGAAAAAGGAAAGGCAGAGCCAATTCAAATCAAAATACTGATTCCTTAAGAGGTGTTAAAGCACATAACAAGGATGCAATGCGGCACAGTGTTGAACATCCAAAAGGTTAAGCATCCTGATGTATCCAGAATCAGTAGTGTCCGATATGTCAGCAACCAGCCTCAGTAGTAATGTCTATAACTATCGCATAATCTGTTTAGCCATGATTTTTTCAATAAATTTTGAAAGGTAAGCAAGATTTGAAGTCGGTTAATAACTCCACTGACATAAACCAGAGGTTTATGATTATTAAAAAGGAAAAACAGGTAGGGAGCTGTAGTTCGGCTCTGTAGGTTAGAGTGCTCTGCCTATAAGGAGACTATGGGTCTAAGTCCCGTCTATAGTGGCCGCTGTGTAAGGATCTTGAACAAAGTCCTTAGCTCACATTTGCTCAACATTTGTCATTAGGTTTCTGTCAAATGGTTATGTGTGCACTGCTAAACTTTAGAAGTTGGGCAACATAAATTGCAGTTGTATTCAATCATATTGATTTCATGTTGAAGAGCCGGCTTTTTGTATAACAACAAAAGCACATATATTGAAAAGAAATACGAATACATGTTCCAACTTTAATTTTAAACAAGTTATGTCGTAATTCTAATTATCAGCTTCTATTCAACCGGTGACACACCAACACACAGCCATAATGAGATCAAAACTCAGAAGATGAAATTAAGCAGAATATCTGTCATCTCACCTGTCTGTGTCTCCATAGATCACCTTTGCCGCCCATTTTGGTGTTGTCTCTACCAGCTTTATTGCTCGCTCCAAAGTCTCTCGTGACTTCCTCAGTATGCTGTCACTAACCTAACAATCAATCGTCACATTATAACATCGTTCCATTCCATTCATCTATTCTACACAGCAGGCAAACTACTGCTTCTCGTTCAATGTAAAGGAGTATTCCTTAGGAGAGACAAAAGATATTGTATAAACTAGAATTTTACATCAGCATCTGTATTCTGTAGAATGATTGCAATAAAGGATTGACTGATGTATTATATTGAAAGAGGTGACCAGTAATAGACTGGGGCAATCCAACAGTTTACACCCAAACCCTCTAGGTCTTGATTGAAATTATAATAAAAATGACAAGAAATAAATAACAATAGTAGAACTAGTAGTAAGAACAAAATGCCTGATCATTTATTGTTTCTACCTTCGTTAGCTTTCCTTTGACATCCTTACCTCGACACAAGGCATCCGGCCAGAATAGTTAGCTGCAGAATAACCAAATGTAACATTGGCAATCAGCTTTAAGCCCAGCTGTCTAGCATGAAGCAATCGTTGCAGGGTCTAAGACACAGAAAAGCAGAACACCACACACGTACATCACTTAAAAGCTAACCACAGCATAATCAAATGAATTTCATTTTTCTATCTACTTGCTTGATTACAAGTCCAAAGATCACATCATGCCTGAAACTGACTTCTACATTGTGTCGTATTTATAAATTTATATAGCACCTCTCACGGAATGACTACACAGCACGAAAAACTCTGGGGAAAGAAATGTTTTTAAAAACGAGAAGCTAAGGAAAAAACAAGTCATTAGCTTAGCCCATAGTGCGGGAGGAAGGCCATTCCAAATGGAGGGACCAACCACAGCAAGCGTCCGATGTTGGGCAAGAGCAGTCCTAGTCCTGGGAACCAAAAGATCAAGATAATATGCAGAACGCATTGAGTGAGATTAATATGCAGATAAAGGCTTTTGAGTGAGGCATTTAGGATACATGACATACTTTGGAGTGTACACCAAATGTGGTCACCAATTTGTTTAATATAGAATGTACTTACCTACTTATGTACTTATGTATTAAAACATTTGTTGCATAAAACTCATCTCACATCCCATAAAAGACATCACTGCTAAACATCAGAGAGTACTTTGGTCCTGTACTTAGCTATCAGACCATGTGTTGAAAAGATAAAAGAATTGGGTTTCAAGGTCTTTTCCTGATTCATTACAGTTCATCTTATCAACAAATATGAATAATAATTACTAAGACGGTCTCATGAATTTATAGAGAAGAAAACATAGCTGGCTTTTGCATTTTTTACTCCTCATGCACCTCATGCATAGCTGTTCGAAAGTCTCTGTCCATCAAAATTCTCATATTAATCAACTAACGACTGAACACAAGAATTTATTTTACCTTATTCTCTTTGTAATTTTTCATGGATCTCTTTACCATCAGTCGAGTGTTAAGAATATCTTCCACCATTCTGAAAATAATTGGATTAAGAAAACCATGCATATTAGCCATAGCCAATTAAAACCTGCCACATAAGGATACCGGGAGACAAGGTCTATTACAGCATCTGCAGTAATGAAAATAATACAGAAAAGGGGTACACTAACAACAACAACAATAATAATAACAATAATAATCTTTATTGAAACAATCCGATTGACAGACTGCAACCAGTTACAGTGCACAGTTATGACATTGAAACAATTCACAAGAACACAAATGACAGAAGACATTGATCTTAATTACTAGCCAGAACAAACAGCTTGCAATACATCGTGCTAATAGCAACCTATAAAGCAGCGGTTCCCAACCCGTGGTCCGCGGGCCAAAAGTGCCTTGCCAGGCCTCAGAAAATGGCCCGCCAGGTCTCAGAAAATGGCCCTCATCTCTCAAAGATTTATCAAAAATATATGAACAAAATTAACAATTTGGAGAGGATAGGACACATTATTATTTTCTACTACAAATTATTTTATTTTAACGTCATTGAATAACATCAAACATTATATTTTGAATCAATTATAACAATTTTATATGCTTTTTGTTAATACAATTTTAACCTTTTGGCCCCCTAATGTCCATCAACTAAAAAAAAGTAGCCCTTGTGTCCTCCAACTTAGAAAAAGTGGCCCTCAAGTCAAAAAAGGTTGGGAACCACTGCTATAAAGCATGTCCGCCCTATGGGGCACGATCTCGGTTCCTCTCGCTCTCCATGCCAGTGTGTCATCAAATGCGCTACCGCCCCTCCCCCCTATTGCAGACCTGTTAATGAATTGTCACAGGGAGGTAGTCACCAAAGTCATGCTCCTAAATATGCCTCTGTCTAAAGTTATGTTAGCGAGCCTAGTTAGCTACACTGGTAAGTGAGAGCGGCATACGTCTGTTGGTTGCAACGGACTGCGGTTCAAGCCCCGGGCTTGGAGTTGACATTCAGAGATTTAGATATCTCAGGCTAGCACGTGTGAGACGCAGGGGTGCAAGCTGCTGCGGAGCGACCTTGGGTAAGTTGCTCACCCATCATTGTCTGTGGGGAAGGCAACGGGAAACCACCTCACTCATCTCATCTCCAGGGGCGTAAGGCCAATGAACCCGCCTACGGGCAGAGAACCATCATCGTCGTCGTCGTCATCATCATCATCATCATCAAAGTTATGTTATTTCCTCGGTGCTTTCACAATGTAACTTGTGCCAATAGCTTATACTGCAAGAGGTGTTTCACAAATTTTCAAACACAATAAAATACAATACATGAAAACGTGATTGCACTATGTCAATATTTACCTGTAGCCTCATTTGGTAAACAATCTCATGAGATAGAGTAAACATAATGTATATTAATATGGGACAAAACGAGATCAGTCCAGAAATGTTACAATACTTAAAAAACAAAGTCTAACTAAAAATGTTGCAAAAGTCTGAAACACTTGCCTTGACATGACTCCTTTTCGCACATGCTGCTTAACAAAGACAACACCATTTGGGCAGATCGTAACATTGTCTTCAAGGCTCTGAAAAGCAAAGTCTTTTAAAAATCTGTTGATATAATAAACACCAAAAATCTAATTCATTGACAAAAAATGCAATAAAAAAAAGAAACTTAATTCACTTTGGCTTGCTAGATTTAGGAACAAGGATTTCCATAAATATTTCAATATTTTGTCTTTGTTAACCAACTGCGAATCATCTGCCAAATAATTTACAATCGCATGTTCCCAACTGGAAGCCAGTGCAAAGCCAGGCAAGTATTTTGAAGTAAGACAGAATGTTGGTATGAGTTGGCCATCTAATCTAATCTCACGCAATAATTTATACTGTACTGCTATCATAATGTCACAGACATGATCAAATGAGTCTCATGTTTAGATCTGAACATCATCAAAGAATTAACCACATGAACTAAACTGGGCAACAAATTCAAAAACTTTGAACTAGCAACATCTGGAGATTCATGTCTGTGAATTCAACATTGTTTAGAGGCGGGACGCAAACAAAGTCATAGCATCGATTGATCGAGTGCAATTTATTATAATTAAATAATGAAGAGAATGCATAATTAATTAATTAATAATAGTAATAAAAATGATGATAATAATGCTGTGGCATTTGGGGTCACTTTGAGCAGTGAGTCTGAGGAATCTTTTCTACATCGGGCAGGAAAAAAATTAATAATAATAACATTAACAGTAATAAAGAAAACAGGCAGGCAAGCAAATCTGAATTACATAAACATTGTTTCCAATTTTTTTAAACTTTACCTTCAGCAGCTTTGGTGAAATAGTTAAGGAAGTACAACCAAATTCAATTGGACCATCACTGAAAGAACCGAGAAAATAGCAACAACAATAATCTTAACTGGCAAGTTATTCTCACTTTAATCATGTAGGATGTGAATGGCTTTTCAATAACAATTACATGAAAAAATTACATATCAAAACAGGACTACTGTATTAAGAAATCAAATAACTATATTAAGAAATCAAATAAATATAAAGCCAAAATCCTTATCGATGCAATAAACTGTCGCAAAATACCCATCCGACTGTTGGAGAAAATTCAACCAAGGAGTCTTGGGCTGATTGGACACATTGCAGATTGCAAGACCAGGAACTTGTAAGTCTGTGATTGTAAGCAATAATTCCAGCCCTCCAAGGGGCTGGGAGATGCCCTCGCCACACATGGACAGCAACAGCGAAAGTAGATCTACATCCACAGAATACAAATCCAAGAATAAAGACAATTGACTGTGTTTTTAATCAACATGGAACGCACCAAAGAGGAGCAGACGACAGTAATCGTTATGTCTATTTTGCTAAAGAATTAAGGTATTTGTGCATTCAAATGAAACAATATTGGCAATAATGTTAAAAAAATAATGTAGATGCTAGAGACTAAAGTCACTAAACAGCGTTAGCATATTACTGAATCTGTGGTCACCTACCGTATTTTGTCAAAGTGTTCGAGACGACCAAGACAGGTGGAGAAACAATAATTGTAGGCAATCATGACGGATGGATAGAGTGACTGGAAGTCAAGAACAATGACTGGATGAGTGTAGAACTCAGACTTTGGTTCCAGTGTTAAAGGAATACATTCAGGAGCACGCATTCGAGCACGCTGCTGAACACTCGGACTAACAGCGATGAAGTTCAGTGGTTTAGCCATTCTAAGCATCATTGATTCCACACGAAACTACAAACAGCCAACATTCTAAGCATCATTGATTCCACACGAAACTACAAACAGCCAACATTCTAAGCATCATTGATTCCACACGAAACTACAAACAGCCAACATTCTAAGCATCATTGATTCCACACGAAACTACAAACAGCCAACATTCTAAGCATCATTGATTCCACACGAAACTACAAACAGCCAACATTCTAAGCATCATTGATTCCACACGAAACTACAAACAGCCAACATTCTAAGCATCATTGATTCCACACGAACCTACAAACAGCCAACATTCAAATTCTTGAATTGATTTTAGGTTCCATTAAAATGTAAACATCATTTTACTGTTTAAGAAAAACAAGTCTATAGTGGTAAGTAAGATGTACAATATGGTAAGCTATAGTTTTAGCACCCAAAATAATTCGCACATTATAGCACAGGTACTTCAGCATTATATATTAATTTCAATATTATCCAGTACAGTCATCACACACGAGAATATACGTGCGTAAAAATGAGCATCAAAACCAGAAAGACTTAACAGAACCCCAGCATGGTTGAATTCATCTGTTAGACGTTGTCTATTAAGCTACAGGCAATGCTGCATTGTAGACTTCTTTCTATTTGTCTTTTGAATGTTGTCATCTTATTTATCGCAGTATTCAAAGCTTTAAAACTGCCCCAAGAAAAACTGCCCCAAGAAAATCAATAATTTCCCGGAGTAAAGCAATTCACCTGCGATCCTCGATTCAGAACATCATAGAATTCGATGCCATAAATGCGAGCAAATTCACTTGTCTGACCAATGATATCAAGCTTCTCAATTAGCTGAAGGTTACCCCTTGCCCGTATTGAGAAATACTCTATTGTCCTCCACCTGTAATTCAAATCAGTTCACCTGCTTAACACGCACTTCAACAATAGATATAAAATGAATCTCATGTATAAAAGAATCCTTTACCTGTCATGCCATATCAAGTGTACTTTATCATTGCAGCTGTCATATTGCAACAAGCACATTTAACCCTGTTGAAAATGACAGATGTGTTTACTAACGACGATTCATCCAATTGGCGGCATATCAAAGTTTAAACATATATCAAGTTTTATATGGGAGGAACTGCATTAGCTGCCTATGAGTCTAAAATTCTAATGCTCTTGCGTAATTGCCTAGCTGATCAAGTCTCAATTTCTCTTAGGGAACTTTGTGTATCAGTGCTATTTATTCCAGGTCGTAGATTCCTTCAATCTGCCACACAAGGTGACCTTAGTTGTCCCTATGGCTCAAACTTCCAAAGCGCTGTATAAAAGCTTTGTTAGCTCTCTGGACAAGGGAAGGGTGAGAGCAGTCCTTATTCTTCCATGTAATCAAAATAAAGTCACCTAATCGCCTTTCTATGATCATAACTGCAGTTCACCATATTTTTCGCAAATAATACCAGTACTGTTGCTAGCAGCTTTGAAATTATAAATCTGTAGCTGTTCAGGACTTTAAAAATTCTGGTGACAATGAAAGGGCAAATATAAATTTTTAATAAATTTAGAACACTCTACCTGTGCAGATGACTGCTATCATCAAACCAATCCGTTAAAGAACGATATGAATACTTTGGCACTCGCTGATGAAGGACATGATAAGCAGCATTTTCAAATGTGTAGATGTTCAAAGTCGCCTATAAACAAATACCATTTGAATAGAATCATGAAATTCTTCTGCCAAAAGTGAGCAACCCAGTTACATGGCCTGCTTGCACCAACTTGATGTCATGGATGCATCTCACTGAGCCTTGTTTATGACTTTTGAAGACACTGCTTTGACACTTTCAGTCTTTGAAAGGATTTATTAAGTTTGAGTTCACTTCTCCCAAGGCTAGAACTTCCATCATCCATAGTGTTTCCATCATCCATAGTGTTTCCATCATCCATAGTGTTTCTATCATCCATAGTGTTTCTATCATCCATAGTGTTTCTATCATCCATAGTGTTTCCATCATCCATAGTGTTTCCATCATCCATAGTGTTTCCATCATCCATAGTGTTTCTATCATCTGTTTCTCTGCTGCTTCTCTCGTCACTCATCTGACCTTCAATGCAGTTAGATTACGTCCATCAGCAGCAAGTACAATACTGTTCACACCATGTATTCTTGGAATTGTGCACAACACAAGTTGCTGCACTACTATGTACCTATTGCACCTTGTTATCTACAATACTTCATCACACTGCTATTTCATTATAAATCTTCTCCGATCACAGCTATGCATGATAATCAAATCATATCAGTGCCTGCGTCACAAAATCAGACAAACACCAGTGTTGACTAGCAACAGATTCGATGTAAAGCTTGTAAATCGATGTAAGCATTACTGTAGTTTAAGTAAAGTAGCAAAAACATAAATTTACTTATACTTTTTGAAGAAACAATTCACTTATTTTGTAGTACTTTAGTAGAAGTACTTTCTTACAAATTAGCCTTTGAAAATTTGTTCTTGAAAGCAGGATCTGCCTTTACACTGTACCGATAATCCTGGTAAAATGCATAATAACTCGGTTGCATGTAGAAACCAGAGGTGTAAGCACAAAGCATCTATGCTATAGCCGCTGTGTGACATGAATGCTATTCACAAACAGCATGCTAGAAGCATGTCACGTACTGCAACACTCAAGAAATTTATCATTTTGACATTACACACAGTATCTAACAACAACAAACTCACAGTTACAAGATTAAGAAAATCTTTCTTATGATCTTAAGGCAAAGTAAACCAATTTAAAACACTAATTATTGTCAAAATATGTATGCCTCACCTCATGCCGGACCAATCTCCAAAGATTCAAAACTATTCTTCCAGCAATGTGAATCTCAGACATGTGGTTTGCTCCATATTCATCCTTATCCGCAGCAAAATGGTTCTCGGAACTACCAACTGAAATCCAGGGCACACAAAAATTGTTGTAAAATTTACCTTCACTGTCAAAGTCAGTGTCAACTAAGTTTTCTTCATTGTCCAATTTGGTTTAAAAGAGAATGATCACAGAAAGTGTCAACCAGCTTGGCTTCTAAACTAATAATTAATAACTTTGATTTTTCAATTGAAGCAACTAATATTTTTTAAAGACAATAATTAAATTGGTCATCCTCAGCAAGAACAATACATGGGTACACATTTATTTTTGATTTACTCTTTCAAAACCACCAATTATACACCAAGACAGTCCAACATTTATTTAAAGTTCATAATTATACATAAAAACTTCAGTGGCATATACTGTACAATTGTGCATAATTACATACATTATAAATATATTTTCACCGAAAATACAATAAAATTGTCTGTATGTCACTTTATGCCTTCTTCTCACATACACTATGAAAATAACTGATGTAACATAACTTAATCTGCGTGTATTGAATATATACTGGAAACAGCGAGAGTCACCTGGAATTCGTGACAGCTGAGAGCAGAGATCTCTATTCAGTTGTGCTGCTCTTTGCAACAGATAGCCCCAAGAAGATTTCTGTATTTCATAGCCAACCAAAATATCAGCACCACTCCTAGAAATAATAAGCCAACAGAACTCCCGTCATTATAATAATTGTGATCGCACACATTTACACCCAATACTTCTTCAATGGCCCGACAGAGCATAGTGTGGTCCGATTATGCATGATTCTGCTTAATATGAGGTATTCAGGCAGCTGTGCTTAGCTGATAGAGACTGCTACACATGAAGTTCATGAAGTTCGTGTCAACAGGTCTTGCATGTTAAATAGGAAAGCCACGGGAAGTCATGCTGTTACCAACCAATCACCATAATGTTTACAATATAAGTACAATCCACAATCCAGTTTTCCAAACTTAGACTTTATATCCTAATAAGAGATGTTACAGCGATATGCTGACTGTTTACCAATCAATGAAGTTCTACCCATAAGTAGTAATACTTAAAGAAGAAAACGAATTGCGCAAAGATCTGAGTAAATTGAAACTTACGTCTGAACGACATCAACAAAAGTGGTCAGTAAATCATCTTCAGATGCAACGTAGATGACGCTGACATCCGGGAGACCAGACCTCTGCAACAACGACTGGCATCTGCCTCCATCATCATCGGATGGTCTATCAACCACAATAAGTGAAGGATTGGAGGTGGGGCTGAGGCCATCTTGTTGGGGAGGACGGTCTTGAAGCAGACAGTAGAAGATGGCACGAATTTCATCAAACTCAGGATCAGGTCGTAGGTCACTTCTCGTAGCGATATGAAGCTCAACGCTCAGCACCGTCAAATATTGATACTATGGAAGAAATAGTAAAAGAAATTTATGATAAACTCTACACACACAGAAACGGAACATGGACGGAAAGCCATGCAGTAACAATACACATCGCAGTCATACTACGTCAATTAGCCTCTAAAAATGAGCCGCATTAATTTTTCTATACATTTCAATACATGCTTGTCATTAAAAGGTCATAATGTTTGTTAAGAAATTTCTTACAGCAATTAGACAATCATGCATGCAGCACTTTCAAAAGTATTTGAAAATACACTATATACGCAGAGTACTGATACATGCATAAATACATACAACATTAGATTGAAGTGAACAACATGCAGGCACATGGGTTCGATGCTGAAGATAAAGACAAGTAAAACATCTGATAATATGGAAATCTTAGAATACACCAAAATGATCTGAAGAAAAAATAGATAAACTTGACCAGATGAACCTAGATTCTAGACTAGATGTTTAAGAAAAATGTGTATATTGATCACATCAAATCGCACAGAAAAATGCAGAAATATTCATAGATTTATTTAGACATATAATAAGAAGGTCACTCAGAATAAAGTCATGGTTACCTCGTGAACACCTTTAGCTTGATTCACATTCTGAGAGTCAAGTTTGAAACCAAACGTATTTCGCAGAGTGGGACCTTCAATCTGTGAAACTTCTTTCCCCACGGAAGTCGATCTCTGACAAAGCTTCTAAATACAAAAGCACAATCATTGTGAATTTCAAGTGGCACTGAGTCCGGTTCAAAGATGAAGGAAATGTTATATATATGTATATCTAAACAATGACAATGTTCAAGCAAGAAGGCATGGATCGACGCATAGGCCACAAAGGCTTTAAAATATGGAAAGACAGAGGCTTCTAGATCTAGGGTAGCTATCATTTCAACATCTGACCAGAAGGGAATTAATCTTAAGTAGATAGATAATTAATTTTACAGGTACACTACAGTGCTGCCTGGTTGGCTACTGACAATTGTTCGAGGCTGCACAATGGACCTAGTGACATGAGTGATAGTTGGACCAATGGACCCTACTAATGATTCACTTGGCCAACATCATTGCATAACCTCATTGCAGCATAGACAAGGAACTCTGAATCTGTCATCAATCAGCCATCACAATGATTCTGTTAAGGAGAGGTCCTTAATATGCTACATAATTAAGAAGACTTATCTACATAAAAGAAGGTTTTATAATGTCTTGGAACATACATAACTGTCATATTTTACCTTCTCTAAATCATGTTTGCAATTGTCTACAAAATAAAATTAAATTTCCACAATCTCACGTCATGAATTGATCTGAATTGAGAAAATCATTCTCTGTCAAGCAATAAGTTGAGGTAACATAGTCTTACTGGTTCCTGTGAAATAAGAAGTCTTCTTGTGGTCGAGCTTTGTCCTAACCGCATCAGTCTAGATGACAAAGGAGTCCGTCTGTCTCCATCCTCTGACTTATCTGCTCCATCGTTAACACCAATGGATGATTTCTGCAGACATGCTTCAGCCGCCAATGGCTGCTGCTCCTCTGCGAGTTCCTCTGTCTTCTGAATAGGAGTGCAGAGCAGCAGTCCCTCCTCTTGAAAACATTTCAGCATTCGTCTGCTCACAGATTCTGATTGGTGAACTGGAGTACTTGCAATAGTTTCAGGTAAATCATCCACCTTACCCAGCTGCTCTCCAGAAGATGGGACATCTTTGTACAACTTCCCCTGCTTCACCAATGTCTCATCTCCATCACCTCTTTCCTCATTTGCAGAAGATTCAGCACGTTTGATATTTTCTTCCATTAATTCATAATCTACTTTGGTCAGATTGGGAATTTCCAGCTCAATGCAAGATGATTTTGGAATGCAGGCTGTTTGACCAGACAGAGAAACTAAGCTCAGCCTCCCATCCAAAAGTAAAGAATCTTTTGCAGCATGCCGAGTTGTCTTCTCTTGGAATGTAATTTCTGTATTTAAGATATTCTGAACTTCATTACCTTCTGGAAGATTTAGTCTTAAACTCTGCTTCAAAAATTTTCTTTCATGCACTGAAGCCTCTTTCACGTTTGCTACATTATCAATCTGTTCAAGCATAGGGTTACAAGTGTTAAAGGTTTCTGCCAATGTATTTGCAACCTGAGCTTTAACCATTGATCGATTTACCAAATGCTCCTCTTTATTTTCACATATCTGTTGTAGCTGTTCCTCTTTCTGAGCTTTAACTTGCTTTTGTTTTGCATCCAACCATTCTTGAACAACACTTCGAGACGGTGGTGGTCTGCAAGGTGTTATTGTAATTATTCTATCCTTTACGAATAAGCTAGACAGAGATGGTTGAGCAGTCATTCGTTGCAAGATGTCCTCAGTTGCTGACTGAGAGTGACCAAATGCTGACAACTCCCTGGCCATGGCCTCATTCTGCCAATACCTGAGGCCTTGATCTGTTGCCCAGGACACATGCTCTGGCAGATCAGAAACCTTCAAAATAAAACAAGCATAGTCATATGAACAGAAGAAGAAAGGATTTCAAATTAGGATGAAAACAGCCAAGAAACAATGGCATAGTCGAATTTGCAAGTTTGACGAAGAGGGCAACAAAGCAGTGATTAAAAAAGACAACAATTACAAAAAGTAAAAAACTAATACAATGACGACAGGCATAAAGAACACCTCTCTTGTGTTGTCTTCCTAAATTTTAGAATAAGTTCAATTCATAATAATTTATCCAGTAAAACAACTCTCCTGAAATTATTTCAGAAATGTAAAACTTTACACGTAGACAACTCACCAGTGGAGATTGGACCTTAGCTGCAATGTCTGCTTCGCCATCACTTTATTAAAAAATAGAAAAAAATTACATTTTACTGCTACTACGTAGACCAATTTCAGCAGCATGCTAATTAATTTCTTTCAGTAACAGAATAAAAGACTAAGTTTCCACTTAAAAAAATGTTAACTATAAATCAAAACGTACTGTCAACAAAAACTTAAAGTATCCATCAACAATATTAGCAACGGTCAAGCAATGATAAAAATATAAAAAGAACTCAGGCTATAATTAGAACTAATAAAAAAACTAATACTAAAGAACATTCACAATGAAAAAAACATACATTGAACTTAGTGCCTAAGCATGCACTGATGAATATAGTCAACATGTTCCCAGATAATGCATTGTTTTGCTTAATGCGAAGTGGTCCCAAATTTCACATTATAAGTTTCAGCTGTTCCTCCATTTTGTATCTATGCCAAGCCTCACTTACTCATGCAATTTAGTTCCTTGTACTGCTCTATATAAAAAGTTCAGATACATACGCTTGATGGAAATCAGAGATAAAAGGTGTTGGGAATAAGTCATGTGTGATATCAAGCGAAATACGTCAGCAAGCATCTCTATAAGAACGTAACTTCAATTATGAGAAATGTTGGCTTAAGCAGCCTGTTCCATCACTACATGCTTTTTCCAGGGTTGGAAAGCATCACTGAAAATCATCCACCTCCATCATTCTCAATCTCCAGCCTTCTCCGACCTAAATTTCTTTAGCTTCAAAGGATGCCGGATGATGGAGATGAACGATTTGCGCTGATGCTTTACAGTTCAGCAAAAAGACTCTAAACCCAACTTTCTTATTCTTGATTCCATGAACCCATGAACATGCGTCAACATGAAAATAAAGTGTACATCAGCTGAATACTAACCGAAGTCTTGGAGGAAGATCTTTTGGATTGCTATAGAATGCATCACCGGGTTTCTTCTTCAGCGGAAATGAATCCAGCAACATGTCACTGGCAACTTGGCTTCTTGAGGGAGGATCAACCATCGGCCGAATCACAACTAAGCCATCTTTCTCCCCTTTTGGTCTCGAAATGAGGTTCAAGTGACTGGACTTGAGATTGGTTTGAAAACCTTCATCCACTGCCATCCTCTTCATGTCCAAGATACCACCAGTCCTTTCCGATTCCCCATCTCTTTCATTTTGAACCAAACAGCCTATTTTAGTGATCCCATCACTACATGTACTGTTGACACTCTTGAAAGAAACTTCACTGAAAAGATCGACAGAGCGAGTTTCTGTTTCCGATGCACTCTTGTCACTCATACTATTTTCACCTTGCACACAGAATCTTGCTGTATCTGAATGTTGTGACATCCGTTTACCAGTGGAATGTAAACACTTTGCAGCAGTAGTAGAAGAACTAATCTTTGAAGGATTTTCCTCAGCAGATTGTGAATGACGTCCATCAACATATCGTCTCAATTTTTCTTCCGCAATGACAACGGTTTCGTCAGAAAATGCTGGAGACAGATCTTCATGTTGAGTGGGTGAGATCGGCAGAGGGCCAATGGATTCCAAATCACTCGACTCAGGTGATGACAGCAAAGCAAACTTTGATAAGACATCTAAATATTCAGTTGTACAGTCATCATCAACACTGTTACCATAACGATTGTGCTCTAAACAATTGACCATAGACAATCCGCTCTGACTACTTACACCTAAACTTGCATCTGTATTGTCTTCTGTCTTTACAATCTCCAAATTTACAACTGCATTCTGATCCTCAACACCGGAGTTACGACTTACACCGAGAACTACATCTTTTGGTCCAGAAATGGGATGAAAACTAAACCTTTCAGAGCCATTCACAATGTCTCTTTTTATACGCACACGAGGACTGGTCAGTTGGAGCTTTTCAATTGTAACGCTAACTTCTCGAATAATGTTCAAAGAATGTTTCATGGTAGGCAAGTCTGACAATGATTCAAACTGTTTTGCAGCATTGCTCAGAGTCCTACAAGAATCCATTGGACCCTGGTATCTTGAAATCTCCCTGCATTTCGCCATTTTTTCTGCCACATCCTCCTCATCATCATTATCATCATCACTGATGAAATGTAAAGAATTCGAATCAATTAAACGTCCACCAACAAAATCCTTAGCTTCAGCTGAAACGCCTCTTGTGCATCCTTTTTCGCCCTTTAATTTCTCAAGGTCTTCTGTTTCATCACGTTTTCTCTTCCTGGTCAAATAGTGGTGTTCTTTTACAGTGGGTTTCACAAGACATGAGTTTAATAAGTCTGACTCTTCAGTGCGTTTCTGCTCCTGCTCTGATGTCCAAACAGCGTTCTCTCGTGCACTGCCCTTGCGACATCTGGTGTTTGGTTTCTTCGTGATGATGCTGCGTGTCGCACGTCGTGAACACCAGGACTTTCTGTCTTTTGAAAATGGAACCACTGAACCGTCGTTTACACTGGTACCCTCGTCTGCTTTAGTCAAAACACACGGCACAAGAGTCGATACCAAATCCTCCGTTCTGCTCAATAGAACATCGCCAGGTAATTCACACAGATCAACCGCGTATTCAGATATTGGTTGGGTGCAATCACTGAAGGAACGTTTCTGAAAGCTTTCCTCACCAACATCTACTTCCTGTACTATGGTCAAATCACATTCTGCATCATTTGATGAACTGGTAGAATCCCAACTACCTCTTTCTATATCCGTTGAAGTAGAGGCTCTTGAATTACAAGCCTTAATTGAGTCAGTTCTGCCAGATTCCGTTGACTTTGACTGCAACTCTGAAACAAACAATTACTATTATTATTATTATTATTATCATCCTTATCAATAAATAAATTTGTAGCAACCGCAAGGTCACACCAAAATGTGAATCTGAGGCACGGATAGTCAGCCGCAAGGACAAGATGCAGTTAGATAGCCATGTGCTTGAAAGTCAAGGAGAAATAGTGAGTTGTGAGCCACTTTTTGAAGGAAGTGAATTTGAGCTGCGAAATGAGAGCGGAAAGTCAATTCCATTAATGCTAGTAATGCTCATTAAGGCATAGTCAGCAGTGGTAAAGGAAGCAATTTGGTTTTAAAAACTAAGTGTCCATTATAAATTAACCGTTCCGTTTATCATCAGCTGTTATCACTTCTATCATCATCTGCATGTAAACTGTTTGTACAGCGGCTCTTCATTCAAAGCACATCACTGAGAAACAAGAATCACTGACATAGATCATCATGTCCATTGGTCAACATATTTAACAAACCTGATTTTTTACAGTATGTCACCAAAACATCAAAATAAACCCTCTTTAAAGAAGAGATAATTAATTTAAAGAAATCGTTTTCTGATGCAAAATGAAACGATTGAAATGCAATGACGCACTTCTTTTACGCCCAGTTGGTCCGTCCAGCTGAGTCATTCTGACCGTTTCATCAGCATCTTCATCATCACCATCGTCCTCCTCATCAACCTCATCAGAGCTGGTGCTGTTGGTGCTGCTCATGTGAACAGTGGCTGCTGGTAGTGGACAGTATTCTTCCCAGTTTTCATCCATTCCTTCCAATTTACGGCTTCTGAAACATCATGTTACCATTTGTCTGATGAAGCGTAAATGCAGATGAAGAAATGAAACAACGAGTTACAAGTAAAATAAGACTTTGTTACCCCCCACAACCAACGTTTCAGATGAAGGAAGAATTAATCAAAGTCTGCATGGAAACAAGATACATAGATTACATATACATTTCATGATACGTCAATTTCCAGATTAATCAACATGGTGAATGATGACAATGTGAAACTTTTTAATGGAAGATTAAGCAATCAATTAACATGTGAGGCAAAAGATGATGGAGACATTCAAAATGGTGACAAAATTAATTCTTTTCAATTGATTTTTATTATAAAAAGAAAGTAGTACCATTACTAACTAAATCATTGACTACATTTTTGACAGTTCTTCATGATTGCTGAGGTAGTTGTGCTGCATGAATAGACAGCATGGCCAAATGATTAGCAATTAGCAAACCAATCATCAGTACCAAAATTAGTCCGAAAGACAAACAGGTCCTCATCATGGCAATGAGCAGTAAATCAGAGACATAGAAATCTCACCCATGCAGATCGTCCTTGTAGTCTGACAAACTCTCTTCATCCAGCACATTTTCCAACGTCTGACTCATCTCAAGGCTCTCCAAGTCTTCATCATCATCCATCCCGGCATCAGCTTCATTGTTTGAGGTCACCTAATGTAAAAATGCTTAACATTGAGAGCAGCCACAGAAACACAGCTTCTCTGCATCTTACATACCTTCACAAATATTGTGCAAGCAAGTATATAATTAAATGTATATTTAGAAGCTGCCGTCAGAAAGTGAACTTCGATACAGACAACTTTTGTGCATACAACTAAACACTTCACAACTTTAAAGTATACCACTTAATACTCCGTAAATTGTATGCATCCCAATAAATATATCACACAAACTAACTTCCTAGCAAGATTGATAAGTATTGGCAACTAATTTCTGCTCTTTCATACATGTCATATTATCTGCAGAGTTACTGAACAGAATGCCATTTAGTCATCCATTAAAGTTTCACATAACAGAAATTACCACAAAATTAATGTTATATCTGTTTCTACAGGCTAATAATAATTTCCCCTCACCTGTGACAGCAAACTGTCTCTTTCTTCAAGAGCAGTGACCTGACTCAATATCTCTTGTACACTGTCAGATGGTAATAACGCTGGGTGTTGGGAGTTGTTGTCATGCTGCGACAGATTGGCGAGTGATGCCAAGATGTTCAAAAGTGATCGATCTAAACTAGTGTCTGAAATTACGTCAGGCATTAAATTAACATAAAGGAAACATTTAAGAGCAAACAAACAACATATTCTTTAACATAAATCAGGTTGACGAGCCACAACATGGCTACGTTAAGTTTTATCAGCCTTCGTTGGCAATTAAAACTCGCAAGTGCTCTTATCTAAGATCGCAATCATGATCATTGATCATGCATTCATTTATGCTTTACTATAAAACTCTTGTAATGAAAAAATGCGAAAATGTACAGCATGCAAAAAAGACAATGCTTACAGTTTAAAGAAGACAAGTCATAAATCTTTCCCTTGTGGGTAAACTTTCCATATAACAAACCCAGGTCACATAATCTCACTCGAACAAGAGTTGATGCACTTGCCTAAAGATCACATACTGATACTTCTAAGGACCTTACCAAAAGAAATTTCATTATGAGAATGCCATATGACTTTGCAAAAAAATTGCTATCATTTATTTCTTCTGTTGGGCTGTTGGGAACTGTACATTTGATGCTAATAAGGAATATTCTTACATACTTACTGATGCACATGTATGCATACAAACATTCATAGATAAATACATACATACAAGAAACACAGATGAAAGGCCAACTATAGAGAAGTCATAAACTCTTTCCAACCAGAGAACATGAACACATTAATTAATAATTCCTCAAATTCACATATCTGTAAACACAGTTCTGGTTGAAATCCTATAACCATTAAACCAGAACTGTATTTCAATCTGAGAACTGTTAAGCCTGTATTGGTGCAGTGAGTCACTCACTGAGATGCTGCTGCTGCTGCTGCTGTGAAGAAGAGATGGTCTGACTGCAGCTCGACTTCTTCTTCGCAAATGTCTGACTGGATGAGTCTGTCTTCAGAACGGACCCATCATCAACCAACGGCTCCACAACATTCGGTTCTCCCGACTCTTGCGACAGAGTTAGGCTGTGGTCTGATGCTGAAAGAAGGCACATTAATCAATCAATCAAATTCTGTTTATAAATCACTCAAGTCTTTCTCATTAGCTGTGGCTGGGTTGGGAGCTATGCCTGTTCTCTAGATCATGTACTGATACCTTTAAGGCCATTTCAAAAATAACCTTTTAGCCTGGAAGGGAGCTAAATGATTTTTATCTGAATGAAATAAGCAGATGCAGATATTATTACTGATGTGTTTGCATTTCCTGCATTACGGAAAGCTGGCTAAAAGCATTTAAACAGTTGAACAGTGTGCTACAGCTGAGGTTATGCTTAATAATCATGGGTTTGTTAGACTTAAAAAGGGAATTCATCGGCATGTTGTCCCACACTCATTTCATGATAAGGTTATACACAAATAATTTCAGCACACATCATGACTAGTTGGTGCGAACTGTACACAGTGCTAGCCAGTACACTTCACTCTCTTTTAGCCACCCAGTTCATTATCTGCACTTTATGTTGCTCACTAACTAAGTAACTATTCACTAGCTGCCTCACTCGCTCACCAGCAACACAAAGCACGTACCTTTTGTTGAAGTCTGCTCAGCTGGCAAGCTAATTTCGGATTCACTTAAGCCAACACTCTTCTCACCTGAGGATCTACATGGTCAGAAAATAAACATTGAGAACAACATCAATGAAGAAAATAAAGAACTGATTTGCAGCAAGAGTTCAACCATAACAAACCAAGTACAAGAAGAGGATTAAAGGCTGAAGGAAGTTGAAGTTATCTTAGATAGAAGTCATAAGACCAACAAATCTGATTCTAGCAACAGCTTTGAATGAAAAAGCTTATCCACAGCCTTAACAATTATTGTAACCAGTACTATGAATAATTTTTTATGCATTGTCTGCTTGCCTATTTAAAATGTAAGTTTGAGCACAAAGCCTATGCTCATATTAACGTGACTGATTGAATCTCATTGGTTGCCCTTCAAATAACTCGGTACAGAAGCAACCACCATTTGAAGTCTTGTGTATCAAAACAACAAAGACAGCAGTGTCATAGAAGTTTCCAGACAAGATCATTCTACTATATGCTCAGTTGCTCACATTAATTTTCTCTGCTTCAGATTACTGCCTACAGCAGTAATTATGGAGTTGGCAAGTACAGTCTGCCAATGCCTTTCACTGAATCTGAAGTCTGGTGCATGTAATTTGTAAATCTGACAATTTGTTTTTGTGATTTGTAAGTCACAATGAAAAGTTGCTTGGTTGTTGGACAGCTACCATTATTTTGTTAGTACTTCAGCCTAACTATACCACAATGCCTGTCAGTGCGTAACAGAACAAAGATGTTAACGAGTCTATAGCGGCAACTGTAGTCAACTTTGGTCACCGGAAATGAGAAAATTCAGAAGGAACATCACAAATGAGATCTAACTGGATTTCCAGAGACACTCTGAATGAATAAGAAAAAATGCAAGGTCAAAACAAAATTCCTAGATACCGGCAAATACAAACAAATTAAGAAGCAAAGTACAGAAAAGACTGCGTATGGACACACAGGAAGTTTCGAGACATTGTGTAACGAGTTGAAGGAAAACATGAAAGAAGGCAATAGCAGACCAGTTTTCCAACAGTGAAGAGGCTCGGTGAATTGCTCGTACCACAGCCACTAGAAAGACGCCATTGGCAAGAAAATTGTTGAACCAGAGAGGGTGAATCCCTAACGGAGATAATACTACAACGATGAAGGTGAAAACGTAGAGATCGATATTTAAGAAAGGAAATGACAACTGCTGATGGAAGAGATCAGGCAAGCAGTAACAAATCTGGCATCAAGAAAGGCACCAGGTCCGGATATGTGGCTTGCAGAACAAGCGAGGTTTGGTCAACATCGAGAGCAGCCGGACGATGACTCTCATGCAGGAAGAATGAGGAAGTTGAACATAACATGGATCGACAACATCCTGAACTGGACGAGACTTCTGATCAGTGGCTTAATTAATATGACACTCGACAGAAGACACGGTCGGGCAGTGAGAGTCCATTTATGTAGCCAACCGTCACAAAGCGATGATGGTGATATGATCATATAAGATGACATGTAAGTTACACAACTAATCTTACACAGGTCGTTCAAATGACTGCAGAATCTCATGCAACTGTTGTCGCATTTGCAATTCCTTAGGCATCCATGGACGCAACTCCCGGTCTACAAAAAGCCAACAAAGATATGGTTTGTAAAATAGCTAAACACACATCTATTCTTTTAATACTACAGCATCTCAAAAAATGCACAGAGGACGATGGAAGAGCCTAGTGAAGATGGCATCAGACACTTATGGCGTTGAACCCATGGTTGCTGATGATCTCAAATGTAAACATCAATTCCAATTCAGGAAAATCTTACATCAAATTTATTATGATATGGCAATTTATTTAGAGCCATCCACATGGTCATAGGCAAAGCTAATAAGGGCTTAAATTAGTAAAATATGCAGATTTAGCAGAAGGAATAAAAATTTTTAAACACTTTTGTACCCAGTTCTTTAGCTCTCCTATGGTTGGCTAGAAAATGACAGTAGCACCACCAGTGTAACAATCTATGTCTGCAGTGTGTAACTGTGTATCCTCTATTTTTTTCATACACTGTAAATGCAATGCTGAATTAAGGCACTGGTAAGCAAATTACTGTTCACTTAGTTTCAAAAGGACTGGAACTGCAACTTATAAACTGAATGTGGAGAAGATAACCATTTCATATTTACTTATTTTTATTTATTTCTCCATTTCTATAGAGCCCCTTCAAGCATAGATGTCAAGATATTGCTCTTAAGTTTATTCAAATCAATTTTATGCAAAGAATGAAATCCAACAGTTGTGTATTTTGGAGGCACTTAAAATAGGAAAACAATTCTTAAAATATTGCAATATGTTCCAACTGTAACCAAATGTAGTGATTGCAAATCATATTGAGTTATCCAAGGTGTGGATTTTTTTCTGTGTAGGAAAAGTAATGAGCAGATGCTGGTCAAAATGTTCCAACATATCAAGATAACCTGCAGGGTAATTGCTAGCTACATCAATATGAATGTTAAAGTCAGACATATTAACTATTTCAGAAGTAAAAAATTAAAAAGAAGAATGATGACCAGTAAATGTTCATTAGCAACATTTCTGGTTGGTTCCAGAAATGAGATTGGCAGCCAGGACCTAAAATGACTTGGGTGCTGGAAAATGTAACATGAACCTACACACTAATACACGGTGGAAGAAATGGCATGAAAAGGAAAGCAAGTGCCCCATTATAATCACTATCAGAAATGACTGCCAATTGACAAGTCTTGTTTTTATTTCCAAACTGTTTCTTAATGTAAAAAACACTGACTGCTTTTTACATTGAAGGTCTTTTTTGCAACTGGATTGCCTATCCCTGCTTCATTCTCACACTATCTCCTTCAATATCTCCTCTCTTCTCAACCTCTCTCTTTATTTTTCCTCTCCCTACTTGTGTCTCTACCGCCTTGATTCTATCCTGTCACCTTTTATTTAACTCAATCTCTCTCACAGATTCTCTCTTGCTTTCACAGTTTCTCTCTTTAACAATGTCCTTCCATCCTTGATTTGCTCCAACCGTAATTACTGAACTCTGCAAACGATGTTACCTGGTGAATCTGGAGGTTCCAGTGCTGATGAAAGATTCCTGTCTAAGCGTCTCTGCTTTTCATCATCCCACAGTGCAACCAAACCAGGATTTGCACCAAGTCTATCTGAACAGTAAAACACAAACCAACTGACAACACTGCCAAATGCAATCAGCATCACAGTCTTACCATAAAGATCCACTTCTTAAACTAATGCTCAATTTTGGATACTAGAGCAAGCTGTGGAAATAACCATGTAAGTTAATAAAAATGAGGGCAATAACTAACATTATGTGTGTAATTGAAACTGGTTTTGTGTCTCTGTCAGTAAAGCAGTACTTAAAACTTGGCCAAGTCTGACTCCAGTCTGTCATGTTGTGCACTCTAACTTGGTAGATATCATTACGACTTCAGACTATGTTCATGTTACGTGCAGCAACCTAATCAATACTCATATAGACACTTACTATATCATTATTAAGTAGGTAAACTTGAAATTATAACTGAAACTGTAGACAAATCAGAATATATACTTAATACGCCCTATTATTAAGACATCAGATTTTCATAGATCTACTACTTCAGCAGTACTCTACAATAGGCATGGTTGGTCATTTGGTCATACCTTCAGTAACATCTAAACGATTGAATATGTCAGCAGCCACTACGTCCGCTTCCAGTTCACATGTGCTCATCTTCTTAATGTCTGGAGTCAAAAGAAATTCCCTGTTCACAACGAAGCACAGCTCTTCTTTCACAGAACAACTGATTTTCATTTCAAACATTTAAATTCACAAAACATATTAAATCTGAAATAAATCCTGAAAATGAATGCTGAATAAGACAGTGATCAACTATACACCATACATGCAGGACTGCTCAAATGCTCAATAACACCTTAGACGGCTGACCAAAGGAACTTAGCCATGCATCTATAAAAAATAGAAGTACACAACTACTATTACATAACTGTCATAATTTACATGCCACAGCACAACTAACCAGGTAAGTTAGCACAACTAAAGAAAGAAAATAGCAGACATACTGAGGAATGGTGGATGAGGTCCAAACATCAGGACGCTCTTTGCCGGATATCTTCAGTGAAACTGACTTTTCCAAAGCAACAGATGAACTTTCACTGATTTCTGCTTGGTCAACTTCTGACAATTTTAACGTAGCTGAAAGAATTATTTAACTTTAACCAGATAATAAACTATGCATAGTAAAACCCTGTTTCAATTAAGTAAGTCCTTTTTTATCCTGGCTTGGGACAGGCTCAGACATCCTGAGATAATCTGAGGCGGAATTTGAGCAACGAAGAGAGAGTGGAAGTAGATTCCATTCTTTGGGAGCAGAGGCATGGAATGCACGTGAGCCCATAACAGTTCTGCATCGAGGCTCAGCTAAAAGACCCATGCTTGATGATCGCAGGCAATGAGAAGGAATGCAAGGTGTAAACGAAACTGTTACCGTGAATAAGTTGTGTTATGGTATTCTTATAATTAAGTTTTGCAGGTCAGGTTATCCATACATCAGACAAAATAAAACTCAAGGCAAGCAGAGCTCCGTGTATTTTGGCTAATCATTTTAAACTAATCTTAAAACACTAATTTCAGATCTGTCAGATGGTCATGCTTGGTATATCTGAGATATAAGAAAAAGAGCAATGTCTAAATAAATATTTCATCATAGATGAACTCAATAATTAGGACAAATTCTTGGACATAAAATACTTAGAATTTCACATATGCAAAAAGGCACTTTCTAGATAACGTTTTGATTATAATAATGTAGGAATACATTATTAGATCAGACTATAAAAAGATGCTTTTGACGAACTCATAAGCTATATGAGCTACAAAGTATGATAAGATTCTTACACATATCTGGAGGCACAGGCTGGCGAAACTTTACAGCACTTGCATTTATGAGGTTCATACCAAACAGATTATAATCCATAAACATCTGAAATTTAACCATAACCAACAAGATAATGACAGACTACTTAAGTCAAAAGCTCATATGCTGAATATAGCAGAGGCAACTATCTTAATAAGTCATCTGCAAAAAGATTACGCTCAAGTTTAGAGCTCAAGTTTAGAGTTCTAGTCTGTAGTTGTAACTGAATAGGGTTGATAAAGATTAAAGAACTATGTATGTTGTACGTGAAAAGCAATTGTAAGTTCTCATTTACATAATAACACTTCATCACTTACTTACAATCAGGGTGCTGATAAACTGACTAAACAAGACCATGTGCAATCAAATAGAATAGTCTTCAATCACTTTTAAAATAGAGGCCTAGAAAGAAGAAGAGTGTACAGAATATATATGTTATATATGGTGACAGGACAATTACCCCCTGGACAATTACCCCCCGGACAATTACCCCCCGGACAATTACCCCCCGGACAATTACCCCCCAGACAATTACCCCCCCGTACCAATTACCCCCCGGACAATTACCCCCCGTACCAATTACCCCCCGGACAACTACCCCCCCCCCGTGGCACAGTGTGATCTTGTTCACTCACGCGCATACGAAGATATGCATGAGGGAACGAACATTCTCATGGTCATGGTGTTCGTCATTGTGAGACCTTCAGCGCTGCCTAAGCCTATCACCCGCCACAACCTACAAGGAAGAAATGTGCGGATACAAACGCAAGGATTTTGGCAATCGTTCGCAAATACGAATATCAAATATTTTACTAGGCACCCGTTGCATCTAACTTAGAACCGTGTTTCGATTGGATTTTATTTAATATTTTTGCAAACTGAATCCAGACCTCTATCGATATCATTTAAATATTTCATTAGGCAGGTGTTAGGACTACAACTAGCTTAGAACCGTTGTTAGATTAAATTTTATTTAGTATTTTTCTTGAACGTTAACACTAACTTGCGTTCAACACAACATAGACTTCTTTATTTTCACGGGGGGTAATTGTCCGGGGGGTAATTGGTACAGGGGGTAATTGTCCGGGGGGTAATTGGCACGGGGGTAGTTGTCCGGGGGGTAATTGTCCTGGGGGGTAATTGTCCAGGGGTAATTGTCGGGGGGTAATTGTCCGGGGGGTAATTGTCCAGAAGGTAATTGCCCTAGAACCGTTATATATATAATATATATGTATATATATGTAAAGTAAAACAAATGAGTACAGACAAAAATGAATGCAGAATATTGTGTCAATATCTTTCTTTCAAATAGTTGTCCGGAGTAATCAGTGAATTTTTCTGCAGCAGTTTATTACTTTCACTAGATTCACTGAATTCCAAAAAATATATGCATGTGATAACAATACACATTTCGGTGACTTAATGTCTTTTTTTAATTATATTGCAATGTCAGTCTTCAGGGATGGCTGATTAAAAAATTAGGTGAAAGATGAGTGGGGGAATGAACGAAGATTAAAGCGGATGGAGTTGGAAAAAGGAATTCTATAAAGTGGCAGTCAACATCTGGAGACCTGAGGAAAAATCCCTAACTGCATCTCATAAGCAGGTTATGCAAAAACATTGTTGTACATTATTTATCAATACTCAAACCAGGAGAAGTATATCTCAATATATCCAGAAAATTATGAAACATTTGAATCTCTGATAATAGGTCTAGTAGCCTACCATAGTAGGCCTAAGTCCCTAAAGATTAAGTCACTGCTCGCGATAAGACAATGCACCAAGATTCCCGCTGTGGATGACAAGTGAGCATAGACCAACACCATTTTCTTTAATACCATAGAATACAGTCCTTAAGATATTGACTGGGGTAGAATAGTTAGGGAGCAAGAAACAGCCATACCTGTAACATATATGGTATGTGTGACTCATACGGCTGAATGACACGATTCATAACAGCACCAGCAAGCAACAGATCAGCAACTCTGCAAGTTACAAATTGTACAGCCTTCTCATCGTGCTAACACTGAACTAAACAACGATAATTTTCAAGAAATAATCAATATCTAACTTCTAAAGACCTCCAATTCTCAATGTTAAGGTTTCAATGGTGAGGAAAGCTCTCTAGATACTTGCATGAACTACACCAGCTAGCCAGTAAATTCAAATAGCTCTGCATATTTTCAGTAAAGTAATTAGCACAGAAACAACAGTCAACTGGAGGCAAGAGGTCTAAACCAATAAAGCCTACATAGTTGGCAATGCAATCTTTTAAAACAAATCTTTCAAAATCAGATTAAAGGCACATAACTCACTTCTTAATCATGAATGGATTGTAAAGGTAGATCTTGAGAAATGGCTGCTCCTCTGCGTGATAGCCATAGAAAGGACTGGAAAAATCAAGAACAAAAGAATATATCAGAGATCTTCTTTCAAAAAAGGAAGATTGTTATGGGAAAGCATATTACAGGAACCTGGACAACAGTCAACAGTCATGTGCATACAAATTGACATCAGAAGCCTGAACAAATTGATCAGACTTAATTTCTGCAATAGGATGAACTGCAATAAATGCACAGTTGTCGCCTAACCATGTTTGAAAACCTGATCTCCAAAGAAAACCATGTTAAAATAATCTTCTCATTTTGCGTGGCTTGTCCTAGAATAAGGAAATGAATAACCTGGACCTGATCTAGTTGATGCGCCTGCATCTTGCTTTTCCTTCATAACAAAGTCATAAGTCATAACCAATACCATACTTCACATTACAAGTCTGCCTTCATATTCTTGCATTTTTCTTCTTATTCTGTAGCTGTCAACTTATTTTCATCAAGAAGAAAGAAACCAAATAGACCCATTTTTACAAGATAGCACAATGCATTTGACTTAGAATCTAACGTATAATAATAATCTATGGTGAAAAAGAAGACACTTGCATGCCAGACACCAGCGACACTTTATAGACATGTTGTATAGTAGACGAAGCTTTTCCCTGAGAAATATTGATGGCTTTGTCAAGATTGACTGCAAATTCCTGAAGGTATGGACCAGCAGGCAGACTGCCATCGTACAAAGCATACAGATATGGAAAGACACCGTGAACATGCAAGCAAGTCTTTTGACCTAAGAATCACACACAAAATAAGAAACAGTTACAAAATAGTATCGTTGCACAGTGACATAGTAGCTTTCAAGTCTGCCTCCAATCTATCTTCATGTACTTGAACTAGAACTATAACGACTAAAGCTTTAAGACCATCTACTCTAACATGAAAACTTGGATTTCTGAGTCAATATTATACAAAAGACTACTGGTAAATGAATTAATAATGCAATAGAACCCAAATCACAGACTCACTTACTTACATACCTAATGCTAAAGACTCTTATATGAACTAAAACATTGAACAGGGTAATTATTGTCTATGTTTGATTAATTAATTAGTTAATTATTTACTTTTCATTGAACCCATATGCAATTGAACAACACCAGCTGTTGTATATCACTCTAAGTAAATGGTGACCCAATTAAAGGGTTTTTCTTCCCTATTAATCTTACATTCTTTGCTGTATTCATTGTTTGTATTTCGTGCTGTTTGTTTGATGATATCAATAAAATTTATGCTTATGGAGCATCCAAAAAGGATGTCTACAATGAGAAACAGAGTGCAGGGAAGGGGTCATCGAAATGAAGACAAATGTGAACCAGGGGAGGGTGGTTGGGGGTCATGACCAGTGCAGATGTCCACACCCACTATTTGGTCATGTATCAAAACAGCCTGTTAACTGTATTAAAACCTGTGTCATATACATTATACAGCAATGGAGAGCTTCAGTCAGATGGTTAAATCATTCATTTCGAAGATTTACATAGCACCACTTATTCACTGACGAGTAATGAAAGGGGTAAAACAGTTGCTATCTAACAGTGGATATGACATTTCAAATAACATGCCTTTAAATAAGATAGAACCAGTGGATTAATTATTAATGGCCTTATTTTCGGAATCAATTTCACGATGTTTCATTTTGGGCATTGGTTTTGGTGTGCAGACATCTGCAAAGAGGTATGGGGTAAGGTTAAATGCTGACAAATGCAAAGAGGTATGGGGTAAGGTTAAATGCTGACAAATGCAGACAAAGAGGGGTCCAAAGTAGGTAATTTTTCTGTGGACGTCCTTTATGGACGATCCTTATGGTCAAGTTTCTTTTGCAATGCAATGTTTTTTAAATTCAATTACTCAATTGCTCACTTTGTAATTCTCTTATAATCAGTATTATGTATGAGACATCAAAGACAAAAGTTTGTCATACACATATAAAAAGACAAAATTACACTAAGTCTTGAAGACGCAAAAAACTGGTGCTGTGCAACACAGGGCTAGCTGCATATGAGGTTAGATTTACAGCATCATGAATTCAATGATCATTGAAAAATATGCAAAAAACTAAAACTTTATAAAGCATTTAATGATATTGCACAACAAAGTGAATAGAAAACGTAATCTAAAGCGTTACTTGAAAGTTAGGCACAGGGCACATGCTTATTCCCAAGCAGAGCATCAGATCAAAGGTCCAAAGGCATCAAGTGAACAATGGACATCCAAGTCCAGGTGATGCTTCTTCCATTCTTCTACTATTAAATAAACTGTTTCAAGAAGTGGAGGGCAGAACGTTTGTGAAGAGTTCAATCTTACGTAAACCATTCAGCAATGCAGAAACCTCTTTCACCTGATCTGAATTTAACTAGACTCATAATATTATTCAACTGACAATGAACATAACAACAAAACTGAGACAATAAAAAACCAAATTTTTTTAAACCTTAACATTTCTAGCATGGCCGACCAATGATCAACTTTAAAAAAATAACATCTGATCAAGTTGTAAAAAAAGTAATTTCACAAATATAATTATTAGAAATTTTCAAAAAATACCGGATGTATTTGGACCAAAAATCCGTATCACAGGGACTCGATATATATTGCTTCGTCGAAACTCTGAGTAGACCATATCGAGGCCAGGAACCGGTTCAGCCATGAGATGGTCAGTAGTAGCGATACACATTGAAAACATCTTGTAGCTATACAACACAAACATAACCAAACGAAATCTTTTAAAAATATAAAATCAACAACAACTGTTCAAACATCTTAGGAGTCATTGCATAATTACGTAACACTCGAGGGTGGGTTGGTGGGGTCATTGAAAATGTTATGAAACGTTACATGGGTGGGTGGGGGTAGCTGAACGTCACGTAACGCCTTGAAAAAAATTATTAATGAATATTGAACCTCCATCGAATGACACTTCAGACATGATGTGATTGAAGTCTAAAAGTTCGTGACAATGATTTAAAACATAACCGAATTAGGTCAATTTATCTGAATAAGATCCGGCAGTAGACACCAGTTAACACATTGGCCGCCTACTACGAGTTAACATGGCGTGTAGGCGGTGAATGTGTTAACAAGCCAGATAAGTTCTGTTATTCCGTTTGTGCAAACCAGAAACCGCTCTTCGAATTGTTTTGATAGTTTTACCAATGGAACAACGTGGTAGACCTAATTGCCAATGAATTCCTGACATCGAAGAACCATTTTTAACATTTTGAAGCATGTTTTACTTAGTGGACATGATCGCAAACATCTAAAATTAATGCTCAACAAAACTCAGCAATATTTTTATTAATAATTATCGAAGTGCCCAGACTAGGGAAATAAATAGCTCATCTTAATATTGATTAATTGCTAATGAAACTTTTCAGCAGTGTAAAATTTTATTCTTGCGGTGAAATTTATGAAAATTGAAGTTCACACATGACTGTCATATATAAAACATTGTGTATAGTTTAAGCCTAGTCTACTGTCAAATAATAGGCCTAATTCACATGTACCTTAATATCTTATAATAAATTCGCTATGAAAATATGAATAATAATTATGCGCTCACATAAGCCAATAATAGACCTAAATCTCAACTGATTTTTCGTAACAATCGTTACGTAACGCTATCAAGGACAACGCTACAAAGCGTTACAGCGTGGGTGGGTCGAAAACGGTCATTTTCGGCGTTACGTAATTATGCAATGACCTCTAATACATAATGAATTGAAGGTTTAGGCAAATAAAACGTTTTTGGTACCAGAATGCTATATATTGACAATAATAGTTTAGTAATTATATTATATATTTAGTAATTATATCCAATGTGGGTATGGAGAAAGATGGAGAAAATTAGTTGGACAAGACATGTTACGAACGAGGAAGTACTAGCGATGGTAGTAGAGAAAAGATCTCTGCTGGATACAATAAAGATAAGACAAAAGAATTGGGTAGGACATTTGTTGCGAGTAAACTCACTGCAGAAAGAAATAATTGAAGGAAGATTGGAGGGGAAAAGGTGGAGAGGAAGACCTAGACAAAAACTGCTGGATATGGAGGAGGGATACAGAGAACTTAAGGACATGGCACAACAGTGTGAAAGATGGAGACATTGGACATTTGGACCTGCCACTTGCCAGAGAACCTAAAGAAGAATTATATTATATTTAACTTGTGATTCTAATTTGTACATTTTTATTACCTATTATTACTTCGATGTATTATACTGATGTTCTATATCCCATTGTGCGTTTGCAAGTGGAGTAGTAAAGAAAATACTAACTTACTTAAAATGAGTTTGAATGAGTTTGAAAGTCCTGCTATACTAACAAACTTGCAGTTTAGGGCAGAAAATAGATAATGAGAGAATTTCAAGAGTTTGAAGTGCTTCTATTTGCAGTTGAATAAAAAAAAACTTAAATTCCCTTGTCCTACTGCTCGCTAATTACTTACTGCTATGCCTATGAACAACAGAACTAGTTATTGAACTGCAACTTCCAAGTAAGGTGCTGGAAACTTGCTCAAATACGTGAACAAACCTTGTAATTGCATGGAAGTGATAAACATCAGACATTTGTGAGGGTAGTGTGTTGGACTGCCGTGTTTCATACTACCAGTCACAGCTGTTGATGGCCCTGCGATCTGGAATAGTCTCCCTGTTAAACTGCATTAAATGCCAGGAGCCCTTGAGACCACGTTCTATTCTGCTCTCAAGACTGTTCTCTTTAGCAGGGGTTGGGTCGGGAGCACCTCTGAGTAGATACTCTTGAAGAGGCGCTACATAGATATATTAAATGAATATGAATATGTCTTGCATTGCTGTTCTACAATGGTCCATATTAATATAAACACTGCCCATGATTAACGGCAGCGCACATCTTTACGCGATCAAAACAATAATAATCAATTAATAAATAGCAGATGTGAAAACTTAAGCAGACTTAAGTAAACTTACAAGGCAATATTGTGTGAAATTATAAGCTAGGAACAAGAAACAAACAAATCATCAAAATGCAAAAATATAAACGCCAAATAAGCACATTTCTAAAGTTTACACTAGCAATGGCAAGTACTTGATTCCGTCCAACCCAAAGATTCATATGTAAAATCTGGTTCAACCATAGATATCCTCCCTCGTAGGCCTACCCTGGATATCCATGGCAGGGACCTGTTTTATGTGGTGTTTAATCTAAACGTCTCTGAGGATTCCTTCCACTCAAAACTTGACTATTGCAACTCTCTGTTCTTAAACCTTAATTGACTCCTCAGTGTCCTCACAACTTAAGCGCCTCCAACTCATACAAAATTCTCTTGCTAGAGACGTCACCAGAACACCCAGACATCCCTCTGACATCAGAAACTTCATATCGCTGACAACTTTCAAGAAGCATCTAAAAACGAAACTTTTTACACAGGCCCTTCTTGACTGACTTTTCTCTGCTCCAAGTGCTTCTGAATCGTTGCTACTGTTTTTGTAATCGATTGCTTATACGAACCCATGGCATCTTTGGTTATAGGCCTTAAATAGCACGTACCCTGTCTATCGATCGGTCCTGTTTTGGGTAAATGCCTGTGAATTCCCGCTACTTTTTTGGACGTTATAACACAGTATAACACTTATAACTTATAAGTTATATTATTTGGTCGTATCTTAGCAAATAACAGTGCGATTTCAAGTCGTGAATTTACCGCGAGTTTACTGTGATTTTTCCCCCGTTTTTCTAACTTAGCTTACTACTATGCCTACCGTGAATTTCGACATTATTCCGTGAATGCTTGCCATGCTTACAGAATGTTGTAAAATACGGATCCTCTTGATGCAGAGAAGGGAGAATTTTGCTATTTTTAGCAGATTTTTAGTCGTGCCAAAGGAAATAAGATAGAGTTTTAAATATTTATAATTTTGATTTGTTCCGAATGTTTAGTATTCGCTCACAAGGAATTCAGTAGTATTATATAATACAGGTTATTTAGTTTACCAGCGTAAGTTTCTTGTACTTATTCAGATGTTAGGCTATCGGTTAATATTATGACATGCGATTCACTTAAATAGTAGTCGAGAGTAAGTTATAGACCCTGTGAAGTTTATTTTGGCAAAATGTATAATTAGTAGCAGAATAAGCACATTGCTTTCATACTTATTTAGATCATTTATATATCGCCTCCAGACCCAACGCTGCGTAAAAAACAGTTTTTCAATAAATTATTGTTTATAGAAAGTGCCTGCAGAGGCTTGTGGATCATGCCATTTTCATGTCCGAATAAATGTAAAATTGGCAGCTGTGCAATATTTATAAACTTATAAATTAAAAATCACCAGAAATACAACCAACATTCTTACATACATGGAAAGAGCACAAGAAAGTGATTACATGACAACAATATCAGTCCTCTGGTTCATTTCTTGATCTAGATACGACAGTCCAAACATTGTGGATCATGCCATTTGCTCGTGACACAGTAATATTGGTCGACTTCAAAAAATAATTTTCCAGAAAAGGAGCTGATGACCATCCTGAATTTTGCACCAATGAATTATCTGAATGTCGACTATATTATGTGCAAATTTTCAGCAATTTCAAAAGATACACATTCACTTTTTTGATAAACTTTATACTTCATGTTCACGATCATGACAAGGAAACGTCCTTAGAAAACACACACTGATGATGAAACTAATCAGGTACTGAGTATATATGTCTGATGAACACCAATGTGCCTCAATATAAAACCAGTACAAGTATCATTATATATCTGATTCATGCTGCTGACATGATGTCCAAAACTTGAGTGAGAATTGGCATCTGCTATATTTACTAAGTTTTATATTAAAAACCAAAAATAACTACATCCAAGTTCTTGCATATGTGGAAAGAGCACAAAACTCTGATTGCAAAAAAATATTTCAGCCCTCTAGCTCGCTTGTTGGCCGAGCTATAACAGTCCAAACTTGGTGTATCATGCCGTTTTCTCGCTGTACGTTTTTTGATCATTAACTTCAAAAATTAATATCTCGGTCAAATTTTGAAATATTCTGCTAATTTTTTTACTGTTATTCCTTATATTGCATGCAGTTTACATACAAATATTTTCAAACAAATCCAAAGGGGTGTGGTGTACACCTCTGGTTGATTTGACGTGGAATGACCCGGATAGGAGTTGATATGGGAAGATTTACCTCTTGATCACATCGATAAGGCCATGAAGAACTTTACAAAGAGACCCATAAGAAGTTTGGGTGGACACATTGAACACAAATAAGCTTAGGGAATTTTTTGCCCATTCCTGTATATAAAATCACTTTTTATACAGGTGTATTTATATATGCATAAACGTATGTGAAATTGTTGGCACCACTTTAGTTTCTCATCATCCTGGCTGTGTGCATTGATGGTCATTATCTGAATGCAGAAGAGAGTGACTTTATTCACTTTGTAACAGCTGATCTCGCAGGATATCTTCGCCTGGCAGCTGTACATCTAGAACGGTAAGTCTGTTAAAGTTCATTAGGCATTGATTTAAATGCAAAACGCTTGAAATATTTTGCAGGTTTAAGGTAAAGCTAATTTATTTATATTTTATGCATATAATTTACTCATCGTGATTGTGAGTTTTTTCGCACCACTTTAAGAGAAAGTCGTCAGAGGCAATCTCGACCTGACAGCACCAAACCATGTTAAAGGAGAATGGTTTTAAAATGTTTGCAGTAAAGCTGCAAAGAAAGAGTCTTTCATTACGAAGATTTCTAGGTAGCTTATTCCAGTAAGATGGACTGACCACCACCACCACCGAGTGTTTAGGAAACACTGTGGAAGTTTGAGCCATGGGGTCTACCAGGTCACGTTGTGTGGTAGAGCGACGGAATCTACAACCTGGAACAGATAGCATTGACACAAAATGCTCCCTAAGATTACTCGGGGCTTGGCCTGCAAAGCAGTTACACATGAAGATTAGAATCTGAAACTCACTGCGTTTTTGCATTGACAGTTCCTCCTGTATAAACTTGATATATAACTGAACTTTGGTGTGCCACCAATCAGGTGAGTCACGTCATTATGAACAAATTGTAACTGATTGAGACACTTTAGGGTTAGGCCCACATAGATAGCACTGCCCTAGTCAACTCTGGTGCATATGAATGCATGTATCAGAGTTGTGGCAGCAAATGTGTCTGTTGTGTTGCCTCTGAGATATACCAAAACTATTCATATGTATACTTGCATACTGTTCAAAAAAAGACCTAATCTACCTTCTAAACACATCATTCCAAGAAACTTTATTTGTAGATTTCAAAATACCACAGTCCAAAGTTATGCACAGTTATGGCTATTTAAGCTGAGATGTGTTCATTCATTCAAGTATACCATATATATCACCTCAGAACTTTCAGTGCTCACCCTAATTGAAACGTGACTCAGTTTGGGTATTGACCAATAAGGCGTGCTGCAAAGTGTAATTTATGGTCATTGGTCAAGGGAAGCTAGCCGACCAGATGGCAAGCCAAAATGAAAGGATAGGCAATATTAGTTGAGTCGAGTTGCAACACAAGAATGAGTAAGTGTTGTTGCAGCACCGGTTAAGAGAGAGAGAGAGAGCGAGAGCGACAGTGCAAAGCTGGTTCAGTTGATAAAAGCATCAGTCCTTGTCACATACTTAATTAATTAAACTTCCAAGGAGCCCACAGGCAAACAAAGCATCTGATAATTAGGCCATTAGCGTCACATTACAGAGTGACTCTGTAACTTCGATATTTATCTCCTAGTCAACTGCTCTATAAGACTAGATTAGTTTATAAATAAGCGACGCTTCAATATAATACTCCTACATTCAATAAAACGAAGTGTCATATTTTTGTGTTTGCATTGGTTGTGGCTGGACCTTTGATTGATGGTCGATATTTATAATGACAAGTTCGAAATGCTGAAGTTTTAGTATAGTTATATATGTTCTTGTGTGATCTGTGGCTCAACTTCACTATTTATACCCCTACCTTTTAGACAGCAACTTGTCTATTGATATGCCTACCTTTTAGACAGCAGTTAGTTAGCCTGGCCATTACATTGTTGTCGCTGAATAGCCACATCGCATTATCATATTTTTTGGTCATTAGTTATAAAATGTTTGAAGTATATGAACAATTGAAATGAAAAAAATATTCAATTAAGAAGTGATTTTGTTTGCAGGGTGTTGGTCTTTCCACCCGTTCTCAGTCGTTATCGTTTTCTCATTCACAAAACAATACAAGAGGATTTTCCTTTCCTCTACAGTTTTTCAGTGGGTGCAGGAGATGAGAGGAGGCCTGTTGTCTGCCTCAAAGTATTATTCACCAGGTATGTACCTCATCCACCTCTCTCTCATATGATCAGTATGTAACTACAGCAACGAAACATTGATTGTCTTCAGTCTCATAAACCTGCAATATCTGCAGTTTTAAGAAATTAAGACTTGTCTGCAATATCTATTTGGCTTAACCTCTGGACACTGCCAGATTTTGCTTGGAAAGAGTGTGCACTTTTATTGGCTTTTAATCTGTGCGATTGCAAATGTCATCATGAGTCCGCTACCTGTCAAGTCAACCAAAGGGGGTATTTGTGTTTTCGACAATTTTTTAACATCTACAATTTGTCACCATTTGGCAGCCGCCACATAGTTGGTTGCAGCTGAAAATGAGTTGCCTGGATTTGAAACTCAGTTGCCTGGATCCTTCCAGAGAGCGGATGAATTTCCATGCGCTTCTCCTGCAAGCCTTCAGACCTGGATTATGAAGATTCAATGAATGCATAGACCCACTTTTGGATCGCGACCCACAGTTTGGGAAACACTGCTGTAATAGTAATAGTAATAGTAATTGAACATTTATATAGCGCCGCTCACAGATTCAGTAAGTGAAGTAACATGCAGATCTATATTACCGTAGGTGTCATGCTATCTGAACCACGTGTAGCTGTGTTGTTCACCACTTATATAATTTCTTAAATATTAGCAGTATAGCTTGCTTGGTTTGTAGAAGTGTTCTTGATTTCATCATTATTGTTATATGGTTGACTTCAGTTTAAAAGTTATAGTATACGTTCAACAATGGTAATTAATGGAGTCTTAATTAATGTATTTAAACTTCTTTTGAAAAAGTTGAAATTTTTATATAAATGCTTTGTTTATAAATTGTCATAAAAAGCACATGACTGAAGGGGAGTTACAAGAAAATGCTGTGCAAGAAATTGTTTCAAGTATTTCCCATTCCTATGTAAAAAATACAGGGACATGAAAATGTTATGAATAATGATTATCAGGTGGTCCATGTATTGTGACTTAGCAGTTTTAGATGCAATTTTTGTAGGTTGCCTTGGGATTTTTGTCTGCATCTTGTGTTAAGAGAAAGCATGTAATACCAAGAATTCAAGATGTGTGTTGCTGGACGTTTAACGTGTTTATATATACATATATATATATATATATATATATATATATATATATATATATATATATATATATAAAATTAATAATTATATATATATATGCTCTGTTCTGAGTTTACTTTTATTCCTTGTGTTTAGCATGAATTCACGAAGTGATTCAGATGAAAACATAAGATATTCTGGTAACTTGCTCTCATCATCAAATCTGCAAGTAAAAGACAAAAAGAATGCTGCAAAAATAGCAGCTGTAGAAGACAACATTCCTCCTAGTCATCATCATCATCATCATCATGAAAAGTATGACTACTTTTATAAAATATACTTCTGCTACAGATTATGTTTTACAGACAGCTTTTACGCAATATTTTACGTTTAAGCGTGTTGTGCTCTGCTCTGTAACTAATTGTTATTGACAATTCGGGATACTGCACTACACAATCTTGTGAAACATTCTCAACGTCACTTAAGTTGCACTTGTTCAGAACTGTCGGGTTGCTACGTTAAGTACCTTTGTGAGGTTATTGTAATGCGCTATATAAATGTTCCATAACGTACATACATTGTTCATAGGCAGTAAATGCCTTTATAAGTATTTTTAATAGATGTGGAAATTATAATTGAATGATCAGATGTGCAATAAGAAGCCAGGTAAATCATTAAGTAAACTGAGAGAGTGATTCCATTCTTTCAGAAAGCCAAAAATTATATGAAGACATTTTGTTAAAACCTTTAAGTGATAGAATTAAAGATGTTGGGAAAACATTTTTTGCCTGTTAAGTAAATTTTGCCAGTTGTGTAAATTAGATTAATTTGTGCTGAGTTATTGTTGGATGTAAGTTCATGCAGTTTAATTTCTTTTTGTGAATAAACAGGAGCAAGATGAAGAAACCTGACATGCCAATATATGTACCTAGAGGCCGACGTCTTGCTGCAGAGTCTGAGCTTCCAAAACTTGGAGAAGAAAAGAAAGTTGACAGAAGACCAAAGAAGCTGGAACCAGAACTGGACTCAGAAATTCAGGAATGCCCAAGTGAAAACTCCCTCTTAAGCGAAGAGCAAAACAGCATGTTTGGCCATTCTGAACAGGTGCCAATAGTGCACAATGGAAGCACTGATTTTGCTGTAAGTGAAGCAAAGGCAAAAAGTCAGGGAAAGAAAAAGACTTTGAAAACAGTTGCTACTGATCCCATATCTGAAGAAAGTCTTGGACAAAAGAAGGCAAGGTCTGGTCAAAAAGCAAATGGCCGTCAGAAAAAGAATTTGACTGGTGTCAGTCCTCAAAGTATGAGCAATGATTCAGTTGAAGTAGTTAATGATTCAACTGGAAATGGTGGCTTTTCAGTTACAGCTGAATATGATACATTGAAGGCTAATAATTGCGATGAACCGTCTGCTCATACTGATATCTCTTGTCAGCCAAGTTTAGCTTCATTATCTGCTGAATGTGATTCAAATGAAACTTTGTTGACTTCGGTTGCTGCTGCTGCTGGAGATGCTTCAGGGATAAGTGCCACTCTGCTTGCAACAGATTATAATGTGCTAGCATCTGACAGCGATTCAGTTAAGCAGAACCAAAACTTAGATCATTCAGCGGCTAGTTGCACGGAGATGGTTAGGACTGGGAATTCATTAGCTAATGAGAACATGTCAAGTTGTTTGGGTCAACTAAGAAGACCAGATAATGCATCACCTCGGTCGAATGTAGGATTAGCTAGTACCGGTAGCAATGAACAATCATGGGATGCTTTATTTGATGACAGTGGTGAGGCACTTCATCCAGACTTAATGAATCAGGTAATTACAACTGAACGGTACCATTTTGTTTTAATGGGATCAGATGTAGGTGTTTAAATAAACATTTCACTTTGCTTCTTCTAAATGTGCTACGTGAAGAATTGTGGCAATTAGTATACAGAATAATCTTGCACAGACATTAGTCTAGCTTCAATGAACTTTGAGTATTGCTGGGTAAAAGTGGTATGAAATTATCATGTTGAAACTACTTACCTCAGTGGGTTTTTGTTAAACTATTGGTGTACAGAACCATCATCCATATATGAATATGAAGCAGGTTCTGTCAATTGCAGATAAGATGTCAAGGAAGATGAAATGGTAACTTTTTCTTTGTCCATACAAGAAATTGTCTTTATATGTCAAGAATACTTAGTGCAGTTTCTGCACAATGATAATAATTAGTGGTGGACTAGACAAAATTAATGAGGAATGAAAAAGTGTTAATGGTTCAGTTGATGGCAATTTTAGCAAATTTATCAAGTTGAAGGTTATATGAAGTATTAACAGTTTTGAGGAGAGTTAGATGGTTTCTTGAGAGGAGGAGGATGCACCAATGGATGGACAACACAGAAGAGAGTTGTCACTTATACTGCGATATGCTGCTGTTTTATGAGTACTTCTGTCATGACATTTCTATTACATATCTGCTGATCTTGCAAAGCAGAAGAATAAATTATAGTCTTTCGTGCAGTGTGATGATCTTTGTATAATTAGCGTGAAACCGCATTGTACTGATTTTGTGATTCTGGATTCAGATGAACTGAATAGACAATGGAAGGAGATAATCAGGAAGAATGAGGAATGAAATGACTTTTGTTTGCATGCACTTGCCTCTCTTATTGGTATAAACATTAACTGAAAACCTTTGATGCATGTAAAAGCAAAAAATCCGGCATTATCTCCTGTAATTGAATTTGACAGATAACGGAATCCCTTGGTGCTATTAATGTTCAGAAGCCTCAATTTGATTATCTCAACTATCAGCCAAAAGATCCAGAAATTGGTGAAGAAGGTAAACAAATGTCTTGTTATCTTTCTTTGCATTGTCATTGTTTGCATATTACTTAAATTCATTTTTACATTTAGCCACAATTAATATCTTGCTTGGCAATACTTTTTAGTTGCAGTTTCTTAATCCCTTAGTATTAGAGGTGACAGATTGTATTGAGTCTGCCACTTCAATAGCACTACTGACTAATTCTTCAATAATATATATATATATATATATGTGTGTGTGTATATATGTTACTAGATGCACTCTGCCTTGAAGACAATGAAGTTTTAGTTGACGATTATTGTAACTTAACCTATCGTTAACAAATGTAGTCTAATCAATTAACTTTTTTAATCGGCTCCAGTCCATGTATATATATATATGTGTGTGTGTGTGTTTAAAAAACTGTTTATGTATGTTTGTGTGTATATATATACTTTTATATATACATATATGTATGTATGATCACTTGTTACAGTCCAGTTGGTTCTTTATTTTGGGTTAACAGTATTACTTGTATTCAACCATGGGAGTTGTGTCTATTTCTATACTGCTCGGGAGTAATTCTGGTTTAAAAATAGCTCTAGGTCTATGTCAGTGGTTTCAGATTTTTGAAAGAAAAAGTATCCCATATATAATGGTTTTACTGTAATTGGTTGACATTAATTTACCGGTCTTATACTGGTTGAGCTCCCTGTATCTGCGCGACCTCATTCGTCTGCTGGCCTTGGCCTCTTCTCTTCACCAGCTCCACTCCTTTGACTGGTATCATCTCTTCGTCCTACGTGTATACTGTATATGCGTTTTAGCCATGCGAGCATGGCTGAAACGTGAGCCTTTACTCTCGTTGACCCTGCACCTTGAAACCAGCTTCCTTCTTCGACACGTTCTTTCTAATTAACTGGTGAGCCAAGAGCCTCCTTTCGCTTTCTTAAGACCTCTTTTTCTCTCTTAGTCTCATGCACTGGGAGCACCTCTGATTAGTGTATACTGCGAGAGGTGCTATGTAGAATTGTAGATTTATGAATACAATACAATATTGGCATTGAGCTGCGAACCCTAGAGCGTGTTCAATTACTGTTGCTGCATTCTTTTTGTACTTTTTAATTGTAGAGTTTGAACACTTGATAGAAATTTATGACTTTCCAGCTTCTCTGCAAACAGTCGATTTAGTTATGGCCTTCAAGGATTTTCAGTAAGTTGTCTGCATAAGTTATTAGACTTGGGCTGATCTAACTTGGACACTGCCTTTTTTAATTCAGGACTCATTCCAGGTGACTGTAAATTCCATCTGATGATCTGATACAGAAACTTTTGTTCCTGCTCTGTTCTTTTTAATTTCTCATGGACTTTCAGATCTGATCTGATTGTGACTGTTACTCATCTGTGAATTTGTTTGTGAGTCTTGAATTCCAAGCACTTTTAGTCCTTGTTCTGACTTGGGCCAGATTTTTTGGATTTTTAGTTATGAGAGTTTTTGGTCCATCTACCACTGAAGATAGAGTTAAATTTAAGCAACATGAAACATGTTTAGAAACAAACTTTGAATGAGTATGCATCATTTCAGTTGTTTATATATATATATATAATTATGTATATATAGTTATATGCCAGTACTTGTATTTTTATGGCATGCATGTGAAATATGATTGTTGTGCATGCTTGAGTCGTCACAATGTCTTTCTGCAGTCTGCTGATGTTTTGATGTTTGAATAATTGATTGTTACTAATAAATATAATATATAAAGAAATCAAATACACTATGAAATATAATTTTCAGCTTCAAGATCCCTGTTATCTTGAAGATAATAAATTTCTGACTTAATCCAAGATTGGAAACTAGAAGCATTGGATTTTGAAGCATGTGGTTTTTCGTTAAATACTCATTTGTGGTTTTGAGATGTGAGTTGCTTTTTGAATGTTTTAGAGCAACGGGTTTTGAAATCAAATGGGTTGATGACACTCATGCTATTGGTGTCTTTTCAGGAAAAACTGCAGGTTATTTGATTGTTTAGTGGTTTTTGAGCTGAAGTAGTGAAGTCATCATTTTTAAGTATCGCCTCTGATTTCTACCATAATGTTGTTGTAACCATCATTTTGAGCTGAAGTAGTAGCACATGTTATGTAACAAATTATAAAGTGCATTTAGTTTATTGTACATTTGAACTTTTGCTTTGTATGGTTAATCTAATTGACTTCTCAAAATAGGAGGGTCATTAAAATTCTGTGTAGCAGATTCATTGATTGTATGTGTGTTACCATTTGTTTTCACCTTGCTTTCTATTTTACCTAATTATTCAGAATCAGTCAGATAAATCAGTCAGATAAATTCAAACAAAATGGAAGTAACTATAGGCAAAAGTTCCTGCAGTTGTCTACATGTTCCTACATGTCTGGCTTTTAATTTTGACTAAACTTTACATAACCTGAAAATTTTCCATTCCTTTATGTTGCCTGACTTCATACTTGGAGTGAAAAATTTGAAGTTTTACAGTATTTGTAAGAAAGCATGTTTGTTATCCATTTGTAAAAATCTATTCAAGTTACGCAACTTCATACGTTTATATAATTAACGACCCATTTCACTAAAATACCAATGATCATTGTCAATTGAACTCTGTGCAGTTAGCTTACAGATGTCCGTGTCTTCTCATGTAGGCTGACCTAGTCCACTTCCAAGTGTATATCTGTGTATTTATAAATTTTTTCATTATTTTATTTGCATTTATTTCCAGTTGAAGGGTTTAATAAAAAATTTGGGTTTAATAATTTATTGAAATATAAAATTTAGCTTTTGACTGTAGTTCCTATTTTGAGCTCAAAACATTTATACGTTTTATTTTTAATGTTCTTTTGACGGTTTGTTTCTCCAGCCAGCTCAGCTCTTACAACATTTCACAATCCATTCATAAAGGTTCGACCTATACAACACGCAGCACGTCAGACAAAACTAAAAGCCAAGAAGTGCACAGGTAAACTAAGACCAGGTCAGGTCAGATCACTATGATCTAGCTCTATCACGGTTAATGCGGTCAAGTTTGACTGCCTCATGAAAACATAGCTCTTTGGCATATAATTTTAAATTAGCTATGTTTGTAATTCTGTTTATATGTATGAGGTAGAAGAAACATTGTACATGCTGAACAAATTCCTTAAGTTGGTGTCCAATGACTTGTTAAGGTTAGAATTTGGAGGTGTTTTTTGTATACATTTGAATCCAACAATCTAAGATTAAATGATCTTGTTCTTTTTTGATCACTGATCGTTCTATAGTCGTTTTTATTTGGCATATCCAAAGTCCAAAAAATGAAAGTTACTGCTCAGCCAATGTCGTAAAAGTTGCAAAAAATACATTTGACAAGACAGAGGTTACGGGATTTGAAGACGACAGCGAATTTTTGAGGAGTTTAAGAGCTGATGTGATCGTTGATTAGAAAAACATGAGCGCATTTGTTCACGACTGTCATCAGATGTTTTTTAATTTGCCAACTAAGTCAACAAATGAATCATATCATTGAGGTGATGATGTTGTAAAGACTCTCAAAACGATTTGTTTGACCACGCAGAGATTTTAGGATTTTGAGACATAGGCTGCAATGAAAGTCATTTCGACGGCTGATGTCATGAAACTGATTTCTTGATATGACTTTTGTTGTAAGGCAAAGTTGATATGATTCATTAAAGTCAGAGTACTTTATTGTTTGTATGTGCACTTGTTAAAGCACCTCTTCAAGCTATCTACTCAGAGGCACTCCCGACTGCAGCACGGACACTGTATCAGAGTTTCACGCCAAAGCCAATTGCGAGTGAAGGACTTGCCCTAGGCCTTACATGGCGACTTGAGGTGGATTCGAACCTGCGACCCTCCGGCTGCAAGGCAGCGAACATACCCACTACACCACCGTGCCCCACTTTATGACTTGCACTCTAGGAGTTCCCTTGTTTTGCATTTGATAGGCCAAAATTGTTTCTCACATTGTAATTTCAATGTGTATTGGCTCAAAGGTAGCCTGGCATAAATCATCTTAATCTCTAGTGTTCGTGTATCTTTAGCTTTTTTGATCTTGCCGTTTCATAGTCAGTTTCTCTGCTGCTGTATCTTGACCCACAGAGTTTCTTCTGCCATACAAGCCTCGCCCAGTGACAGTTGCTAGCGTTGCAAGGCTGATGGTGACTAAGGCACTTGGTGTGTCAGAGCCAGTCTCAAAAGAGAAGAGGGAAGAAGAGCGACAGAAGATTAAAGCTGCAAGGGGTACATTTCATTTAATCATGTTACTCGGCTGAAAGTGATTGGTCAGACTATTACGTTTCTCAAAACTGATTTAGTTTTAGCCTTCCGACTGCTGCATCACATATTTGAATCGTACATCATTATTAAATTTTAGCAAAATGTCATAAATAAATATATGCCAGTCACAGTTCTATTTAATTTTCAAATGCATACTTTGATTGAAATTTTTGTTTGATGTTCGATGTTTCCAGTCATCATTTTTAAGTATCACTTTTGATTTCTACTCTAATGTTGTTGTAACCATCATTTTGAGCTGAAGTAGTGAAGTGATGTCATGGTTATTGCTAAGAAAACTAGTCTTAACTTTGTGAAATTATTCAATAGAGCAGCATTGGATTAAATTTGAGTGCTTGAAATGGATGTATGTTACTGTTTGCGTAGTGTTCTGTCAAAACATTTGTTACTATATAACTTTGAATTTCTTTGGTAATTACTAGTGACACTGGGCTTGCATTGAATGAAGCTTGACCTGTTTTGCAGTGTCACAAATGACGTGCTTGCCAGTATTGTGTTTTACGATCTCCTGTATTGATGTCTTGCAGATCAGAAGCGCACAACGAAGAGACAGAAAGAAGATGCGTGGGAAGGAAAGATTGGAAAATGCGCAATGGACGAGATTTAAAATGGCATTCCTCTGTTGACATATTTCCATCTGTCTGCAATTCTTTGTTTAGTGGCCTGTCACGCCATTCTGCGGGTTTTGAAAAGTGCTGCTTAACATACATACACACAGGATGTCCTGTTACACTACGTTGCATGTTGTAACGTGAAGCTAAGAGTAAATGCTGATTGGTTTTATTCTAAAAAATGCAATGGTTAGCAGGTGTGTGGTGCCCAGTAGCACCAACCTGCATTTGCTCCGATAAGAACAAAGCGATAATGGTTATCTACTGTGTGTAACTGTGTATGCAGTGCACGAATGTACGTTCGTATTGATGAATGCATACATATAATAGCAAAGCATTTATTTATTTTATTTATTAGAAGACATTTATATAGCATTCGTTCAAGACAATCTACTCAGAATCGTCCCCCTCCCCCAACCCAATGTTAGTAATCTCTGAAAAGTGCGCAGTCCATTTACTTATCAAGCACTGTTTCATTCACATCTGGTCGAGTGACCTTGGCTTTTTAATGGTCTGTATGCTGTAAGCATAATAGAGAAATGTCAGTGGATGGAGTCTATGGGCAACACACTGTTGCAGAGAAGCATTATTTAATACAAGCAGAACATAGTTATGGACACTGGTGGCTATATGCGCTTGTTTTTCGATTGAAGGCTGGTTATTTGCTGGTAATCAACAACGAATGTTTACTGTGCTGCTGAACAGTCAGCTGATATATTATATGTGATCTTCTAAAGGGTTGAAATGAGTTGTGTTTAGGGCTCAACATTGTCAAACATATGATATAATGATGCCTACAGATTGCGGATGTGCCAGTAAAGTCCACTGTTCTCTTAGAGTTATAAATCTTAATAAAAGTTGGCAAAATCCTACTTGCAGTCTACTGCAATGTGATCATGGCCAATTGGCCATGCTGCTGCTATTATTGTCCAATGAGCATTCAGTGTGTTTTATGAAAACTTGTCTTTTGTTGACAATCCTGGTATGCATTACGAACGCGAGTGTAATATAGTTCTTTTAAGGAGACGCAATGGAAAAGATATATCGATGGAAAATTTTATTTGAGTTTTAAGTATTGGCTGTATAAAAACAATGATTGTACAAATGTTTCCTTGTGAAAGTACAGTAAGTTGTTCTGTGTGTTACTGTTTAATGTGCATATTGTACATGTGATGATTCTTGAATTTATCTCTAGCACTGCTGCTTTCAACAGACCTTGTGAAGACCATTTGTTGAATTATAATTTTCTTAAGTTAAAAAGAAATTTGATAGTGAACCAAAATGTTTGTCCAGTCTCTTCTAAGCTGACGACTTTTGTGTTACCTTTTAGGATAAGAAAAGAATATTCTTTATTTGACCAATTGCTATCCGCATTTTGGTGTACAGACATGGTGATAAACATGTATGATTCATAGAATTACAGTCAAATCTAATGTAATAACTTCTATAATGTACAGTGCATAAAATGCCATCTTTTGGTAGCTTAGAACCAGGTACAAGGTTCTATAAGTTAACTTATAATCCAAGCAAAAGTTGTGTAACTGATTCTGCAGTTTGAAGCAAGGCTTGATTTTGGATACCGCTTATGAAACATTGTTGACTCAAACACCATAGCAAAAGCTCATTTGATTCTGATTTTTAATCTGTGTTCAAGTTATGTGTTTATATTATTATCTCATTTTGCTTTGTTTTGTATAATTTTGCCTCTTTGAAGTGAGGTTTGCAGTTCTAAAGAAGTCTGTGTGCATTGGTGTGTGACACTGTGTTGTATGTTTGATCATGCACGCCCATGACAATGGTTTCAACAGTATAGCATTTTACCAACTCTGTTCCATACTTGGCTGTATTGTTTTCCCTGTTCCATACTTGACTGTTTTGTTTTATCTGTTCCATACTTGGCTGTATTGTTTTCCTGTTCCATACTTGGCTGTATTGTTTTTCCTGTTCCATACTTGGCTGTATTGTTTTCATGTCTCTTCATTGTCAACGATTAAGATGGAATTATTTTGTCTGTTTGCCAATAGTTATTATTGATCAAACAATTGCTTGAACCACTAAAGTAATATTTTTTCATTCATGGATGAATCTGAACATCTTAGTGATGCCAGATCAATCAGTGCAGATACTAAACGAGTCAACGACCGATAAGGATAATAAGGCAATGAAGGCATGTCTGAGAAATTGCATTTTCGGACAAGCTGACAAGTTTCTGACTTCAAGGAAACATGGAAACTTTAACTCATTCTACTACTTCAAATTCAATTCAAAATTATTTATTGTTCCCACAATAAACATAATTATACAGAACATAGTATAACACACGTTAAATTAAAGTAATTAATGCGTTTGGCAAAGAAGTTAGGAGATAGATTAGGGAGCAATAGGCACTCCAGAAGGGACAAGTCCCGCTTAGTAGGGCCTATATACCAGGAAGAAGCTGAACAGGATGGTGGGTGTGATTAAGTAAGGGGAATAGACGTTATTATAGCTGTATAACATTTATACAGAAAAAGTTACGTATATTAAATTCTTAACTGCAACTTAACTAACAAACATAAAACTGAGTTTAAGTAATATAAATTAATGTGTGTGTACGTGCAAGGGTTTTAAAATGGCTAAGGGATGTAGCCGTACGGATTTCTTTGGGAAGACTGTTCCAATTAACGGCCCTGGACCCTAAGCGAGAATTTACGGACATTAGTCCTTGCAAACACAGATCGGAAATCATTGTTACTTCTAGTGAAAATACGATGCGGTACAGGATCAAAATAGGATGAGAATGATGATGATGGGAGGAGGTTATTGATGTATTTATACATGAAAATGCAAGTTTGTAGGAATTTTGATTTGATTAATGTCTAGGAGTTTATGTTCAAAGAATAGTGGACTAGTGTGTGAATTGGGAGAAGATTTACTTGCTTAAATGCAATAAATGATTTTATGCTGCTTGAGTTTGGTGTTGTTAACTGCAACTTAACTTTCAAGGGACAATAGGTTGCTTTAAGTTTCAGCAATGCAATAAATTACTTCAAGAATCTATCCATGGTTAACACAATACTTCGAAAATTAAAAATTGAGCTTTCCAACATGCAAAAGCTGAAATGAAGTAAAATTCAGCTATATATATACAGGGTGGGCCAGCATAAATGTCCCGACTTTGCACGCGTATAACTTCGCCAATTTTTAACATTTATTTATACTTGATGCATCAAATTAAAGGTATTTCACTCTAGTATTATCTCTAAAAAAGTCGAACTGATACTAGTCTCGGTTTTAATTATATGCCCGGAACAGCGCTAGCTACCATATTTTGCTGTCATTTGTGACGCAACCTGGCGCCGTTGACAGACGATGATCGCGTTTCGATCTTAATTTTACGAACTGGTAAGGGATTTAATTCGTTTGAAATGATTAACGAATATTCTAACAGAGGATGGAATAAACAATACCTTGTATTATCTGCTACGGAAAATTAATAAAACAGGACTTTCTACTTGCAAACCATGGGAATCGGAGCGCACGGCGCTCACATCCGCTAACATTGCTCGTGTGTCCGCGTACATTTGCAGTCAAGACAATGACCAGGGCAGGCCCTGCATGCAAATTCAGCGCAAAACAGGCCGTCTTAGAAGCACTGAATAGCGTATTGGAAAAGATTATAGACCTAAAGTTAAAGTAATTTGTCGACGAGAAGTCCCACGAACTCTCCAGCTCTTACGCAAAGAAACGACTGGCAGCGTGCAAGCGTCTGAAGCAGCGCATGGCAGTGCACGGCTGTTGGCAAAATTGAAAGGACGCGGTTTTGCGATTAGAATATATTCATGGTAGGGACCCTACAAACACCCAAAATGATCGTGTCTACGCGCGTTTTAGCAAAAAACGATAGAATTTTCCCGGGAAACGGCGTCATAATGCGTCAGTAATGACAAAAAACATGTAGCTAGCGCTGATCCAAGTATATAATTAAAACCTAAACTAGTATCAGTTCGACTTTTTTAGAGATAATACTAGAGTGAAATACCTTTAATTTGATGCATCAAGTATAAATAAATGTTAAAAATTGGCGAAGTTATACGCCTGCAAAGTCGGGACATTTATGCTGGCCCACCCTGTATATATATATATGGTGTTCAATATGTCCTTCTTGTCCATGGACACACGACCGTAGACGTAGACACTACTGTTTGATGGTCCGGTCGACCTTCACCTGGTCAAACAGCTGCCACTCTTCAATCAGACGCTCCCTACGGTTGTCATGAATACGGGAATGAAAAACGTGTTCCTCCAGTGCATGTACTCCAGATCGAGGTCTGGCAGCCACAGCCGCGAGATATGAAGCCGTGTGTCTCCCGGGACAGCTATTACTCTGCTGCGCCTACGGTCGTGTGTCCGTGAACAAGGACATTTTGAACATCGTATTTAGCAGAATTTTACTTCCTTTCAGCTTTTGCACGCTGGAAAGTTCAATTTTTCGGTGCTGCATTTCAAGCACTCATAAATTTGAAAAACTCACGAATATTCCTAATCGGCTTTAGGATCTCATGTAAATATGGTCACTGTTGTTGTGTTTAAAATTTTAGACAAATCCTAAAAGTTTTGACCGAGTTATGACAATTTGTTTTGTGTTCTACTTTTCATCCGGACACAGTGTATATGTAAGGTATATGGAATGCAGGAAGTCTACTGTCAGAAAAACACTAATGTGTGAACTGTTTGAAGTTGTAATCAAATTTATCAAAGACTTACCAAACTGATTTAGTAAATATTAGGTCCAGCATACAGAAACATAGAGAAGAACACTTCTAACAAGACTATGACTAGAGTCACTAGATAATAGATGCTGAAAACACTCGGAAACGTAGCAACAGATTCAAATGCGCCTCTGAGTAGATCTCGTCGTGCAACGGTCATGGTCAGAATAGTTGACTTGAACGTCGAATGGAAGTTGGTGTGACAGTTGCCGTTTGTGGAGTGACAGTCAGTGGCGTAGACAAGGGGGGTTTCGGGGGTTAAACCCCCCATTGGCCTAGGAAAAGTTTTTTTATAGGTTATTTATCCACTTAAATAAGGAAAAACAAAAACAATTACTTGTAGTAACAATTGTTTTTCTTACTTTATTATCTTTGTTCCCTTTTTATTTACTGTGATACTGCTTGGTTGGTGTCAGAAATGGCATCCGGCCAGGCAAGAAACAACCCCCCCATAATAAATTCCTGGCTGCGCCACTGGTGACAGTCGCCGTTTGTGGAGTCACAGTCATTGGTTGCGTCGGTCATAAGATTGCCCAACGTTTCTGAGAGTCGTTGAAGCTTAGAGTTACTGTGGACAGCTATAGGTTGTCTAGAATTTTAGACAATGGCTGTCATCAGCATAATTTTTAGAACAAATGATTTGGATGCAATTTGTAGCCTAAGTATTCTAGAAGAAGGACGGTATAGACCCATGTGACCTGGCCGATATCAAATCTAAACACTTTCTCCAAGATTCTAGAGAAACTTGCACTTGCTAGACTACACATCCCCACACATCACAAGCTCTCTAAATTTGAATCCATTTCAATCTGGTTTCAGGTCTGGCCACTCAACGGAGACAACCCTCCTTAAAGTCACAAATGACATACACTCTAATACTGATAAAGGATCAGCAACCTTTTTGCTCTCTTTGGACATCTCGGCTGCTTTCGATGCTATGGACCACATAAAATTACTTGTTGCCCATGCGCAAGATGCTTTTGGTATCACTGGAGATGCTCTGAACTGGCTTACTTCCTACCTTGTAGGAAGGCATTTTTTCATTGCTTTAGATTTGTCCCAATCTGACATTCTGCCTTCCACTACTGGCTTACCTCAAGGTAGTGTTCTTGGCTCATTTCTTTTCTCTGTGTTCATATCACCAGTTAACTTCCTCATCCAATCTTCTGTAAGTTCTGTTGTTAGCACCGTAAGTGGACGAACAATAATGCTAAGTCCACTTAGGCCTACGGCGCTAACAACAGAACTTATATTATAGCGCCACCAGTCTACATTGAGTTTATGTCAAAGTGCACCATTTCTTAACAGATAAGTACCGGTAACCCAGACATATAGGCCCTAATTCAATCGGAAAAGCCCTAGGCCTAATCAAAGTAATTATAAGCGGTACCAAAGTTTACGAATCGTGTTTTCAGTCCGAGGATGAATAATTGTGCTCATAGTAGGCCAAGTCCACATTGCAATTAAATTTCCTGTATTGACATATGATAGAATGCGCTATTTATATATACTTCATACCTAGAGTACTTTACAGTAGCTTAAAGCAAATGATAAAAATAAGCAATTAGTTTAAAATTAATAAATAATGCAACTCTTGAACAATGTAAAAACTTTTTTTAAAATTCTTATTTGTTCATATATAACTATTTTTCTGTTCAACTTGTAACTGTGTTGCGGCTTGTCAACCTGATTTCTGATTAAACGAATATATATATATATATATATATATATATATATATATATATATATATATATATATATATATATATATATATATATATATAGATCGGTCTGTTTGTAGAATAGCGACATAAAAGTTGTCTCGTGATTACTACACCCGCTGCGATTGCCTCCTTTCCATTATGAGTCGCATAGACGTCATATAATCCCCGATTATGACATCATCGCAAGATGACGTCATTTTCGTTTGTTCATTCGATTCATTTCATCCGATGACTGCAGAGAAGTAGACGCAGAAGACGACGAAATAATAAAGTCGATGAAGATGACAAATACGATGAAAACGACGATAAAGGCGATGAAAGACGATGAAGATGAGGGAGAAGATGACGAACAACAGTTGCTGAACTGAGCGGCAGACGTTCAACGAAGTGATAAAGAAATTATTCGTATCGTGCGACAGAAATATATCATCACCGTCATTTCAAAGACCGAAAATAATCGACAAGTAAGTTTCAAAAGGCGTTACTATAGCAACAGAAATGGTCGACGGTCAGACTGTAGAGAGACGAGTTGAGGACAAACGGAAACAAGACATAAGCAGATAGTCGATGGACCTACATATAGGCTGAAAACACGAGTCTGGACGACAGCCAAATGCAGACATAGGCTTATAGTTAGCCGGACTCTTTTTCATTGTCTATGTCGTGTCTGTCTCGAGATCTAATCTGTTCCAAGTCTAAAGAGCGCAGCCAGCAAAATTGTGCCATTTCATGGAAGTTTAATTTGGCATCATTAGATATTTCAAACCGTAGGCCTATACGCCTATGGCCTAGGCCTACGTACTTTTAACAGATTTAGGCTAATAGATTCCGCAGAATTATAGAGGACTGCGTTGCTTATTTTATTTTTATTTAATTTAGAAACCATTCTGAACTTCTGAAGCAAGACGAAAAATACCAGAAGACGAATGAATGACGGTTCTGAAGTTGTTTGAAGTGGAAGAACGAATTGGACGCAAATATGTAAGTGATTCAAAATATACGCTTGACTTGTAAGTTGATTAGTCTCAAAATTCTGGCCTCAATAGGCTTACAACTATTTTTAGATTGTGTTGGATCAATAGCAGCAAACAAGGCACTCCAGCACCTAGGATGCTGAATAGTAATTCTTTGTGGCTTAATTGCAGTATCAGGGACCAACATGATATAGTATCTTTGGACAGTACCGTATCTAATGACACTCATCCTAAGCCTTACGCCCTTACCGACACTCACGACGCCTAACCTGACCCTAACCGACCCTGAGGACGCCTGGCCTGACCTAACCGATCCTCACGACGCCTAATTAACCTGACGCTGACCGACCATTACGACGCCTAACCTGGCCCTAGCCGACACTTGGGTCCCCGACACTGCAATTTAATGTTACTATCTATCATAACATGTATTAATTATCTTCGTGGATTTCTGTGTTGCTTCAGGAACCGCCACATTGCTGCATGAGGGACATGAGGGGAATGGCATGAGGGGGAATGCGATGAGTGACGGTTGTGTTTCGGAATGCGATGAGTGACGGTTGTGTGGCTCGATCTATGTTGTTGTTGTTGTTGTTGTTGTGTTGTTGCTTTGTGTTAGTAGTTTATTTGTATTAGGACCTGCCGGGCCTCTGGCGTGGTGTAAAACCCCGTAAGCTCCTCGCAAAGGCAGGAGGGCCCCTGGCGCGGATTAGGCTAATATCCCGCAAGCCCGCTATTATTAATTTTAAATTTATTATTTTATTTATGTGTTGTGCGTTGTTGAGCCGAGGGTCGAGAAGAGGGGTGAAGGGGTGGATTGGTTAGAAGGAAGTGGTAGACGATGGAAGAGCCAGATCGCAGTGGGTCATCGAAACAGCGTCAAGAGAAAGACATCATCAACTCGATCAATCGACAACGATGCGGAAAAACTCTTTGTTGTACGAGACTTAAACAGCTAGAGATAGATTTGTTGTAAATAGAATCAATTAACAGTGTGAAAGTGTGGAACATCCTTCACTCAGACTGTGACTCAGTGGACTTTATAATAAATTAAGTTATTTTTTCAATTAATTGTCTGTGTTGGCGCTGTCGTGTGACGGTCTTTCTGGGTAGCCTATTCTAGACTTTAGCCATCGTATAACTACCTTTAACAAAGTTGATAAGCAAGACTTAGTATACAATTATAAGAAGGATCCGAAGTTCTAGTAAACAAATTTCAGAATCTATATAGGCCTAGGCCTAAAAAAGCATAAAAGTTATCATCAATTATCCACATAGTTCAAGTCACCCTATAGGCTAATAGTTCAAAACAAAGTGTGAAAACATCGAATAACGATCGTCAAACACTGTCGAAACTAAGATCTGCCCCTCAGTGGCGGCGCCAGGGGGCTAGGAGTTAAGCCCCCAAAATGTGGCTGAGAAAAAAAGGTCATCAACTTTTTACAGAGAAAATGCATATTTTATTATTTTACTGAGATTTCGACCAGATGACTAAAAAAGTCGTCAGAAATTTTGGCGAATCAAAATGGAAAATTTCTTCCGCGACTTGACCAATTAAGTCTCTGCCAATGAGTTTCAGCCCCTTCAAACTGAAATCCAATTATTGTCACGGAAAACAGGAAAAGTAACAAAAATTTGTCGTTAAAAAGTTCGGGTGCATTAAATTGGGACTTCGAGGCCTCTGGACTTTGTGCACTTACGTTCATAATGGCTGTTCGGTTCTGAATATGCAAAGAGGCTGAGAGGGCACATTTTCGCGTCATTACAACAAATTGTCGTTTCTTAAATATAATTTCCTCCTTTTTCGAATGTTGCAGCATTGGATGGCAGTTTATTCGGCGCGTTCGCTACCGTGTTTTTATTGTTGACTGAGAGGCTGCATTTCTGCGTCATCCGCAAAATATGTCGATCATAATATACTATGTATAGGGATTGTGGCCTACAACTACAAGGCAAAATTTTGGCTGCTCCAGACTGCGAAAGTCTGCGATGAAATAGCTATAGATAGAGTGCAACAAAATTTATTTAATTCTCACAGCCTACGCCTGCTAAATTGTTTTAAAGTAAGCAATAGTCAGTGTAATGCAATGAATGTATTAATGTAGAATGACGGGTGCATGCTGTGAGAATTCGCGACACACCAATATTATTCTTCGCGACACACCAACGACACACCATTTTCACGCGACACACCGCGTTGTCTATTCGCGACACATCGGTTGAGAACCTCGAGATCTGTTCAATCAATAGGCTAACTGAAATCTACAAGCCTACACTGAACCAAGTTCTCGGAAGAAGTAAATTTCATTGAGATGTCACTCAGAATATTATATAGATCAGTCCTCGTTTAGAAATTGAGGGTTGTGTAGCCAACATATCGGAGAATGATTTATACCATTCGACTTTCGCGTGGGCTCATATGGGCGGAGTTTTTCAGGGGCTAGGGTGCTAAGACCCCAAGAAGCCCCAGAGTCATATTTTTTTACCGTATAATAATAAATGGTATCTTTTTTCTGGCTTAGCCCCCCCCCCCAAGAACTTCTAACTAATGACTAAAAAAGTAATCAAATTTTTCGCCCGGGAAATATATACATAGTGATTTTCATGAGATTTTAACGTGATGACCAAAAAAGGTCATCATCTTTTTGTGGGCCGAAACGAAAAAATATTGTCGACGCCGCGCGGTCTGGACCAAGTTTTTAGTCCCCCCCCAAAAAAAAAACCGGAAACCAAACTCCGCCCATGCGTGGGCTCACACACACACACTGTAACACACAAAGACCTAATTGCATCAAAACGACTTAAAATTATTTCGGCTGTAAGCAGGTCAGAAGACTTGACTGCGAATATGTCAGTTGATTAAATGCTACGTAATGGTGATGTCTGATTAAAGAGATAGGTTCACGTCGCTTTCTTAGACATGGAACTGACACATCTGTTGAAGACTTTTTTCGCTTGATCTCGGCCAGGAGCGCCCCTTAAAGGGGCGCTATATAAATTATGATTGATTGATTGATCTGAGTAACCAAGTTCCGTTATCACTTGCATGTCAAGAGTTGGTCCATACGTATACTGTACGTGGGTGTTTCTGGCGCAGGTGCATCGGTGTGCTTTGATGATGTCGCGGAGGTGATAGCGGTGATGATAGGATATTAGTGGTGCTGAGGGAAGTTGGTAGTGATGACGGAGGTGTTTGGTGGTGGTAGTGTTCGAGGTGCTAGTGATGTCGATGAAGGTGATGGTGGTGTGGCGGTGGTGTTGGTTTTGGTGACAGTGACGGCGGCGGTGGTCACGGACGTGTTGGTGGTGGTCACGGAGGTGATAATAATAATAATAATAATAATAATAATAATAATAATAATAATAATAATAGGTGTTGGTGTTGGGGTGGTGGTGACGACGATGATGGTGTGGCGAAAGTGTTGGTGCTATTGACGATGTCGTTGGCAGCCACACGTACAGGTGTTAGTGATCGATGGTGGCGGAAATGCTTGTGTGGTGGATGAGGCGTTGGTGGTGTTGGTGGTTCTGGCAGAGGCGGTGGCGGTGACGATGGTCAGGGGCGGATCCAGGGAGGGGCGCCAATCCGGCCACGGCTCCCCATTTAGAAATTTCTTTATTTTTGACCAGCTATTCTGGCTCGAGTCCCCCCCCCCATGAGAAGTTCCGTAGGTCCTCCCAAAGTCCCACGAGGTCCGTACAGGGGCTCAAGGACACTGTAGGCCTAAAAAGAAAAAAGAAAAAAGGTACAAATGACAAAAAAGTCATCAGTTTTTCAGCGACCAAGACCGAAAATTTTGACCCTCCCTGAGTCCCCTTCGAAAATTTCTGTATCCGCCCTTGGCGATGGTGGTGGCGGTGGTAATGATGAGGATGATGATGATGATGATGGTGACGATGATGATGATGATGATGATGATGATGATGATGATGACGATGACGATGATGATGATGATGATGATGATGATGATGATGATGATGATGATGATGATGATGATGATGATGATGATGATGATGATGATGATGATGATGATGATGATGATGATGATGATGATGATGGTGATGGATCCGCCCCTTGGTAGAGTCTACCGCTACAGACTGTAACTCTTCGTTTTCTTAGACTTGGAGTTGGATGGAGGCCTGTGACCAGTGCTCTCACTGGTCTTGGCCTATTGCTCTCTCTTTGCCCCACACGTAGCCTACCATTTTCCGGACCATTGGGATTCCTTAATGATGCGTGATTGCCACCGGGGTCACTTCGCTCTTACCCAACACACCTCGCCTCGCAGGGCCAGGTGAGGCAGGGCATTTGGGGGGGGGGGGAAGAGAAAAAACATTCCGGTAAAACAAAATTTCACGGGTGGCGTCCCGGTTATAAACTCCAGAAGTTGAGGAGTTGGAACCCCGGTGGAGGTCCGAGTGTGGTGGGGTTGTGCGGAGTGGCGTTGGGGAGCGGGCGGTTGGGGCGGGTTCGGGTAGGCCAAATCCGAAATATACCGGGCAATGCCGAATACCCCTCAGAGAGGTGGAGGCAAGTTGGGTCGGCGGGTTAGGGGTCGGTGGGTGAGTGAGATGGAGAAAATAAGTGGGTGGGGAATAGGAGTGGAGATGGGTGAAGTGAGGGTGGGAAGTAGGGGATTGGCCAGGAGCTAGGCGAATCCTAAATTTCCCGGGCAACGCCGGGCACAGTGGGTACCCCAGCTAGTATATATAATATGTATATTGTCGTATGCCTAATTACACTCCACTAGCTCGGTTAGCTACATCGGTAGGAGCGCTGGCCGCGCGTCTGTATGCAACTCTTTGAAAGAGAGCGTGCGCCCCGCGGTTCGCTTCCCGAAGGTGGCTCTTTCAGAGATTCAAAATCTCGGGCTAGCACGGTCCGTCCACGGTGTGGCGACACTAATCATCTTTGAAATGGCAGTGTCGTTAAACATGTAACTAATTACACTCCCGTCTTCATTATAATAGTCCAGCAACATCATCATCATCATCATCATCATCATCGTCATCGTCATCGTCATCGTCATCGTCATCGTCCTCGTCATCGTCATCGTCATCGTCATCGTCATCGTCATCATCATCATCATCATCATCATCATCATCATCATCATACATAAAGAAAATGTTATTGGAATACATTTTCGAGTGGATACATAATCAACAATTCAACAACATACATATCAACATTCAATATTTACCTGGTAGGCCTATAGACCTTCTAGTACAATAGAAATAAAGTTTGCATTAATCAACCGCTGCAGACAAATTGCCTATAAATAGCCGACTTCAACTAGTCGTGGCTTCATTCCCGCTTTTAGAGGACCGGGCCCCAGAAAAAGTAATTTTCACTTTTTAAAGTAGGCTAATTCTGCGTATGGCCTACTTTACGACCATATCCAACGAAAACTCCAAAAATGTCTGTTGCTGTGTCCCTATGTATGTCAGTGTTAAATCATGTAAACAGTGGCGTCTAACCCCCCCCCACTTGGAGTGGGAGAACAAACCCCCCCCAATTTCGCCGACTTAAAACAATTGTATGGGAATTTGTTCATATGTTACGTACGCACAGTGTTTAATCTAGTCTCCTCTGGGGGGGGAATTGAGGTTTCTATGGGGGGGACAATTGAGCGTCCGAAGGACGCTCGTGATGCGCGTTGCACTGTGAGGGGCAGGGGTATGGGGAGGGGATGCGCCCCTCCCCATCAGAAACTTTTTGAATTTGCACTTTGCAATGGCAGCATTTTAAGGAGTCGTCTTAACAAAATAGCTGTACTTTTTCAGTGGCCCATTAGAAACTTTTTGAATTTCCACAATGCAATGGCAGCATTTTAACCTTCATCCTACCAACACATTTTACATACGTTGTTTACCAACTGGGGTCCGAACGGACCCCAAACATATATACATACATACTTGTATATATATACACACAAACATACATATATAATTGCATGTATGTATGTATATATGTAGTCTATGCATGTATGTATGCATGCCCGTATAAACGCATGTATGTATGTATGTATGTTTGTAGGTAAGTATGTATGCATGCAGTGGTGCATGTATGTATAATATGCATGTATATGTAATATTAGGCATGTGCCTGTGAATGTATGTATGCATGTATGTATGCATGTACATGTATATGTATCATACATACATACATACCAACATACATGCATACATAATGTATAATTATATGTATGTACATACATACCTACATACATACGTGCACATGTATGTATTGTATGTATGTATGTATGTATGTATGTATGTGTGTACTGTATGTATGTATTGTATGTATGTGCCATACATACAATACATACATACATGTATGCATGTATGCATGAATGATACATACATATATACATACATACATACATACATACATACGTACATACGTACATACATACATACATACATACATACATATATACACATTATGAATGTTTGTATGCTGTTGCATGTATGTATTGTATGTATTGTATGTATGTATTGCATGTATGTATTGTATGTACGTATGCATGTATGTGTGTATGTATTTATGCATGCATATATGTATGTATGTATGTATGTATGTATGTATGCATGTATGTAAGCAGTACCTGGTATGTATGCATGAATGTCTATATGTATGCACGTATGTGTGAATACCCAAATGTATGCATATACGTACGTATGTATGTAAGCACGTTCGCACATACATACTTACATACATACATGCATACATACATGTATACATACATGTATACACACACACATAGGCCGACATACAAACATACATACATTCATGCATACATCAATATACATACATGTTGAGCAAACAATTGTCAAACATGCAGGTATTCGTGGATGAAGGTATGCATGTATGTTTGTATGTATGTATGTATGTATGTATGTATGTATGTATGCTTGTATTTATGCTTGCATGTGTGTGCATATTTGCATGTATTCGTGTCTGAATATATGTTAGTATTCAGCATGCATATATGCATGTATGTAGTTTTGCTTTTATGTACATACATCCGTGATATATGGATGTGTGCATTTATGTTTGTATGTATGTTTGTGTGTATGTTTGTATGTATGTATGCATGTTTTTTGGGGGTTATGTACGTAAATAACATTACCTTGACGAATTGTCTTTTGAAAAACAGTCCTAGAACCCAAATCTAGTAGTGCAGAGTTGCAGAAATCCAACTCTGCATTGGCTAAAAAGCTCATGCGTACGCTGTTTTACGTTGGGGTCCGTTCGGATCCCAACGGAAAAAAATTATTAAAAATTCAAAATAATTTTTTCAAAAAAGTAGCTACAGCATATTATGTAGGACAGACCTATAGATAAATTCATTAAATGCCGACTCTTAATCATTTATCGAAAAAAAGTTGCTCAGCAGTTTATGTGCTTGGGGTCCGAACGGACCCCACTTGGTAGGATGAGGGTTAAGGTGTCGTCTTAACAATATAGCTGTACTTTTTCAGTGACCCATTAGAAACTTTTTGAATTTGCACATTGCAATGGCAGCATTTTAAGGTGCCGTCTTAACAAAATAGCTGTACTTTTTCAGTGGCCCATTAGAAACTTTTTGAATATCCACAATGCAATGGCAGCATTTTAAGGTGCCGTCTTAACAAAATAGCTGTACTTTTTCAGTGGCCCATTAGAAACTTTTTGAATTTCCACATTGCAATGGCAGCATTTTAAGGTGCCGTCTTAACAAAATAGCTGTACTTTTTCAGTGGCTCATTAGAAAATGTTTGAATTTCCACATTGCAATGGCTGCATTTTAAGGTGTCGTCTTAATAAAATAGCTGTACTTTTTCAGTGACCCATTAGAAACTTTTTGAATTTGCACATTGCAATGGCAGCATTTTAAGGTGCCGTCTTAACAAAATAGCTGTACTTTTTCAGGGGAGCAGGACAATACCCCCGGACAAAACCCCCGGACAAAACCCCGGACAAAACCCCCGGTATAAAACCCCCGGACAAAACCCCCCACTCACAACCGAGCACTCGAGCATCTGGGAATACGTCGCTGACGACATTCATGGCGGCAAGTTCGCAGTCTGTAATGTAATGTAATGCAATGTACAATGTACGTGTAATGTAATGTAATGCATACATTACACGTACATTGTACATAGCATTACATTACATTACAAGTGTGCATTACATTACATGTTTATTGCATAACTTTACATTACAATGTAAATACCTTACATTACATTGTATTGTAATTAATGTGATGTAACGTAATGCAATTTCATTACACTAATGTAATGTAATGTAATGTCATGTCATGTAATGTACCGTAACAACGTAGTTACATTGCAATGTAATGCTATACAATACACTTGTAATGTAAGGTGTACGTGTAATGTATACATTACATTACAGACTGCGAACTTGCCGCCATGAATGTCGTCAGCGACGTATTCCCAGATGCTCGAGTGCTCGGTTGTGAGTGGGGGGTTTTGTCCGGGGGTTTTATACCGAGGGTTTTGTCCGGGGTTTTGTCCGGGGTTTTGTCCGGGGGTTTTGTCCGGGGGGTATTGTCCTAGACTCCTTTTTCAGTGGCCCATTAGAAACTTTTTGAATATCCACAATGCAATGGCAGCATTTTAAGGTGTCGTCTTAATTCACCAACCCCCCCAATTTACACCCGAAAAAGTCAAACCCCCACTTTCAGAAACCGTGGGAGAACGTTCTCCCAACCCCCCCCCCCCCATTGGTAGACGCCACTGCATGTAAATATTGAATGTTGATATGCATCCACTCGAAAATGTAAGATCAGAAACAAGTCAGAGGCAAGCGCGAAGTTATCTTGAAATTAATTATGGGAACATCAATTGAGTCCTCTTTGAGATTCTGGGGCAGCTCTTGTCGCTATATAGCCTAAGCTTGCTAATGGTGTGACATTTTAGCATAGCCTAAAGGTTATCAGGAACACCTCATCAAAGAATGATGGGCGCTTGGCATAAACTCCGGGAAATTTAAAAAAAGAAGCGCTTGCATGGTGCGCGAAGAATATCTAGTTACGGAAAGAGGGGCCTACAGTCGTAGAAAATTTACATTTTGTGAAATTTTGCGCATGCCACTTAATCGCACATGGCGCAGGCCTACCACTTGTTGTGCGAGTAGGCCTACCATTCTTGAAACCCGTTGATCTAATGCGTTTCTTGTGTAATTGAAATTTGTTGCCGCTTTGAATCGAAGGGAGACATAGGCCATACTAGTTATAAATAATATATGTATATAGTGATGTAGCTTTTCTGGAAAAGTATTTTGCCGGAAAGTTTCCGTTCCGAAGAACCGGAAAAATACATTTAACTCAGAAAATATCAGAATTTCACTCTCATAAATTTTTATTATTGTTTAAACTCCTTTTATTTACAGTACTTCTGTCGATGCAAACAATGTTGAACTCTAAAATAATTAATATGACCATTAAACAATAGTTGTAGCTTGCATGTCTGCAGTCAGCCCTGTTGCAGGAAACATGTAAAAAAAACTGTTATAGCCTAAACATTCATTCATTCATTCATTCATTCATTCATTCATTCATTCATTCATTTCAAACACTTATATAGCGCTTCTTCAAGAGTATCTACTCAGAAGCGCTCCCGACCCAACCACGGTTAAAAAGAATAGTTTTAAGAGCAGAGTAGAACGTAGTCTCAAAGGCTCTAGGCACAAGACGTAGTTCCACAGGAAGCCCATTCCAGGTTATAGGGCCAACGACAGAAAAGGCACGGTGCTGAGTAATAGAAGTGCGTGACCGGGGGACAAGAAGCTGAGCCTGTTTAGAAGAGCGGAGAGAGCCACGGCGCTGGACGTTCAGGGTGGAGCAACAGAGCTCCTGCAAATAAACAGGGGCCACACCCGCGAGACAACGCCAAACCAAGGAAGATATCCGGTAAGTGATCCTTTGTGAAAAAGAGAGCCAATGCAAGACATCCCGCATATAGTCAGTAACATGGCCGAATCTTGGGATGCGACCAACAAGGCGTGCCGCAGAGCGCAAGACCCGATCCAAGCACCCAACCCGATTCACCGGAAGACCCACATAGAGGGCGCTGCAGTAGTCCAGACGAGAGATGACAAAAGCGTGGACTAGCGTTCTCATCCACCTATGGTGTGCTGCATCCAGTCTTTTTCTGTTTGTTACCGTCACGGGCCACGTCTCAGATCCGTACAGCACTGTGCTCACAACAAGTGCCTGTTGCATAGGTTTTTTTTTACCCGGGTAGGTTGCAACTTGCAAGCCAGTAATATTTTCGTGAATAAGAAGTAGAATAATAATAATAATAATTATTGTATTTTCGTTCAGTAGAAGTCAACAGAAGTGAATAAGAACTACAAGTAAAATTAATCTAAGAACTAAAACATCTCTGTTGCAAGCCCACCGCGGAACCCTTCTTCTTTATTCTGGCATTGGACAGGCTCAGGCTATCCTCATATCCCGAGGCGGAAAAATTGTCGTCCCTAACCTACAGTAATCGACCTCAGTAAACCTTGTATCAGTGGTTCAAAAACTTTTTGACTTTAGGGTCTCTTTTTCTAAGCTGGAGGACACGAGGGTCACTTTTTATTCGATGAAGGACATTTAATTTAGGGGCCACAAGGCTAAAATTTAGTTAACTAAAAGCATATAAAATTGTTATAATTGATTCTTAATAGTATGTTTGATGTTATTTAGGTTCCATAGACGTCAAAATAAAATAATTTGTAATAATTATAAAATAATTATGTGTTCCATCCTGTCCAAATTGTCAATTTTTCTATACAGATCTATGGTTGATAATTCTTTGAGAGATAATGGCCATTTTCATAGGCCTGACGGACCACTTTTGGCCCCCGGGCCACGGGCTGGGAACCGCTGCCATACATATAGGTCCTATATAGACGACTTCTTAACGGAAGTATTAAGGTCTCCACCTCGAGAGGAGGTAAGTTTGCCAGCCCCACAGTTCCAAACAGATTTACGGCCCTGATCTTTCCTGAATCTTTTTTAAATAATTGGACAACGTGTAGGCCTAGCCCATTTTGTTGTAGTCTGGGGCTCTGGGCTTGAAATTATGAAATCGAGTTTCCGTAAAAGTTCATAATTATTACCAGAATTTACAACAGAAATGTTTAAACATAACTATAACGGCTGTTCAAGTGAGACTGCGAGTGGGATAGTTCGTCATAGCGGAAGGGTAGGGTAGAGTGAAGGGAAGAAAAATTCAGTGAGCAGACAAAATAGTCACCACCACTTTCTGGAGGAAAGTTACGCCCTTGCTTCTATATGCTATAATTATAATAAACTAGCGGTATTTCTATGCACGGTAGGAGCAGTAAGGCTGATCAGTCTATATAGCTGTGTGTGAACAGGTTGTTAATAAGGAAAAGTGCAGAAGAGGCGGATGAGAGATCAACTGCTCTACTGTTCTGTTGTTGATCAGTGACTGTACATAGGTCAAACATCTTCAATATCGTGTAGCCTAAGTGCAGAACTATCGCTGAATACCGGTAACGTAACAATTGCTTCATTTTCAGAGACATTAGCAGGGTTAGACTGATTAGAGGCTATTGATGCTGTCAGTTAGGCTAAAGTTGACATCGACTTCATTGATAAATACAAATTACAGTTAACAGAACTGGTAAATATTTCAAATAGAGCATAGGCCTACACACAATAATTTATATGTTCGTAGCTTCAAAGCGATGGAAATGTGCATGTCACGAAAAGAGGCGGAGAAAAAGGATAAATACGTAGAAATAAAGGTCTGACAGACGATCGCATGGTTGCACTGAGTGGTTGTGGCGGAAATAACTGATTGACAGATGGGGTGAAACAAGAGGGCGGGAATGAAAATGATAGGAAAAGAGTAGAAAGTTCAGAGATATGGGATTAGCTATATATAGAGCTACTGACTTTTTAGCGAATGCTATATGATTTATATCCTGATGGACGAGAGACTAAAATTAATAACAAAAGTTGCATCTGAAACGGGATGAACACTCTTATTGACCAAACTAAGCGAGTCGCTGTTTCGTGAATTTGTTTTTTTGCAAGTCGTCATACAGGCCTAGACTACTAGTTAAGCTGTTGTAGACTTGTAGTCTTCAACATTTGCTCAAAGACGTAATTTATTCATACAGAAAACAGATAAGAGCAAGTTTCTTCATCTTCGGCCGATTCATGTCCCTGGACCTTGACCAAGTTGCCTAGGCTATGCTGCCTATTCCTTCGAAGATTGAGTCGCTGAAGGTCGAAACCTCTCGCCACAAAACCAAGCGTAGCCTATATAAAACTATGCGCGGGAATGTTTGTGTTCGCCTTCGGATCATTTTGTCGACGCAACCGAACTCAGCGGCAGTCCTTTCTCAGGATGAAGGGGACACTTTATAGCAATTGTCCTTTCTCAGGACGAAGGGGGAGGCCACTGAAGCAACTGTAATTTTCCTCTATGACGAAAGGCCTCACCTGCAGGCGTTGCTAATTATTTGTCTCACTTGTCTGTTATTGTATCTGTTTGGCCTATATGTTTGAGCTGACAATTGGCCAGAATAGTGGAGCGTATCGACGCAGCACGACTGAATGCGTGAATCGAGGACAGTGTCGGGCATAAACTGGTACACAACAGGTTTCGACCAAAGTCGTGAGCGTCAAGTGCTTTCGCTGTGGTTCGTAAACATTTAAGAAGACTAGGTGATGTAACAAAAGCGCAGTTCTGTTTAACAACGCAGTTCTTGTCTTCAAATCGAAATTACATGTAAGTCGTTCTGTTTAGAGCGTCACGACGTCTAATTGCCGACAACAGACAACGTCCTTTTATAAATACAACATCGTAAAGGTTTTCATAGCGGGACAGTAAGTGGATATACTCAATATATACTCAGTTACTCTTCTATTATAATAAGCTAATCGCACGCTATTGTTTTCTACTCCATAAACCAGCAGTAGAATGCGTTTTGATCATCATTTACATGTATTATATCTTTATTAACTTTTATTATTATTCCAGTCGCAGCAAAGCAACCATAGAAGCAACAATAAATTATTGAGCTCAATTAGAACACGCGAAATTTAATTCAATGGCTTTGTCGTCGTATAAACTGAGAAAAATTAAGGTATTGAAATCTTTTCAAATTTAGTAAACATAGGCTTAGTAAACATAGGCTTCAGTCCGCATAGCCTAAGTTTATGCTGATCGACATAATGCAATTAAAATCTAATCAGAAGTAGCCTATATAGGGCCCAAAGACTATAGCCTAGATGTAGCCTATACACTAAAAACCATAATGTATACCTACATAAAATTGCAACTTATATAGGCCTAAGAAGTTTATATAAAAATAACTTATGAATTTCAATTATTTTAGGAACCTATTACATGTAGACCTAAACCTGAGCTTATTTCTCAAATGATGGCGTTAAACAATTAAATAATGACATTAGTTAGCTGAATCCTTGAGGGTAGGGGAAGGTTGCCAAAGATGGACCAGCGCCTAAGATGGACCACTCCATGATTGGCCACAAGGATTGAAACTGTATCGTAATTTGATGCTGTCGTATCTAGCAGGTCACAAGATAGATTGAATGAAATAATTAGACAACCGCTACACAGAAACACCTTCGAGAAAACAGACAAAAATTGCTTGATCTAATAATACTTTGGGAGTAAAATGAATACAAAATCGAGGCCGGACCTGCTGAAAAGTTTGGAATTCGTCTATGAACTAAGTTTTTCAATTCTTTACAAGATATCATAACCAGAAAATCCAATATCAGAACTGCTTAAAAAGTTAAATGAGTTGGAAGTGGGTGTGTGCAAGTTGCCTAAGATGAACCATGTGTGGTCCATGTTAGGCGACTATCTATGAACACGGGCCAATCATCATTGATGCCCATTATTACTAATGCAATTAGCTGCTATATATTCTATTAAGCCAGTATTTGTAATTTATTGTAGACAGCGATGTGGTCGATGTTGAACTGTGAGAAAAATTAGAAAATTCTGTTTAGATTTAAAAAAAAATATTTTAAAGTTTTTTAAATAAAAAAAATTACAATTTAATATTTTTCTTTTTATTATTTATTTAAATATATTCTACTAAGCTAGCATTTGTAATTTATTATAGACAGCGATGAGGTCGATGTTGAACTGTGAGAAAAATTAGAAAATTCTTTGTTTATATTTTTTAAAAATATTTTAAAGTTTTTTGTAAAAAAAATTACAATTTAATATTTTTCTATTTTTATTATTTATTGAAATATATTCTACTAAGCTAGCATTCGTAATTTATTATTGACAGAGACGTGGACAATGTTGAACTGTGACAAAAATTAGAAAAAAAATTTGTTTATATTTAAAAAAAATTATTTTTGAGTCTTTAAATTATAAAAAATTACAATTTAATTTTTAATTTTTTTATTACTTATTGAAAAATTGCATAATATGTACTGTTTAATGTAAGTTCATTTTAGCAGAAGTGGTTTATGAATTAAGACTGTTTATCAGCCTTTAACAATACATTTTTTCCATGGTCCATCTATGGCGCCCATGCTCCTAAGATGGACCACTTAAGCGATTTAAATTTTTAAAAAAATTTCATTCTATTTATTTTAATTAAATTTTTATTGCATCCAATGGTGTCTCAATACCTAATCTATGTAACGACCGTGTTGCATAATTATTTTCTCATAATTTGTGGCGAAAACGGACGAAAATCCTTACGTGGTCCATGTATGTATGTATGTATGTATTTTGTATGTATGTGCACTTGGTATAGCGCCCCTTCAAGCTCTCTCTACTCAGAGGCGCTCCCAAATACAGTGCAGACACTGCATCGGAGTTTCACGCCAAAGCGCTGAGCAATTGCGAGTGAAGGACTTGCCCAAGGTCATTACGCGTCGACTTGAGGTGGATTCGAACCTGCAACCCTCCGGTTGTAAGGCGACGAACATGCCCACTACACCACCGCGCCCCACGATAATAATAATAATAATAATAATAATAATAATAATAGTAATAATAATAATAATAATAATAATAATAATAATAATAATAATAATAATAATAATAATAATAATAATAATAATAATAATAATTAATAATAATGATAATATAATAATACATGATGTGTCTATGACTTTGACAGGTTACTTTTTCTGCCGATCTTTTAAATCAATGCTGCGTTGTCGAATTATTCTTGCGGTGGAATTTTACATAATATGTTTCCTATATATACATGTAGGCCCTGTATAATACATTTGTTAATTCGGCCCTGTTTGTGATACGTCTTTTGAAGACCTCACGACAACGGATCTAAAAAAAAGGCGCGTCTTAGATGACTATAGTAAACATTACTTTAACTGTATGTGAAAAAATTGTGGGCATGTTGAACGATAGACTAGCTGTCGAGACGCATGAGAAATCACGAGAGGTTCTGTGATAGAAGGGCCATCAACTATAGTCTTCACGGACCGCTGAATACAACGACGGTGTAGCCTACATAAGTCATAAAATTTTGAAACGTATTGCTTATCCTGAATCAGTCACACGATCAACTTTTTTATAGGAATTTTACGCAGAAAATATCCAGCAGAACCAGGCAAAATAATATTAGGCCTTAGTATCAATTACGTGGCGCTACGTGAAAGATTTAACAGTAGGACTGTTAGGCCTACTATCTATAAAGACTCGCTATAGACCTACAAGCATTTATTTTTAAGCATTTCTTCAATTTACTAACTCTATCCTGACTATCCAGTATCCAGTCAAAAAGGTTCACAAAGAGATCTAGGCCTACAATGCCCTACATATACTTTAGTCAAGACTGGTAGCCGTCGTGCTGATTTCTTGCAATAAAACCAAGATTTATTAGTTAATTTCTGTCTAGTCTTTGTACTCTGACTTTACCGATGAACAGTTGTGCAGCGTTACTAAGTTGCTCGTAATTCATTCTATCTCTGATCAACGATTTGAGCAATTGCTTCGTTGCCGAGATGGAACACTTCCACGCTGACAATCTTACTATAGTAGCCTAACCTACGTGCTGTCAGAACCACTTGGATACATTTATAAATTTTGAAGCTATATCGATGAACAACTGCTGAAATTTTGTCATTGTTGGCGAGTCCTTAACATTTGTTTTTGTCGCTTGTTTGACGATGATTTTGCCACATTCTGAATGCAACTGTTTGTTCGACTTCGACATTGCTTTTAACCATGGTGTAAGAAGGGATGGTGTGCGCACTTGGCTGAAATTTATGGCTAAGGTCGCTAGATGGCGATAGCATGCAACAATTGACGGACCTCGCCCACAAACCTAATGGAATTTCATGACATTGTATGACATACATACTTATACTCCTTCACTGCACGTCCGTTCCCTAATGCCAGTCTCATGTCTGGGGGAAGGAGGAGGGCGACACAAATTACCTTTGCTATGTTCTGTTCCATTTGCTCTTTGTCTCCTTTTCTCCTGTGTTCCGTGTTCTCTGTTCCATGTGATGCTATGTGTTCCCTGTGTTCCAATGTTCTCTATGTCCTCTGACCCTGATGTTCCTATCGATGTTCCGTGTTCCCTTGTTCTCTGTGATGCGCTTTCTGTTCCCTGTTAATTGATGTTGCGTGTTCCCTGTGTTCCTTGTTCCCTGATGTTCCCTGTGATATACCAGGTTCCTTATGTTCCATGGGCCTTAATTGTTTATATCCCTTATGTTCCACGGACCTTGCTGTTATTTCGCGCCCTTTGTTTTCTAATGTCGCAGGCGTTCAATGTGATGTTCCATGTTCCCTGGTGTTCCCTGTTTCTTATGTCCCACAGCCCTTGCTACATATTCCGCGTTTCATATGTTCCTTAATATTTCTGATGTTTATCCTGGTGATTCATGTTCCTTAATTATGTTTCGCGTTCCATGTTCCTTAATGTTTCTGATGTTCCCTCAGGTGTTCCATGTTCCTTATGCTCCACGGTCTTTATTGCGTGTTCCGCGTTTCGTATTTTTAATGCCTCTGAAGCTCCCGCGATGTTCCTTGTTTCTTATGTTCCCTGATGTTCCTTGTGTTCCTCATTTCTTGTTGAACATTCCGGGTTTCTTGTTCCTTAATGTTTCTTGTGTTCCCTCTTATGTTCCTTGTTCCCTGCGTTCCACGGACCTTGTTGCGTGTTCCACATCCCGTGTTCTGTTTTCCAGTGATGATCCATGTTTTTTACGTTCCCTGATGTTCCATGTTCCTTGTGTTCCACATTCCTTGTTCCACATTCCGTGTTCCATGTATCTTAATGGTTCTGATCTTCCATCTTATGTTCCATGCTCCTTACGTTCCACAGACCCTGTTGCGTGTTCCACCTTCTGTGTTCTTATAATGTTTCTCATTTTCCCGTGATGTTCCAGGTTCCTTATGTTCCATGGTCCTTGTTGTATATTGCTTATGTTCCACGGCCCTTGTTGTTTGTTCCGCGTCTTTTGTTATCTGATGTCTCTGGTGTTCCATGTGATGTTTCATGTTCCTTATGTTCCGTGATGTTCCCTGTTCTTTGTGTTCCGCATTCCTTGTTCTTCACTGATTCTGATTTTGCCTGAAGTTCCATGTTTTTTTATGTCACCTGATGGTCCATGTTCCTTGTGTTCCAATTTCTTGTTGCACTTTCCATATTCCATGTTCCTGAATGTTTCCGATGTTTCCCCCTGATGTTCCATGTTCCTTACGTTCTGCAGTCCTTGTGGCATGTTTCATAATGCATGCATGTTCCGTCTTCCTCGTCCTATATTCTCTGAACAATGTTCTCTGTGATGCTTCATGTTCTTTACGTTCCACGCTCTTTGTTGTATATTCGCTTAGGCCTATGTTCCGTATGACGTTCCATGTTCCCTGCAATGTTACCTGATCCTCATCGCCCCTTATATGTTCCAAGTGATACTCCCTACCATAGGTGCAATCACGTCCTAAAAGTTGGGGGACCATAATAATAAAGTTAGGGGACCACTCAAAAGTGGGGGACGCGTCCCGTGGGTCCCATAGGGTGGTTGCGCCTATGCTCCCTGCTATGTTCCTGCCCTCTCCTTGTCCATATGTTCCATGTTTCGAACGTTTCTTAATCTTCTTGCTATATATTGTATATGCTGCCAACCATCAATTGGGGACAGCAGCGCCATCTGCTGAAATGCCAAAAACAATGTATGGCCCGTATAAGAAGTGCGCACACCATCCCTTCTTACACCATGCTTTTAACGATAATAATAATAATCTTCGTTTATTGACATTCAATCTGACAAACCGCAGAACGATTACATGTACAAGTTATACGAAATACGGCCTGCTTCGCACGACACGCAGTTCGGCTACAACAGGTTCGGTAACTTAACACTAATGGCCTAAGTACTGGATCACTCCTGATTCGGCCAAGCCAGGAGTGGGAGGGGCTATCTTTATTTTTAGCAGAACCCGAGTCAAGCAACACATCAGCAAAGCGCCAGCGGCAGCTAACAGAAAATTCAAATAAATTTTTGCCCTGAGCGAGGCTTGAACCCGGGTCCGCGCGGCTGACTCTCAGTTTAACGACCAGCGCTCTCACCACTGAGCTACGGGACCCCCCAACGATGCGCTGCTCGGAGCCATACACGCCGACTAGTGGTATAATAATGTTAAAATCGAAGAATGAGTCATTCCCTGCATTTAGCAAGCAGACCTTCAACTGAGTCTGCAATGACTAATGACTGGCCGGGGATTCATATTATTCATTTCCTGCACTAAACGTTCAAGAACTGGCGAGGTCTAAGTGCAGTGATTCACAAGACGTATCATGCGCTCCTGATCTTTGACCTTTAGTTGACTCCGCAATTATTGTGCGAAGACTGGACACCGGCTGACATTTTGCTCTTGCAACGTGTCGACTGGAAAAGATAATAATGCCATTGCCATTGCTATTCTTCTAGATACTGTTCACAGTTGTTCGGCCATTCATCATTGCGTATACGTTGGATGGCCCACAATAAGTACTCCTATGTTTGACTGTTCAGTGACTGTGCAATGTTCTTTAACAGGCAATAGTAGACCTACATGTATTATAGTACCGTAAATGTCGCATATATTTTCCACAAAAATGTGTCATATCGGCCAATGACACATTTGTGTGGAAAATAAACAGGTTTGCAAACATTTCTCTGTTGCCGCTTGAGCTATAGTAGGCCCTATTCCACAGGAATAGGGTCTATATCTGAATCTCTTAAAGTTTGCAAAACATTCTAAATGGCGCGTAGACGATCGAAGAGCAGTGATAACGTTGCCATAATGATAAAGTTGCCACAGTGATAACGTTGCCATAGTGATAACGTTGCCATAGTGATAACTTTGCCATAGTGATAACGCTGCCATAGTGATAACGTTGCCATATTGATTACGTTGCCATAGTGATAACGTTGCCATTGTGAAAGTCCATCGTGTTTCAATCAGTCTTCAAGCTCGCCAAGAATATGGCATCATTCTTCTTGCATGTGCGCATAAAAATTACAAGCTGCTTCTTGCACCTTGTCCTTGTGCTGCGTCTTCTTGCATGTGCGCATAAAAATTACAAAATGCTTCTTGCACCTTGTCCTTGTGCTGCGTTATAAGCACATATATCGGATACAAAGATTCAGCAAGCAAAAACTTCCCCGGAATCTCATCATATAGGCTAATTATTTTACCAAATTGTTTTATCTGCAGTCTTCAATAAGGAGATCAGTTCTCGGAAATTTCATCGATTATGTATGGTTTTTCTCATCATTATTGGCCTAAATTGCCTCTAAATGGTGCATCTAGTTATATAGTACTTACACCAACCTTAATAGACGATAGTATTATAGTACTCATGTAAAAAACTTCAAGTACGAATGCCTGGATAGTGACGCTCATCAGCAGCCCTAAAGTGCTTGTACCAATACAACCGACTGGCAGCTGCGAGGCAATCACAGATTACGTACGTGACAGATGGACATAGACAGACGTGTAGACTGACTGACTAACTGACGTTATTAGGTCTATAGTCGGAAGATGATAGTTTTTGTTTATTCATTTTTCCAAATACCAATTGGCATCATATTGTCTTCTGTGCAAGCGCTCCTTCGCACAATTTGCAGTCGACATGCATCTGCCAGCACATTACCGTCGCCCCAAGAACCGTTCTTTCACGTGGTGCTCAGTTCATTTTCAAACCACCTTGTGCCAATCTTTTATTCTTATGGCGCATAATAATTTGAGACGACATATAGTGGACCCACAACATGGTTCGTTAAATTGTAATAAAGAATTATTTTCTTTTCATTCTTACAAGTTGGTTCTTCAACTTCTCCGATTGCGACGATAGAATGGCTACGAAGAACATCTTCAGTAACTCTCTCCTCTCAGTGTTTCTCGTCAGCGTCATCTATACTTACTACGTCTCAGGCCAGTATTACAAACTATATGCTTATTGTTCTTGAGCAGGCCTAGGCCTACATGTACGTGTGTTCTTGTGCGGAGTGGGTGCACCACGTATGCAGAGATACCTACGGGACCATTGGGACCACGACCCGAGACCATTGGTACCTGAAACCCGATGCCATACATTGGGACCCGAGACACGAGACGACATCCCTACGCGAAACCGAGACGCGAGATTAGGTATATAATAACTATTATAACTATATACATATATCAGATATATATACATATATATAACTATATACATATATATATATCAGACAGAGAGAGAGAAGAAACAGGGTCTTATAGGAACTCCGAGACGACAGAAAGGCGTATGACCACTGAGACTAGACAAAGTCTAAGAGGTCCTTGGAAGCGCATTGTATACGGCGTATACTATACGCTATTGCCAGCACTTGCCCATTTCCTTTCTTCTTTTTTGTCAGCAGAACGTTCCCTCGATGGCGTTTTTGCCTCATTTGCACGTCTGGAAGCTCTCTTCGACTTCTAAATGGATAAAATTTAATGGATGGAGATTCATTGACGACGAGTTTCGTTGCATGGCAAACGTTTTAACAACGTTGAAATATGGTTTACTGTCTCATTTAACTGAAGCATTTTTATTTAGCGCTATTTAGCCAGACAGCCAGTTTCTATCGCATTGCCAAAGTATTAGCATACATGTACAATTGTACATGTATATAGGCCTGTGCTAAAAAAGTTTGAATTGTTAAAAACATTGTTGTTGTTGTTGTTGTTGTTGTTGTTGTTGTTGTTGTTATTGCCACGCTAGAGTAGTGTTTTTGTTTTGATTGAAACGCTCATTAAACAAACAAACATTATTTGCCAATTGTTATTAAGCTTACAATACAAAACAATTTGCAAAGTTTTTAACAATTGTTGCTCATTTACTTGATCATCAATCTGAGCAACATTCTTGTTCGTATAGCGGTGTTTTGTTTATATGTTTGTATGTGCACTTGTTATAGCGTCCCTTCAAGCTCTCTCTACCCAGAGGCATCCATACATCGTTACGGGGGACCCATACTGGCGCGGTGGTGTAGTGGTCATGTTTGTCGCCTTGCAGCCGAAGAGTTGCAGGTTTGAATCCACCTCAAGTCGCTGCGTAGGGACCTTGGGCAAGTCCTTCACTCACAACTGCTCAGCGCTTTGGCGTGAAACTCCGATGCAGTGGTGTAGTAGTCTGTAGTCGGGAGGACTCGGGAGCGCCTCTGAGTAGGGAGCTTGAAGGGGCGCTATGACAAGTGCACATACAAACAAACCCACGAGAGATCTCCTACCTGTAGGCCTATCAACATATTTCTTTAACGATACAACGTTTTAACGCGATCGCATTCCGAGGTATTTTCGATGATCTAAACAACGACGAGTTGGGTCAATCTGGACTGGTTTTTATACAGTAAAAAAATCGGCGGAGAAAATTTGCCACTGCCAAAACCCAACCCGCCACCCTGTCTGCGTTTTGCATGTTGGGTGGCGGGATGGGTTTGCAGTGGCAATGAAGTCAATTGCGGGCGACCCACAGCAAACCCTTCGGCCGACCCTCCTACAAACCCAACGCAGATCGAGCCACTTATTCAATGAGCGACGAAGCAGACGACTCAATGGAGGCATCAACGTCTCTTGTCCACAGATCACATTCATGAATACTGGCAGCGAGTGTGTGTGTGTGTGTGTGTGTGTGTGTGTGTGTGTGTGTGTGTGTGTGTGTGTGTGTGTGTGTGTGTGTGTGTGTGTGTGTGTGTGTGTGTGTGTGTGTGTGTGTGTGTGTGTGTGTGTGTGTGTGTGTGTGTGTGTGTGTGTGTGTGTGTGTGTGTGTGTGTGTGTGTGTGTGTGTGTGTGTGTGTGTGAACACTGAACATATGATACCACACGATCACAACGCCCCTCGTCCTCGTAATATATTATTAGTCCAGGCCATTTACAGTTTGACCTGGGCAAAATTGCTTCAGAAGGTTTTTAAACGGTTTCCTGCTCAGAATCGTTTGCTGAATAACATATCCAAAATCGGACAAAATCGCATCATGGGGTCACCCCCAAAAATGGGGGGGAGGATATAATGATTTTTCGTGTGCTTTATATGTATAGTCGGATTGCTGATGACTTCAACGTGCTAGAAAGTGATGTCTTCTAACAACAATTTTAAATAATTTCTTGGTTTCAGAACATTAATAAGTACATCTATATACCGATAGTGAACTTTGGGGGGCAATTGGGGCGCATCCCCCCCCCCCCCAATGGTGTTTTAAGCAAAATGCATATCGAAGATTTATATGTGCATAAATGATGTAATGCAAATGAAAGATCTTTGAGTTTCTACACCAAGTGCTGTTCATTGCAGTCATGGCATAGGGTCAGGGACAGGGTGGAAATGCCCCCCCACAATTTTCTCTTCGGACCTTTTCATATTATTCAGGCAAAACGGCGCCAGGAAAAAATTTAAACAAACCATTAGAAGTTTAATGTTAATCAATATCTTGGTATCAGGACATTAATAAGTATACTTATGTACCCTAAGTAGACTCTGGGGGTAATTGTGGCACGTCCCCCAATAAATTCTAAGAAAATGCAGAAGGAAGATTTATATTGTATGAATGATGCAATAGGCTACAACTAAAAGATCTTTGAGTTTCTACATCAAGTGCTGATCATTGAAGTCATTGGATAGATGCAGAGGCAGAGGGGATTGCCGCCCCCCCCCCCCAATATTTTTCTTCAGACATTTCTTTTTTTCAGGAATTATTCAAACTATTAGTATTTAGTGTCCAGTTGAACATCTTGCTACCAAAATTTTTATGGGCATTAGCCAGGGAGAATGTCGAGAGGTCTTGATCAAGTCATCATTGTTATGTAGCCTATGTGCGTGTAGGCCTAGTGTGATGTTTTATTATGCAACAATAGCGGCCTATTGAAGGTCGTCCAAAGGGACTGTGGACAAGACGAGACTAAGAGAAGACAAGTTATCTTAAACAAAGTGTGTGTGTGAGATATAGGAGGATTTGACCTTGAAAATTAGGCCACGAACAAAAATTATTATGAACAGTTTTTGAAAATCAAATGATGACCTTCAAGGGAATTATGTGGTGAGCGGTGTCAAGCGCGTTCAAGTTGGTCAGTATTTCGGTAATTAGGCCTACGTAAGAATAGCTGAGGGGCAGGGCTGTTTTTAAGGAATTTTTAGAACTGCACAACCATTTCATTCCCTTCCCATCCTCCATGGTAAATTGCTTCCAATCGGAGGAAAATGGCCTTTTTGATAGTTTTAACTGCACAGAACTTGTGACAGAAGGGCTTCTACAGCTGCACAAATCCATTTAGAACTGCACATTTTGTGTACAACTGCACGTTAAAAAAAGTCCTGCTGAGGGGTTTGTTATATTTCCGTTCGCTGGGCACCGGTAGGCCTCTTATATGTGGAGATGCAGATAAATTCCAGGGTGTGCGATAGACTAGGCCTATAGTCTCGGCCTACATATACCGTGCAGTGTAGTCTACTTTTACTTTCAATGTTTTCTTCTTGTCATGTATTTAACCATACAAATAATGATTTCGTCTTTTAATTTAACAGCTTACGTTGTTCAATGGCAATATTTCGGCATTTACGGTAAGTATAAGACTGTAGTCGATATATCTACTTAAAATATTGGTTTGCATTTAGGCTAAGTTTTGTTTTCTCGTTGCTTATAATGAGAGTGCACTGAAACAATCAGAGGAAATTTCTACAATTAATTTCATTGAGTTTGAATGAGACTGTTACAGCAAAAACCTTATAGTCTACCTTTGGGTGCAGCGTTGTTCAATGATTACATTCTACCCAGAGATCTATTAAATCACGCAGTACGATACAGAATATAATGATAAGATTAAATTAAAACAATAGAGGATAAGTTTACACCGCTGATGACAATGGTTTGATTCGCTGGAAGGAGTTTGTTGACAAGGCATCAGAAGCAGAAGATTGGCGAAAAATGGATAATTAACGTTGCGACTTTCTTGCTCAATTCTAATGATCGTAAGCTGCGCATGACCCATTACTGGGCGAACCTTAATAACAGTAGGCTACTGCAGTAGCCTAACTGTCATTGGCGGGGCGCACGAGTTAAACTAAACTACATACGTGTTTTTTAATAGGTGTTCAGAACTGGTCGGACATTTACCCAGGATGCACCACTGCAAATCACAGTCAACAATCGCCCATACAAATCGTGAGGGCAGAGACTGAAGAAAACAGAGACCTTGCCCAGATCAGTATAGTACTCAATGGAACGGTCAACAGTCCAGTCACCATGCTCAATAATGGACACACAGGTAGATCCATATCATTGACATACCAGGTACACTAGTTAGACTTCAATGAATAAGAATTAGGCAGTGACTCATATACATGTAGGGTTTGCTCTAACAGTCTAACTAGTCGTTTATTACTTAAGCGGTGCTTCCCATCTCTTAGTTGTCAAAAGTATAGGCTAGACCCAGAGTACTCAGCTAAGTTGCGTTATACACCGTGGTTCAATAAAAAAATAAGCCAAACTGTTTTTCATATATCTCTAATGCCTGATAATTAACTAAAATAAAATTTTCAAAATATTTAGAGAATTGGACCAAGATTATGATTCCCACGTATCATGTCACAAATTTTAAACGGATAGAAAAATATGAATCTTTCAACTTCATCTGCCGAAATTTAAGTTTACGAGCAATTTGCCTTTTAATTTTGTAGCAAAGTATTTCAAACATGAAAACAGTCTTTAATACTTTTTTAGAAGAAACTTTAAGCAGTATTGGTTGATTATTTAAATAAAGAAGATGTTATAGTGTCGCGAAGTCCCCCCCCCCTTCCGAAAGCAACCATGTACCTCCGGCCGAAAGGGGGAATCGCCTCGCTGTAGAGCCCTATGGTCTTTCCTACGATTAAGGCCACCTTTTAAGGCAGGGTCCATAATCCGAGCGGTCTCGTAAGACCGGTTTCCGCTTTTATCATATTCCTGGTAATTTACCCGGGGCTGTGTAATTAATCGTTCACTTCTTCTGAATCTGCTCGTATCTGCATTCTGTGGTACCAAAGGATGGCTCGAGTGTATCGGCACGGCAACTGTATTAGCTGCAACTACAGTCTTACTGTAGTCAGGGTTCGTTGTGGACTCTACAGCGAGTTGTCCTTCAAACGTAGGGGAAGTTTCGAGTCGGTCAAGGCGGTACATAATCTCTTCTACCTGTGACCTTACTTCCCCTACTTGTGATTTCACTTCCCCTTGAAGGGCGCCTACCTGTGACCTTACTTCCCCTACTTGTGATTTCACTTCCCCTTGAAGGGCGCCTACCTGTGACCTTACTTCCCCTTGAAGCGCGCCTACTTGTGATTTCACTACTCCTTTGAGTGCACCCACCTGGGACTTCACCTCTGAAAATTTATTATCTAACCGGTCCATCATCAATTCGAGGACTGAACTGACTCGGGACCTATCCGAGGCATGTGACCTTCGACCCTCGTCTTCTTCCGGGCGCTCCATAAATGCTGGAGAGGTTGGTCGACTAATGCTCATGATTCGAATGACAACTCAGCTTTATTTCTTGATTAATCTAATTTATTCACCTTTAAAGTAACAGATCTAAACTACAGAATTATTAACTAAAACAACCGACAATCGTTCACAACTTGGAAAATTATCATAAAGTCCCAAATTCACTTAATGGCGATTAATTCCTATTTTCCCCATTTAACCTGAATTTCCACATACCTTAACTTGGGATCGGAAGCTGGGAAAGCAAGGTTTTAATCCACCGAAATGACGCAAGAATGTGTGTAATCCACGCGATGAGTTGCTGACGGTGCAACTTATACTCCACGATTGCGCTAAGATAATTTCTCCGTAATCCGGTGAAATATGTATTCCAAATGATATATCCAAGGGTCGCGTAGTTGCCGCAATCGAATTAATCCACTTTGACTTAATATTCCACGATTCAGACCGACTTTCTTACACAAATTCTGCTAACGATCGGACTCTTGCCAAAATCGACCTATCCCTTCCACGACAAACGCAAGACTGAATTTCAGACACGCGCTGACGCGAGATTGGCGCCGAAACCCGCGATCCAAACAAAGGCCTGCTTAAAGTATAGGCTTGGGTTTTTCCGCTAACGTTAAAGTATACGAACCACTTTATCATTGAGCCTCGCTTTGGTCTAGAAAGCCAGACAACCTATGTTTTAACATGGACCACTTTATCATACAGCCTCATTTCAGTTCAGACTAGGCGGCAAATTTTACTGCTCACGTCAACCTGTTCGGGCGGTCCCTGCCTTAGCGCACGGCCTATGTCTAAATGTCCTGCTGCGTATCGCTGCGTATCTCTGATTATTATTAGATATTACTGTCAACAGGTCCTTGGGTGCATTTCACGGCGAAAACATTATATTAATAAATTTAGCGTTGCGGGCCCTCCCGGTGTATTTTAATCAGTATAATCGCCATTAATATTAATATAATAATCGCAATTAAATCGTAAAATGTAACATTCGTTACAATAGGAGATAGGATTTAAAGCTGGACTGTTCGGAGACCATAATGAGGGAGAGATCAGGTAAGGTACGTGTCTCTCTTGTTAGAATTTCGATGGTTTTCTTGGCTCTGTGGTCTGGCACTGTTCTGTTTAAAAAGAAAATAACCTTCTGGGGCTATAGATTTCTGATAACAGCTAGAAGATGTTGTTACAGCAAAATGTTGTGATACTAGACTCCGTTAATTTTTACTCTGGATCACTGAATACCAAATGGGAACGACCAAGCGTAGAAACCGCAACGACTATCAAAACGGACTGGCTGAAAACTCAAATTTTGGCAGATGAAGTTGAAAGATTTATATCTTTCTATCCGTTCAAATTTAAAACATGATATGTTGGAATCATATTCTTAGTTCAATTCTCTAAATGTCTGGAAAATGTTAGTCTGATTAATCGTCAGGTATTAGAGATATATGAAAAACAGTTTGGCTTACTTTTTATTGAACCACGGTGTAATTTATGTGGTCTGTCCAGAAAGTTCTCTCACCAGTTGGCCGTATTACAGGTTCTTTAGGCCTATGTGTATTAACATCATCATCGTCGTCGTCGTCATCATCGTCCTCGTTGTCGTCATCATCGCCGTAGTCGTCGTCATATATAGACCTTTGGACTTTGACCATCCAAGTGTGTTTTCATATCCAGAAGTTTTCAAAGAGGTTTCTTATGCAAATTTCTCAGTTTCATTAAATTGTGTATACTTTTTAATACGAATAGTTTCCTTAGAAATTTGTTAAAAATCAAAAAGTAGATGTTAAAAAGTAGTTTCCTAAAAGTGCGCTATGTAAGTCCATAGAATGAACGAATGAATAAATGAACGAAAAATAGGTGTTAGTTTTCAAGGGCAGGTGCTCCTCTAGCTGCTTCTAAAGCGCCACTCGAAAGCCAGTCGCAGGGCACCAGCTTTTTCACATGTGCTACATCGAGTCAGAAGCCTATTCCAAAGAGTAGTAAGAAACAGGTCCGAGTCTGGTGGCCAGAGGGCCAGAGTAACTGTTAATGCGGGTGTCGTTTAGGAAGGTGGAGGATCCGAGGATCAGATGAGTATGTGTATCAATATTCTTTTGAACAGATCTCTTTGTCAGTTTTGGGTGTAAATCCCAAGGCGTGATAACCAGAGCCCCGTGTCCAAGTTTATTTATAGTTTGACCTCCCTGGATTCTGTACTGCAGCTTGCAAAATGGACAAAATGGAGCCTGGCTTACAGCAGAATGCTGGTGAATAAGCAGATCTCCTTGATGTAATTTCAGTGTACTTTGAGAAATTTCAAATTTTTGCATTAGTATTTAATTATTTTTGCAGTTGTGATTATGTGCACTACAGCTAGACTCCACTCAAGTAGGCCATGATCATAGGTCTGCTGTTTGCATGGGCGCCCGCAGGAGGGTTGAAAGCCAATGGTCACTGTTACAGTTTTTAGAAAGAGCTTGAACATGCAAGGCAGAAAGTTTTAAGAGCACGTTTATTTCTATAGAGATATCTAAACGTAGATTTCTGACTTTTACTGCCTGTATCATTCGTATCATTGGCGTATTGATGCAAAGAAATTGGTTAAAAACCCAAAAGTAGTAGTTAAAAACATAGATGTCAATTTTCCAGGGGGCAAGTGCCCCCCTTGCCCCTATGTGCGGGCGCCCATGTATGCATTACTTAGTTTGACCATGCTTGCAGGACTATAATCATTATGCTATGTAGTTCCCAAGTCTAGAGATCAGTGTTCATTTTGCACCTGAGTGGAAACGATGGACTGTGGGGATTATGCTCCATTGCTCCTCACACAGTTCCATATATAGTAGGCCTATAAGCTTTAATATTCAGAACGTACGCGACTGAATGCAGAATGCTGGACGACGTTTATCTCCCAAAACCAGTTCGTGTAATATTTCTGAAGAGAAACGACGCATCGATCTTAGTTTAGCCACTGTGACTATAATGGCATTCATTTCAAACGTGAATGTTTCTTTTCTGAATCTATCTCTTTCTGCATTATCTGCATTATCGATTATTTTTGCCAATGAATAGACACCCAACATGCATTATTCATAAATAGTGTAAGAAATTTCGACCAACCTGGCTTATAAATTAATTTTCACAATAATTCTGTATTTTCTCTTATTGTGACCAGCTAACTTGGATTTCAACCAGACATCCATTTATATATCTGGAGGAAGTCTCTCTGGAAGATTCCGTGTAAGCGGTGTTCATTTCCATTGGGGAATAACGGATACGGAGGGCTCTGAGCACATGATTGATGCAAAACGTTTTCCTATAGAGGTATAGAACCCTGTTTTAATTATCTGTGTATACGTTATCTCTGAATAGACCTAGACGATCTAGTCATGCTTTATGTCGTGGGCGGAGACTTAGGGTCGACAGAGGGACGCTCGATCCTCTCCAAAGTTTGTGGTGGGAACGGAGATGCCTATATCCCCCAATATTTCAGAAATATAATTTTAAATGTCTACAGTGTTATACACTGTTTATCGTAAGGTGCTCTTGTAACGGTTGGCTGTGTTACTGCGCCATATAAATTGCCGTAATTATTATTATTATTATTATTATTATTATTATTATTATTATTATTATTATTATTATTATTATTATTATTATTCCTCTAAAAACAGAGTACTACGGCCTCGTCGTGCCCAGGCATGCGATGGCGTTGAATCGCTGTACTGTGGCTGATATCTTCTGGAACATGAAGAAGGTTTCTTGTGGGTCTTCTGAAACACGTGACTACCGTCGGCCGAGTTCTGTGATGAAGGCTAGGCCCTCCTGGTCCATAGGTCCAAGCGTTTCTATCGCAACCGGAGTGAAACTGTATCTTGTCTGGAGTTCCGAGTAGTTAAGCTTTTTCCTAGCAGCGGCTATTTCGGCAGCTCCGCCCGCTATTGCAGCAGTCTCAGTCAGGTACGAAGGTGCTAGGGTATCGACAATGGTCACATCCCAAATAAGAGAACGTCTACTTTTCCACGGAATGAGGGTTTGACCATCTGGTCTCTTTCCATCCAGACGGGTGAGGCCAGCTGGCTCTCTGATCGACGGTATGCCTGCCCTGATGAGACTACGAAGCACAATTTCGTTCACTGAGGAATGTCGAGATCTAGCGACTCTAGCTTGTCTGCCGAAGTCAAGTGAGCAAGACAGACATGTGAACCTCTGGCCGAAACCATTGAACCACATGTGCAAGCGTGTGGGGCGCAGATGACCGCACCAAGTCTCAAGCCTACTGCCACCCTCATCTCCTCGTCGCTGAAGCCTTGGGCTACCAGTGGAAGGGCGAAGAGCCAGTCCGAAGCATGGGGAGCTTGAATTGCATTCATTCTTGCCTGATCATACGAGTCGAGAGTGCGCGATGTAATCCCCGATATTTCAGCTGACAAGAGTGGTATGTCCCATGAGGACTGCTTGCTGTCAGAAGCTGGGAATTCAATCGTTTCTGTGGAGCTCTGTTGCCATCTGGTTCTGAAAGTTTCCACCATAGAGTCAACTGGAACCTGTGTGAGGGCGAGGATGAGCGATTGGGTGAGTTGAGATCTTGCGGCTGAGGCTAAAAAAGCTGGAAGTGCCAACGAAGATGCTCTCCTTATTCCCAGACCGCCCATCCTGATTGGCAGGGTAGCGAGTGACCATTGATCGTCCGATAGAGCTATATTCAGAATGTTCTCAGTGCCAGCGCGCAACCCCTCATCGAATTTCATGAGGCCCGGGTGGTCGCAGCAGGGCGTGCACCGCAGAATATGAATTAGCCTCGGTGCGCCTATAGAGCACGGCAGTATCAGAAGTGCGTCCTTCTTGGGTATCTGCTCCAGTTTTTACATTGCTCTTGATAAATTCAAAACGATAGAGTCTAGAGTGTTGGTTAGGGTGTGTCTAAAAATTAAAATGTCGATGTTAATAACGACCAATATATTTTTGTGTTCCACCTTCAGAAATATAGTTACCTGCCAAATTAGAAGAAAATGGGAATAGATTTAGGACTTGCTCAAAGCCCTGAAAGAATAGCCACTTAGGCGACATTGTGACACATTGTAATTTTCACAGATCAAAGCAAATTTGAACACATAAACATCAGATATAAGGCAAAATCCAAAGAAATACTGTAAGTTGTCATAGTTTATTCCTCTTAGGACATTTGAAAAATCTGGCTTTACTTGACCATTGCAGAACAAATTGTTTCTCCCCCTTATTTCTGACCAGGACTTTATTGAAGGACTGGATAAAAGTCACCCTGCCAGATCATTCGTCACTCACAGGTGGGGTCAGATATGATGACTCAAGTATGGATTCCCCTTTGGGCTTCATGTTTCAGGTACATACAGATGAAATAGCACTTCGCGTGAGACTAAGTTGCTGTCACAGAGAGTGACACTTCAAGTAAATGATTCCAAACTTTCTCAGAGTAGGATGGTCGAGATTATCCTCTCTGTGCTCTGACGTTGCTTATTGGAAAATTGATAACTGAAAACCCACAACTTGATCATGTAAATCGTATATGACATCCAACGCCCTCTGTGAAATGCACCTGGTTACCTGAACTTTATTCTCTTGGTGGAATTCATCTTTGGAAAACGACTATTAGATCTAATAGCTCTTGACTATAGACTTCCAATACTGGAGTCCCTGCAGAATCATGCAGTGAAACACTTTTCCAGAGCAATTTCAGATACATGGTATCGATGGCAAGGTTCAAGAGGTCCTTTCCTAATTTCGCTTCCAGATTCATCCATATGCCGCCCTTGCAACTCGTTTTACTCCCCACTGTGTCAAAACACATGGCCAGGATTTTGTCTTCCAATCTCCAGCTTCAGATCTCAGCCAACAGAAATCTGGCATGGCAGTAGCTGTCACTGATTGGAGTAAGACGATGGCCAATAGTTTGGTAACATCCTTTTGAAATATACCATTATCGTCCTGTCTCTGTAACATCTGGCATGATCTTGTCATTCAAGTGAAGAGTAAGGGGAAACTGTGGCTCAGAAGAATCTCTGCTGCCAGGGCTGCAAGATCATCTCTCCCAAATAGAAAAGTACAATTGGTACTCTCTCTTATAGGTTGCCATCCAGACTCTGATTCCTTGGTGTAGGCGTAAATTGAGTAGTACCTTGCATCAGTGGCGTAGCCAAGAATTTCTGATGGGGAGTTTGGGGTTTTTATGGCCTGGCCGGATGCCCTTTTTGACACCAAACCAACAGTGTTACAGTAAATAACAAGGGGATGAAGTAACAAAGAGAATAAAGTAAGAAAAACAATTGTTATATACTATAAACAATTGTTTGGTTTTTCCTATTTAAGTGGATAAATTTTTTTTTAAAATTTACTAAGCCAATGGGGGGGTTTAACCCCTGAAACCCCCCTTGGCTACGCCACTGCCTTGCATGGGAACCTCTCCTCTGTGAAGACAGATTCGTGTATCCGAAGTAATATTATCAGTACTGCCTATCAACTAATTCTCAGCTTTTTGTAATAAATTTTGCATTGCGCCTGCTATGATACAAGAATGAAAAGCACCACTTTCCGCCATTTGCAACAAATGACCAGTGACAAAGACAACGTCATACCAGTTACACATGATCATGACTGTTTATTTGTTGAGAACTAGTCACTGAGAAGGGTTCTATAGCATGCAGCTCGCATGTATTGAAATAATAGATTGTAATGCTTGCAATGCAGCCGAGTTCCTAACTTCAGTCCTCTTGAGCAAGTCCTAAATGTTCAGCTATCGAGATATAATTTCAGATATTCAGTTTACACATGAATTGGCACAATAATTTCACTTGGTCGTTAAAAAATCTTTTATTTGAAAATTTCACATGTACCTTAAAAACACCCTAGTGTTGGTGAGTGCTTCTTGCGAGGCAAGTGGTGCACCAAGCAACTCTGCTGAAGATGGATGTACGCGTTTGAATTGTTTCGCCGGTTCTGTCAGGGTGATGTCTGCGTCTTTGGATATTACCTCACATTTTGAGTTGTTGACCATTAAACCCAAGTCCTGGGCACGACGTTAAACTGCATCCATCCTCCGCCACAGGGAACCAACAACGTCCCTGTGCCGGTCCTAAGCCCGGACATAAGGAGGAAGGTTTGCCAGATGGGTGGCGATACTCTGGCAGTAAAAGACCAAGACGATTGAAATCCGCAAAAACCACGACATAAGTGACATAGCGACCCAGCTGCTCCAAGGTGTCATGATGTGGAGCAGACATGCTGACTGGACCGGTGAGATGCTGGGCAACATGACGCGAGACAGACTCAGACAGAGAGTGGCGTCGGACTCCTACGGGCACTGTGCCTATGGATATTGATGATGATGATGAAACCCAAGCGGGCGCATCCTTCCGTGATAGCCACCACGTCCTCACAAACTACCTCATGCGTGCCTCCCAAAGTGATATCATCCAAATATCCGAATGCTAATGGTGACTGTAAAAGAGACAAAATTTCTTGAAGCGGCAGGCAAAATAGGACAGGACCTAGGGGATCCCCCTGTTGCGGCCTTCTTGCGATTGTAGAGTGAAGCTGCCATACTTCAAGATAGATGGCTCAGCGTACGAAAGATGGCAATAGTCGTATAGTTCTGGGCACCATTCTGATAATGAGAAAAGCATTTTGTCACGATGTAGACTGTTGAGAGCATTTGCTAGATCGAGTTTGATGACAATGGAGTTTTCGTCCGTTTGTTCCAAAAATCTTCTTGTTGCGTGAATCGCGGCTTCGATTCCTCCTGAAACTCCGACTCCCAGTTGTTTCGGGGATAATTGAGGCGCCACTAAGGGGATTATGTGAGCATTAGCAGTTATTTAGCACATTTTGATGCAAGTCTGCGCCACAAGTAACCAATTACAATTGGTCTAAGGCCTCCTGAACTTTTCTTGAGGGCGAACAGTGTACCGCCGAAAATGATCGGACGCAGCTCTTGTGGGCAGACTCCAGCCAGAAGTAGATTCATCAACGCCGTCACTGCTTTCAGTAGTCCTGGGCCTGCGACTTGGTCGTTGACTAGTTCCAAGACGTGTTGTGGTCTCACACCATCTGGTCCACCAGAGGAGCCCTTGCACTTCAGTGACCTGTAGTGAGTCTGCATGTGGCTTCTGGTGTGAAATAGTTCGTTCATGGGGCGATGGATGTTTGAGTCGGAGCAACTCCAATGTTTCCTTGTTAATTGGAGCTGGTATGTCGTCGGAGCAGAGAATGCGCACCGCAGCGCTGAGATTGCCGTCCTCTAGCTTGGCTGCTACTGCGGCCGCGATAGCGTGTGCGTGAAGCTGCTTCTTTGGTTTTCCTCCAACTGCGTTGTCTCGATACGGCCCAAACAGGAGCGATGCGGACGTTTGCAAATCGTTCTTGAAAGTGTCTATTCTCGTCTTGGTGTGTTGAGTAAGATTATGTCTCTTGCCACCTCTTGTTGGTTTTTCGAGAGTTCCTGAACCAAAATATTATTATTATTATTATTATTATTATTATTATTATTATTATTATTATTATTATTATTATTATTATTATTATTATTATAACACACATTTATTTTTTTTCCAGAGACAATGACAAAGTCATTTACAGGCTGATGTCTATGCTCCTTTTGAACATTAGGTAAAGTAGTCATTCAGACCAAGACTTCCAGGTGTCTTGACTGTTTGAGTCAGTTGTTCCTAAAATCGACACAGAGTTTCCGATTTGCAGGGCGACTGATAGGCGCTGGAGCAGATGGCTGGTCTCACGCTGGTCACCTTTGGCTGCTGAGATCTTTCGTCCTAGTTCTTGTACAAATTGAAGAGAATCTCCATCCCAACTTCCTCCAGTTTCGACTGCAATAGGGACGAAATGATGCGATCTTGCAATGTCTGCATATTTGCTTTCCTTGTTACGGGCTGCTCTTTCCGCCGCGGCACCTGCATTTTCTGATGTTAAATGCCTGTACGATGTTGCGAATGTATCTGGTACCGTAACATCCCACGCCAAGCAAAGACCTCTGTGCCAGGGAATAATGGTTACTCCATCTGGCCTTTTGCCATCAGATCGGGAAAGACCATTCGGCTCCTTTATGGCTGGTATTTTGGCTCTTACGAATGCGCGCCAAAGAACGTCATTGATCATCCCATGACGTTGCTGCCTTCCAGCTCCTTTGTTGCAAGATAATCCATGCAGACCAAAGCTCGAGGGTACGCGTACCCTAAAATAGAATACGTTAAAATACGTACGTACCTTTCAAAAAATAGAATACGCGTATGATACGTACCATACACGAAAATTTTATTCATGGTTTGCTCGGCGACCCATAGCCAACGTATAGTCTGACGTCAACTGTAGGCCTATGCGCCATTGAAACCGGTACTTCCGGTAGCGTATAGCAGTAAATTTAATTCGATAAATTCTTTGGTTATAATAATATCAATTAAATGCAAACTGTACTGTATTTCTGATGAGAGCTAAGTACACGTGGCTGGTTTGCAAATAAAATTGGTGTAACTCGACAGTTGCAGTATATCTATATATAAGCTTATAGCCTACGCATCAGTCAGCGAGTCAGCGATGCCCAGAGAACGCGAGAAGGAATGGACGCACGTGTGAAAGTTTTGAAAAATGCGAACAATTATTATCTGATTGAATGCAATTTTTTGACAAGCAGTTCTGGGTTGGATCAGGCAATCGCATATGAACACATCGTTGAAGTGCTGCAGCAGAACTGAGACGACTGACTGACATTAGTGGATTTAGCTGCAATGTATGCTGGATAAACATAGCCTATATCTACAATATAGCATTGCAGCAATTTATTACGTCGTATACTGGGTTGTGAGTGTTTGTTTAAATTAAATTGAACATTCTTATAATGAGTAATGACGAGGCTAGCGTATTTTATTATTGTTTACGTACCCTAAAATAGGGTACGTTAAAATACGTACGTACCTTTCAAAAAATAGAATACGTACGGTACGTACCCTCGAGCTTTGATGCAGACCATTCTGTTCGACAACGACACCACATTTGCATGTGTGGGTTTCGCACAACGCAGTGCCAAGTCGAATACCAGCTGCAATTCGTAACGCGTCTCCCGACATTCGTAATCCAGCTGCTGTTATCGGAAGCGCATGAAGCCAGTCTCCTGAGTGTGGCGATTGCACAGCTAACAAGCGGGCCTTGGCGGAAGAATCAGTAGTTCTTTCGGATAGATCTTCAAGTGCATGTGTGATAATTGCACTATCCCATTCTCTTTGTGCACGGGCCTTCTGCTCTGTTGGAGGAAGTGCGTTCGATCTCAATGACCACGAATTGAAAGCCTCCTCAACTAATGGGTCCATAAGCGTCACACCGACATCGTGTAGAATTTTGTCTTGAAGGCTTCGCGTGCCAGCGGCTGATGCCAAAAAGGCGGAAGTTGCCAGCATAACGGCACTACGAATGCCCAGACCACCATTCCTCACAGGTAGAGATGCCTGGATCCACTGATCGTCGCTCATGTGAATATTGAGAAGGCTGCATAGACCAGTTCTCAACGCGTCGTCAAAGTTGTGTAGCAATCCTTCGCTCAGAAAGCAGGCTGATGTTCTTAGCGTATATAATAGCTTTGGGATGCTTAAACTGCTCCTCAACAGAGTGAATGAATCGTGTGGATGTAATGTTTCCAGTCTTGTAATAACTTTCTCCAGATCTTTTATCTTCTTTTGGATGGATGTATCGACTGCACTGCCTGGCAGTAGCGGTGCCCCAAGTAAAGACAGATCCTCAACGGCTACAAACTCAAAATTGGAGAAGACCTGATTCTTCTTTATTTCGTCGTAACCTCTGGCTGATGCTTCACATTTCGCTCGATTCAGTTGTAAACCATACATGGATGCCTGCTTCTCTATCAATCGGATGTCATTCTCAACTTTGTCAATCGGTCCAGCAAGAGTGAGATCGTCCATATAGCCAATATGTAGTGGGGTTACCAAACTCGTAAGAAGTGGATGTATCGTTAGGCAAAACTCCAGTGGCCCTAACGGGTCGCCTTGCTGAGTTCCTTCCTCCGAAAGGATGGTATGATGTCTGGTCAGTAGCTGAGGGGAGTAAGCGTAGTTGTCGAATACGTATCTGTATATTCCTGGAACTGTAGCTGCCACCGTCTCTAACATTGAATCTCTTCTCAGAGCATTGAAGGCATTCGAAAAGTCCAGTTAGGTTAGTTATTATTATTATTATTATTATTATTATTATTATTATTATTATTATTATTATTATTATTATTATTATTATTATTATTTTTGCCCCGAGGTAAACATGATCCCTCGGGGACTTCAACACTCTCGATAAAAGCAGATTTGTCTGGAATGGACCCTATTCGTCAAGGTCCCAGTTGGGAAAGGTACCCCTAAAAGCGACATAGTTGAAGCGCTGAATCGTTAGCGACAGGCGTTGAAAGAGATATGACGTTTCGCGGACGTCCCCAGTTGCGGTGCTTATGCTTTGTCCCAAAGCAGAAAGGAAAGTCAAGCCCTCGTTGTTGATGGGGCCTAGGGTTTCGAAAGCCAAGGGAATAAACAGGTGAGTTTTAGACAATAGACCGTATTTCGTGTGTTTGAGGGCCGCTGCTCTCTCGGCCGCCGCACCCGCCGCCCGAGAAGTGTCGGGTAGATAAGAAACGGCTGAGGTGTCGGTCACGGTCGCATCCCAAACAAGGCAGCAACCAGCACGCCACGGTATCAGAGTGAGGCCATACGGTCTCTTGCCGTCAGCCCTTAACAGGCCAACGGGTTCCTTAGTGGAAGGAAAGCCAGCCCGGGTCAAACCGCGGATAGGGCTGCCAACCGTCCCGGATTCGCCGGGACAGTCCAGGAATCGACCCTTTGTGTCCCGTGTCCCGGATTGATCCCAAATTGTCCCGGAATTTTATGCGGACCTAAATGTCCACATCACTTAATGTTGTTCTTATTTTTCCTCACTAAACTCGTCGCGTTGAACGAAAAATTGTGTGTTCTATATGCTCTGTCAAACCAGTATCGGCTCAACATCGGATGTCGGATTGTGCTGGGTTGAAGTCTTCAAAATTTTACAATCCACTGACCAGGATTTGTGTTCGAAATCCGATCATTTTCCGTTTCTAGCGCTTTTGCCAGAGAATGTTCAGTATGCTATTATGAACGACCTGTGCCCTCATAATCGCAACTGCCTTGTTCATTTAAAGCGGAACCGCTGTGCTGATTTCTACAACGGAGAAAGACCCAGTGATGTAGACAGTGTGAATTGGTAATGACATGTCGAGTGACAGCGATCGAGTGTCCCGGAATGGTACAATCCAAAGTTGGCAGCCCTAACCGCGGAAGACTATATCTTGTTATTATTATCATTTTTATTATTATTATTATTATTATTATTATTATTTTTTCACTTTTAACAGTTTGTTGTTTTTAGTACTTCTAATTACTGATTAATTATTGAATATTATTATTGCCATTATTATTATTATTTTTTTAAAAATTATTATTATTATTATAATTATTATTATTATTACTATTACTATTACTAATACTCGTATTATTATTATTATTATTATTTTTTCCCCTCAGGTGTGCCAAACAATATCCGGAGATATAACTAATGTCAATTAGGCATAGCAATTATTATTATTATTATTATTATTATTATTATTATTATTATTATTATTATTGTAACGCCCGCCCCTCTCGTCATCCCGGAGTCGCCACTTCCGGATCATCGAACGAAGAGACCGCGTGCTGCTGTTGACGAGCTCTAGAGATAAAGGGAGGACAGGAGGAGGTGACTTCCGGGTTCGAATCCCAGCGATGGAAATCGGCCAGTTATCTCGACTGCCGAACTCCCTATATGAAATTGGCTGCCTACTGGACAACCTTTCACTTCTTCGTAGTATACCAGGGTGTGCAAAATCTTTGGGCCCAGCACCCAAAGTTTCTCTCAGGCTGATGGTCGAGTGGTATGGCACGTCCGCAGTGGTGGAAGCGGTGGATCTAGGTTCATGGTTCAAATCCATAGCAGGCTTAGGTACCGGCGAAGCTTCGAGTCTTTCTATGCGTGACACCACTTCTGTCAGCGCTTCTCTAACATTATATCTTACAGTAGAGATTTCTTCCCTTACATCAGACCTTACAGCAGAGATTTCCTCTCTGACATTTGCTTGCACCGAGGCAATCGCCTCTTATGTATTCTTAGCATGCGACTGTATCACTTCATGTGTAGTCATAGCATTAGTCTGCATAGACGAGTGCATGAAAGTTATAGCTTCCATCACCAGCTCCAAAGATGAAGGAGGCCTAGACGGCTGGGCCGGGGTGGCAGCCCTAGAATATTCCATGGCGCTATACCAGTTAGGCCTACAGGTATCTCTATCACTAGCAGTGAACAAAGTCAGTAAATTTAATTAATATTTCTTATTAATATAAATCAGTCAAAAATTCAATCAACATCAGTTACAATCAATGCAATCAATGATCAAAGTCAGTAAGTTTAATTAATATTTCTTATTATTTGCAAAGACATTCGATGAAAATCAAATACAAAAAATTCAATGCAAACACATTTCAACCGCAGTAAGCCTACATGTAAATTAAACCTCGATTGACACTCAAGACCCACGGCCAATTTCAGTTCAGCCCAAAATGTCTAAATAACCGATCGCATTACTTCCCCTTATAAAGCGTACCTTATTTCCGAAGACAAGGGACGAAGCCAACGGTGTGCGAAGAACAGCGACGATGTGTCGAATTCCAAGACACCCGAGAAAGGCGACGATGTTGAAACGCCCGAAAGAAATCAGCTAAATCCGACGCTAATTCCACGCAATGATCGAATTTCTACGTTGCGTAGATTTGAGTGCGGCTATATATCCAAGCCGTTTGAGAAAGACGCCCGTAGGCAACAAATTTCACGAACAAAACGCCTCGCAACACAATTTCGTAGGAAATTATTATTAATGGGGGGGGGCCCGTAGCTCAGTGGAGAGAGCGCTGGTCGTTAAACTGAGTCATCCGCGCGACCCGGGTTCAAGCCTCGCTCAGGGCATTAATTTATTAAAATTTCTGTTAGCTGCCGCTGGCGCTTTGCTGTAGTGTTGCTTGAATCTGGTTCTGCTAAAAATAAAGATAGCCCCCTCCCACTTCTGGCTTGGTCGACCAGGAGTGATCCAGTACTTAGGCCATTAGTGTTAAGACCGGACCCACTGCTGTAAAGCCGACCTGCGTGTCGTGCTATAGTGGGCCGTATTTCGTATAACATGTACTTGTAATCATTCTGCGGTGTGTCAGATTGAAACATTAAAAGAAAATATATATTACGAGCGCACAGCGTTGATGATTCGATGTCCACGATATATCACTCCGTGTGACAGGGCGAAGAAAGGTCTTGTCGTATAATCCGGGAGTAGAGCAGATGCGAAGGCGAATGTAGAACTCACAACGACGCCGATTCGATTCTCGCTCAAAACAGAATTAATACCGACTCCATGTCATGAAAGAATCTCCAGCAGAATTCGTGTATTAAATCCAGAAACGCAACGACACGAAAACGTAGTACAAGCGGGTGCTTTATCCTAACCTCACTTGCATGGGCGCCCGCAGAAATTTTTGCAGGGGGGGCAAAATTTTTAAGTTGGTCACGGTTAAATTTCCTAGTCGCAAGAGCTTAAAAATTGCAAAGCTGCAAAGTGAGAATAATTATGGGTATTTTTAAAGAGGTTTCTTAATGCATATTTCTCAGGTTCATTTGGTGTAGGCCTATCATTTTCAACATGAATAGTTTCTTAGAGCGAAGAGATTTATTAAAAATCAAAAGTAGAATGTTAAAAAGTAGTTTTTTTAAGGGGCGCTATATAATGAATGAATGAATAAATGAACGAAAAACAGGCTTGAGTTTTAAAGGGGCAAGTGCTCCATCAAGTTACTTCTTTTAATCGTAATTTCTAAACTTCTAAAGTGCCACTCCAAAGTCAATTGTAGGGGATCAGCTTATTCAGAAGCGCTGCATCGAGTCATCAGGCTGTTCAAAGGGCAGTCAAGAAAGAGGTCCGAGTCCTGTATCCAGAGGGTCAGATGTTAATGCATGCAGGTGTTGTTTAGAAAGGTGAAGGATCCCGAGGATCAGAAGAATGGGGTATCAACTCTTTTGAACAGAGGAGACGTTGGTTTTGGGAGAAATCTCGAGGCGTGATAACCTGAGTCAATTATCCAAGTTTCTCTACAGTTTGACCTACCTAAATTCTGTAAATTTTGCACTATAGCTGGCAGCATGCAACATGGAAAAAATGCAGCCTGACTAAAAGCAGACTTGATTCCATATATAACGCTGGTGAATATGTAGATCTCCATTACTTAATTTCAATGGGCTGTTGATAAATTTCAAATTTTTACATTAGTGTAATTTATTGATAATTAATTTTAGTGTAGTTGTGAAAAATTGCATTAGCCTACAGCGAGATTCCAGACAAGTATATAGGCCATAATCGATAGGAATACTATTTGCATGGGCACCCTCGGGAGGGTTAAAAGTCATTGTTACCATTTTCAGCAAGAGCCTGAAAAATGCAATGCAGAAAATTAAGAGCTTTTTTATTTCTAGATAGATTTCTATACTTAAATTTCTGACTTTCACTGAAGTGTATCATTCGTAACATTAGTACTTCATTGGGAAGAAATTTCTTAAACCCCAAAAGTAGTAGTTAAAAAATAGGTTTCCATTTTCCAGGGGGGGCAAGTGCCCCCCTTGCCCCTATGTGCGGGCGCCCATGCTTGACTAAAACCGTCGACTCGAACACGAAAACTACCATCAGCCGTGATACATCCAGTTCCCTTGAAATTCTGGCCACGTCTGACTCTAGCTGCCCGCTCTCGCTTTTATAACGGTCTGGTTTGCAGCGCGTCCTACCGTTCTGCGCATGCGCAGCAAGAGACCCGCGCGCGCAGATCTAGCTGCCCCCGCAGCTGTGTCACGGCGCCAAAACTAGCTTACATGTGAACCCTTCTCTCTACCTCTCTCGCCCGTCGGCAGTTAGCTGTCTTTCTCTCTCTATCTTTTCTTCTGGAAAGCGCCATCTGACGGAGGCCACGTACGCCTCAGATGCACCAATTCAACCCTGTGAAAACACTGCTATCTATAGATATATGTATACAGGTCATGCGCCTATGGGCGTCCCTCTCTATCCGTCTCCCTGTATGTGCTTGTCTGACTGGCCTTATTGCTCGCTCACTCGGACCGTGAGATAGATTGGCCCGCTCGCTGACAGCAAGCGGCACGCTCTTTGAAGTCGACCGCCGATATCGCGTGAAAATACACCAATTAATTAAATGGCAGCTACAACGCCTACGTCACCGACCGCAAAAATTCGAGTCAAACCGATATCAACATTAAAATCTAGGTCACAAGAAGCACCGAAATAAAACAAATATATCAGACCTCTGAAACCCACATAATCGATCCAGAAAATTATAAAATAAATAAAATTAGCGACCGAAAACCTATAGTGTCTACTGTCTAGTTATACGGACGCTAAACTATTATTATTATTATTATTATTATTATTATTATTATTATTATTATTATTATTATTATTATTATTATTATTATTATTATTATTATTTATATTATTGCTATTATTATTATTATTATTATTATTATTATTATTATTATTATTATTATTATCATTATTATTATCCATAATAAGCAATTTTGTTAAGATGCCATATTAAAATTTTACCATTACAGTTTGCAAATTGAAAATCTTTTGAACAATGGAGAGGGGGCATTTTTTGAAGTCTTAAACCATGTCTCTGAGCACTGAAATCATGAAATGTTTTGTGAAAATGACAGTTTAGAAAGCTACGTTTACAGTGTGGAAATCCAAAAAATGGTAAACCATAATTTTGGGATGCGATCCTCTGAAGTCTTAAATCATGACAGCTAGCATTGAAAACTGAGCAATTTTTTTTAAGATGACAGCTTAAATTCCTACAATTAGAATATGGAAATTAAATTTAAACAGTGTAGGCCTTTTATGGAGTCTCAAGTCATGTCTTTCAGCAATGAAATTATGATCAATTTTTTTATATTACAGCCTGAAATTTTTCCATCACAGTGTGGAAATTAAAAAAAGTTGAACAACAAGGGACGTTTTGAAGTCTTAAACTTGGACTATTAGCACTGAAATTATGAGCAATTTCGTAAAATGGCAGCCTAAACTGCCACCATTGCAGTATGGAGATTCAAAAAATTTCGACATGAGATTATTGGGAGGACACTCTGAAGTCTTAGACCCGGACTATTAGCACTAAAATTATGAGAAATTCAATTAAAATGACAGGATAAATGCTACCTTTGCAATGTGGAAATTGAATTTTTTTAGACATTTCGAGAGGTGCACATTCCTCTATCCAAACCCCTCCCCTGCTCGCCGCTTCGCGTCTCGGCGATTGTCTTCGGCCCCTCGTCTGTCCCCCAAGTTCGGACCAAGTCTCCGCCTATGCTTTATGTAGGCTATAGACCTACTTTCGATAATTACAATTTTCATTAATTTTTATGCAGCTTGCTGCTATTATCAACATCAGTTCCTGGCGCCAATCATTTGACGGCGACCATAAAATAGTCTCGAATAAATAATTTGCATTGGCCTTGTTCGTTTATCAAGTCCATTACTCGATTTAGTTAAACAAAACCTCCTCTCAAATGACGTCTTTAGAGTATTTCAATGTTAAGCTTCTTCATATAAAACGTTAAGCAGTTTTAACATAAAGTTATTCGCGCATATTCCATTTCGTTGACGGGACACTTGCCTTGCCGCGTCATCTGAAAGACTGACGGAGAATTGTTACATAATTCGGTGTAATAAAGTATCCTCCAAAGAATTGCATGGGCTCCAAGCCTCCCACGACAAGGAGTTTAGGACCTTGCAATGACGATTTTTGCACTGCCACAGAAGTTGAGGTTGCAAATGCTAGATATACAATGTATTTTAGGGTGTCCCAAAAAAACTTTTTCTGGAAATTCTTAGGTCTCTCCAGTCAAAAAGTTTCCTATGGAGATGATAATATTTTTGTGGTTTTTTCGAATTTTTAAAATAATTTTAGGGCTCCCCCAAGGAGCCCCAAATTTTATATGTAGCGTACTATGATATTCGTGTGCAAATATTTCAATATATGAGGCAACATCATTCACACCACATATATTTTAAATGCCTTTGCACAAAATATGATATGTCGTAGGCCTACAATGTAATTGCTAAAAAATGTTATCCTGTATTTTTCTCAGTCTGGTTTTGCAGTAAATTGACTGAAATTTGACAAAATTGATATGTGCACAGACTTTCATATAATTTATTAGAATTTGGAATTATTATTTAACCATTAATGACTACTATAATAATTCGAGCATTTATTCAAAACATAGTTTACTTTGAGATGGCATATTGGTACACAGTACCAAATGTGAGATAGTCACATGTTTGGTCCAATCAGTAGTTCACTAAATCGGAAGAAGTGACTCAAGTGAGTCATGGTTGCAATTTGGGAAGTACTTTCGAAGTTTCTCAAAAGCTTGCAATTAGAACTGTTTATGACTTTCATTTGTTATGGCATTAAATGTCTGTATCAGGCACAGCCATTGACACATGTCAAGTTGTTCACGATTGCAATGGCTTAATTGTACGATTTTCCAGATGGTCAAACAGCAGAACTCTCTAGAAAGCTATCGTCAATGCCGGTAGTCTGCATGGAAAAAGCTTTTATATATATAGCTCTGGTAAGGTTGTGGAAGAAACTTGACCAAGTGAGATCCAAGTTCGGGGTCTTGCGAAGTATGAGAGTTGCTTCCTTGTGTGGTGTTAAGAGATCGGAAAACAATTCAAGAGTTGCATGCTCTGTACTGAAGTATCATGAATGGCATTGCATTGCATTAAGTGCAGTAATACTGAGACCAGGATAATCATATGCTTGTAATCTTCTAACTAACATGATGCAATTAAATGGAGCATCAGCTTAGATCGGACAGTGCGCCAGAATAGGATGTAGGCTTGCACTGATACAACAAAAGTTGTTAAAGTGTTTTAATTGTGAATCATTATCATTCTGTTAAACAGATGACAGTTTCGTTTCCATAGAAGAGCAATTCCATTTTCATTGAGTAATATAACGGCCTTGGCCATACAATGCACTCTACCTGAAGAGCATCAAACATGCAAATACCAGTTAGGTTTGGTACATCCATCCTACCATCAACTCAGCAAATGTAAAGAATTCATGGAAATACTCCATAGGATGATGCTCTGTGAGCCTGATCCAAAAAGCAAGTTTTAAAGCCCTCAGTTAACAATAATAATCTTTTGGGATTTGCTGCTGCAGAAACTGACGTTTGTTTAATTTGAACCAGTTTCATCAAACATCTTGAAAACACAGAATATCTGCAACCTTATAGATGGCCAAAGACATGTATAAAAGTCGCTGGAAAGCATCACCTCAAAGATAGCACAAGTTCGCAAATAGATCAATTAATCAACTTTGACAGTGCTTTAGTTATACTGTGACTTGCCATGACAATAAAATTAACCAATATTGTAAAATATATAAAATATGTAACCCATATTTGCATAATGTAACAGACTGTAGTGAAAAGGATATATCAAACACTCTGAAATTTCGTTTTACACACTTAACGAAATGGCTGCTCCATACATGCAAACCCACGAGACAGCAGCTCTGCATGAAATATAATATTATATATAATATATGTATGTATATTTAGGGCATATACATTGTACATATAATTATGTGTGGTGCACTTATTCAGAATGAAAATGGTATTGGGCTGCAAAAAACCCAAGGTTCATGAAGATACGTATGAGTGATATTGATAATGATAGCGGCAGACCACAATGTGTTTTTATGATATCTTATAACCCTTTGGGGGACCTCTAAATGTCCTTGAAAAAATTTGAAATTTTTCCCTAAAATTATTTTCCACCAATGATACTTTTTGGCTGGAGAGACTTAGCATTTTCAAAAATAACCTCAAAATGGGACACCCTAATGTATATGCTCCTATTTGAACGCACAGCATCACCAATTGGCAATATATTTTTCCTCCTAGTTCTAACATTATCTAATAGTCATAGATGTGTTTAGTAGGTTTAGCAGTCGTTGCATTCGAACTCATTGCATCTTGGCTACAGGTGCAGCAACTCCAGCAAGCGTAGGTCTATGCCTGCTCAGATTTGTTCTCATTGCATCGCAGGAGTTGCTGTTGTCTCACGAGCTCTCAAGAAATTGAATTGTTCGTTGATAAAAGGAATTGTATGCACCTAAATCATCACTAAATGTGGTTTGCATTATTTTTTTTTGATGAGACTACGGGTTATCTCAGCTAGAGCCTAGAAACATGAGGATGAATTAACCTAGTTTCCTTGAACTATCTTCAGATGCACGTTGTAACTTACGACGAGACTCGTGTTGCTGGATTTATACAGGCTCAAGGAGAAGTCAATTCCATTGCTGTCGTCAGTACACTCTTTCAGGTACGGTAGACCTTTCTTGCCTTTCACTGAAACTTGGTAGGCTAAAGTAAACATAGGCTGCTCACTAACGACGGCGCGATGCATCCAATTGGAAATTTTCAATTGATAAAAAATAGCATAGCTATTGTTCTATGGTCTATAATCTCTCAGAAGAGTCAGAAGTCAATCAATCTATATCCGAAATTTTACTGCAATTCGTTGAATTAATTGCAATTTCAATTCCATTTACTAATATGCTAATCTATCGGTCACGTGGCCCGTGGAATAGTTTTCAGTAGGCTTACGCCTACTTTCGGAAAAGAAGCAGATTGTCGTCGAATGCTAAGAAAGAGAATTATTTCTTAAATACAGACAGACAGCAACGACATTGATGAATTGTGGAAGTTCGGGAGCCGGATAACAAACAGTCATAGCCTAGGCATATAGGCATTTGCGATAAGAGTGAAAAATGTTGGGCCAAGCATGATCGATTGAGACAGAGTGCATGGCACCTATAGAGATAATTGTAGGCTATACGCAGAGCCTGCAAGACTATTAGGTCTACGTCCAACATTAAATTCTAGACTCGATGTGTTTTTTCTTCCACGTGATACTGATCATTGCATGCCAAACCTCGTTTATCGCCGTTAATTATTGTCCTAACCGCTAGATGGAATTGATAGGCTAGTGCGGAAAAGACTAAGACCTACAAAGTTGACGTTACCATAGTCAATTCGGATGCAATGTTGGTCAATGGCATTGCAGGTGTCGAATGCTGACAATCTCGCATTGAATCCAATTGTTTCTCATCTTCCAAATGTCACAACTCCAGGTAGGCTATAGTATATGTACAGTTCCCTAAAGTAGACGTATACAATGAATCGTTGGCGTACGCTAAATTTTACATGAATAATTATATACAGCGTCTCCCCCCGTCAGAAAGCCAGAGTACGAATTCTTTGTAGAGTACAGTGGTGGCGCCAGGATTTCAGTTTTGGGGGATGAATCCTCGCGGAGGAAATTGTCATTTTCGTCCGCCAAAAATTTCTGACGACTTTTTTTAGTCATCGGTCGAAATCTCATGGAAAATTTCCACTTCCATCCGCCAAAATTTCAGTTTTACATGTAAAAAACCCGGCTGGCTTTTTATAGGGACTTAGCCCTCGGATGTTTTTGTGTACGGGGGGGCTTAGCCCTTAGCCCCCTGTCGCCGCCACTGGAGGAGTAGAGGCCTGATTTCTATTAGTTGAGTGATATCTAGGCCTATAATTATGCTTTGCAAAATAATTTATTTCAATAGTGTAACACTGGTTGAATTGTTACTTAGGTCTACCATTTTTCATTAATTTCCAGTTCTATCCATTCCTAGAAGTTTATGACCGATTTATTGAAAATGTATCACGAAAGCTTTAGAGCTACGGAATGATTGTCGATGGCTTGACTGAAGCTGCTGTGGAACTCTACACCAAGATAATATTCCAATTCAATTCGTTCTTCAATTCTTTGATTCATTCTGGTCTAGACTTAAGAACCATCATCTTTTTCATCATTTCTAAAGTAAAGATCTTGTGGGAAAAAATAGCTCACCGGTACTCATGCAGAGACCCGAGACTATATTCAGTCGTCACCTGTGATTGTTCAATTGCTTTTCTTCGGTATTTTCACATTTTCCAAAAGGTGATCAAGTGAATATCCCATACTTCGACGTTCAAACGCTGCTACCACAGGACACATCTCGCTACTACCGATACTTGGGGTCGCTTTCAGCACCTCCATGTGCAGAAAGTGTAGTCTGGAGTGTTTTCGAAGACCATCCCTATATTTCTACTAGACAGGTAATGCTTCATCTCAATTTCGTCTTTATTCATGTATCAACTTCTATAGGTCTAGGCTTACACTAGTCTTCACTTTGGATTAATCTATTAGTCCCGGTGTATTTTTGATCACATCTGTAAGAAAGGCGTAGGGCGTATGCGACCGTTTACTTAGGACCTACTGTGCCAAGTCCTGTAAATGAGGTTGTTAATTATGCTTTCAGCTGGATGCATTTCGTGTGCTGGAACAGTTGGAAGATGCCGATGGCAAGATTAAATTTCTGGAAGACAACGGGAGAATGCTTCAGCCGTTGGATGGCAGAAAAGTTCAACGTAGCTTCGCAGGTGTCTTTACAAATGGCATCAATTTGAGCTTCAATGCAATGTCTCAGCTAGGGCTGATTGCGGCACTCGGTGCTCTATTCCAGGCTTTTCTTTGAAGTGACTAAAATCTCTTGGTAGGCTGTGCATTATTTGTTGCTTTTACCTTTTACTGTAGTCATTCGATCGTTTTATTTTAACTGGACTTGATCTTACAATGACCACTTCGCAGCACCCAAAAAATATGGACAAAAATATGAACAAAGCATAGAACTTCTTCTGAAGGCCATGCTTGTGAAATTCAAGCTTGTTCTTCAGAAACCGGATGTTGCGCATTGGTCTGGTTTTGCCAAAATACTTATTGCACACGTTTAAAAAAAACCTAAATTGGATTTTCCCCCACCATCCTCTCCTGATTTCCATTATAATGGGTTCATTGACTTCACGAAGCATTTATCATCAACAATTTCATCTTTTCTTGATGACCTTCCCTCCACAAACTCCGTGAGGATATCCACACTCTCTGTCGACATTGATCCCATAGCTACGTGGGGAAACATTCCTACAGTGCTCTCAAATCAAGTAACAGTAAACATCACCATGGGCGGAAACTTGTGCGGAGACTTGCGGGGGACGAGCGAACGGCCGAAGGAAAGACGCGAGATTTTGGGCGGACGAATGGCTGGGTCGCCGACAAAACTTTCCATCTGTTTGCCGGCAAAAATTTCTGACGACCTTTTTTTAAGTCATCCGGCCGAAATGTCGATGAAAAAAAATAAATTTTCTCTGTCAAAAAGTTGATGACCTTTTTATGTTTTAGCCATTATCTCATTTGTTCGAACTAACGTTGTAACCTCGCCAGTGTGTTTCGAGAAGTGTGATTGGAGGAGGGGGGTACAAATGCATGTCCCCATCACATCTGTTGAGGGGGACCGTCCCCCCGTGCCCTTAAGTTTCCGCCCACGAATATCACCAATTTATTACTACCGCTAAGAAAGTGCAACTCGTCACCCATCCACTTCAACTCCTCCGATCCAAGATGCCGCTGAAAAGCAATTAAATCGCTTCTTCTTCGTCGTCATCCTGTCTTCTTTACCCCATTGCCAGTATCTACTACCCTTCCTTTATCGTCAATTCCTCATTTTCTCCCGTAATATCTCATCAATTAGTTTCTTGAGAGCAATCCCTGATCGATTCACACTCGGATACACTTTCCTTGACCATCCTTGAACAATTAGGCCTACTCTTCTGACCCGGTGCAGCGCTAGCGAATAAGCTGGTGCCCTGCACTTAGAGTAGCGCTTTAGAAATTTAGAGATTACGACTACGCAGATGACCAACATGTTATCATCAGTGGCAGAAAAATTTAGCGTAGCTTCACAGGTAGAATTAACTTCAATGTTGTGTATCATATTATTAGATTGTTTGTTACAGTGGACGTAATGCTGCAGCTAATTGCTTAGGGTGTAGGTCTGTCTAACCTGCATTTGTTGTTGCTATCATTTGCAATCGTCTTACTATAACTATCTAGACTTGATCTTCGCAGCATTTATAACATTATGTGGCTACTACATGCAGACCTTCTACTGAGTAGAACGACGACATCTTTTGAACCAACAAAGAACAAGAGTCGACTAACAGTCTAGCACTAACCGTTGTAACCGTTGTCAGTAGGCTAATGGCGCAAACGGTACAGATGCACATATTCGGCCAAATAAATGCGGTTGTCTGGTTGTCTGAATTCGCACTGGATGGTCTCCTGACAATAGAAATTATAGATCTAATCAACAAGATTCAAACAAGTAAAATGGGTAATGTGATGATTAATAGTTTTTATAATAAGTAGCCTAAAGTAGGCCTAGATAAACTCCGTCCGTGGGTTTGGATATATATATATATATATATATATATATACTAGCTGGGGTACCTGGCGTTACCCACTCCCACCCGGCCACAACCACACCACACTCCATCGCATCACACCCGACCTTCGCACTGGATGGTCTCCTGGGCTTTCGGAAAAATTCCCCCCACCCCAATCCCCATACTCCACACCCCTCCCCACCTTCTCCCCAACCCCACCCCCACTCACCCCCACTTCCCACCCCTCTCCCTCCCCACCCCACGCCCCACTCCCCACACTCCCACCCCAACTCCTCCCCACCCACCCCGCCCCGCCCACCACCCCACCCCACCCCTCCCCACCACACTTCCCCCACACCCCTACCCACTCCATCCCAACCCCCATCCCCCCATCCCCACCCACCCCACCCCACTCCCACCCAACCCACCCCTCCCCACCCCACCCAACCCACTCCCACCCGCCACCCCGACCCCACCACACCACACTACGACCTCCACAGGTACGCCACCCGTGAAATTTGTGTATTCGGAAAATTCCTCCCACCACCATCCCCCACCCCATCCCACACCATCCCACCCTACCCACCACCCACCACACCACACTCCGACCTCGACCGGTACGCCACTCGTGAAATTTCGGTTTTCGGGAAATTTTTCTCCCCCACCGCTCCCACGCCCCCTCACCCTCACCCATGCCCCACCCGGCCCCTGCGGGCCGAGGTGTGGGCTGAGTAGAGGCGAAGTGGCTCGCGCAAAAATCTGTCTAACTGTGAAACTATGGCAAGGGAATGGAAATTCATAACGAAAATTAGGGTTTTCGCAACCCCCTTCCCACCGTGGCCCTCATGGTGGTAGAGATTGGCCAACCATTCCACCGGGCGGCTCTTATGGTCCTCTGTCTAGGTACAAAGTTTCAGAGGAATTGCTAAAAAAAAGTGAATTTGGGGGGTTTGCCCTCCCACTCTGGCCCCCATGGCGGTAGAGAATCGCCAACCCCTCGTTGGGGTGTCTCATGCCGAGACCTACACAGTGGTGAAGGTTTGGAGTGAAAAGCTCAAAAACTGTGGAAATGCATCCCGGTCAAACAGACACACAGACAGACAGACAGAATCTTCTCTTTATTTATATAGATAGATACTAGCTGGGGTACCCGGCGTTGCACGGGAAATTTCAATTTTTCCTCCCCAAACCCAGCTCCACCCGCCCCTGTGGGGCGGCTTCGCCGCCCATTTGGGGTTTATAAATGGTTATAAATATATGCCCCTCTGCTTGGAAGGTCTTCCCCAATTCTGCTGTTTCTGCATGTTGCATGGGGCTCCTCTTAGTGTATATACTCCTTGGCCTAAGCATTTATCTTTCCCAGGGTGGTTGCGCTGCGTAGCGAGGGCTCGAGTTTCATGCTAAGCTTTGGCGAAAAATGACGTCAAAATGATGTCAAAAACAACGTGCATTTGTTATTGCACAACGATTCAAATAATTGCGTCGCAATTGCAGCGATCGAGCGTTCTAAAGTGAATAAGACGCTGAAAATAGCGCGACTGGATGAGTCGAGTGAACGTCTATTTATGTACAATGTTTAAGATTAGTTGCTGCAAAACTGTGAGCGTGCATTCTGGACAAGTCCACCCACATCCATTCTTATAGATATAGATAGGCGTAATCTTGTGAATTGAACACGATAGGCCTGCAAATTTAGTAGGTCTATAATGTATAACTGCGGTCAAAGGTTGCTGGTGTTTCTTTTCGTATAGACCTGGATACGGTGTAAAAAACCCGACTATTACATCTGTTGAACGTGTGTTTTGCAGTTGATGAATGTGAATGCATTATCATCGTATCCGAGTATCCAACAACACTGTAATACTGTATCTAGGGCAATACTTGCACCCCTCTGCTCTACTAGATTTTCTGCGTGCGAGACTTCTTACGCCGACAATCACTTGTTCGAATGCGAATGAGAGTAGATTAGAGTAGTAGAGTAACTTCTATAGACTATAGCGACGGTATCTAATGCAGATGGATTCAAGCGATGGCTCTCCATAGCTACTAAGCCATTAAAATTATAATTTTGACAGAAAGGTTGCAAAATTTTGTTTTATGAAAGTGTTTTAAAAAGTATTTTGAAAAAGTAGGCTTGCATTGAATTCTCTAACATATTTTTTGAAACTATTTTAAACACAGACTAATTTTACACAATACCTTTCAAAAATATTTTGAAAATACAAAATAGGGTAGTATTTTCTAATTCGAAAATAGAAAATTTTTATGAAATTGCTCTTTATGCCCATCAGTCCCGAAGAAGCGTTCCCGGTGTGCATAGCCCCTTGAGAGCAAGCAGGTTTTGAAAACTTCAACTTGTTTATTGATCCCAAAAATATCAAACAGACAATTATGCATTCATAATAGTATACAAAGTGATTAATTGCAGTTAACAATTGCGATGGTATAGCTTAGTGTACAATCATTACTGTGAAATTTAGGGAGCAATAGGCTACCCGAAGGTAGTGATCCCGCTATTGGGGCCTATTTACCAAAGAAAAAATTCTTCACTATTATATGATAAGTGATAACAGATTAGGAAACAGGTGGAAATGGCAGTATTTTTGGAATCAGTTAATTAGCAGCAGTGAAGAAGAGCAAAGAAGAAGAGAGACTGCATGCAAAAGAATGGTAGAGCGAGCGGAAGGAGATAATTTGTTCTAGGACAATTATCCCCGGACAATAACCCCAGCTAGCTGAGAGACAACTGAGTGTTACAGAAAATGATTCGAAGTGAGGGTGGGGAAGTAGGGAATTGGCCAGGAGCTAGACGAATCCTAAATTTTCCGGGCAACGCCGGGTACGGTGGGTACCCCAGCTAGTATATATAATATACTAGCTGGGGTACCCGGCGTTGCCCGGGAAATTTATGATTCGACCCGCTACCGGCCACCTCACCACACCCCATCCCACTCCACAACACCCCCACCACACTCCGACCTCCACCGGTACGCCATCCGTGAAATTTGGTTTTCGGAAAAATTCACCCCGACCCCCATCCACACGCCCCCCCCACCAACCCCCACCCTCACCCCCCACTCCCACCCTACCGACCACACCACACTCCGACCTCCACCGGCGCGACACCCGTGAAATTTGAGTTTTCGTGAAAATTTTCTCCGCTACCGCCCCCCACCCACCCCCACCCATGCCCAACCCGGCCCCTGCGGGCCGAGGTGTGTGCTGGGTGGAGGGGATGTGACCCGTGTAAAAATCTGTCTAACTGTGAAACTATGGCAAGGGAATGGAAACCTATAGCGAAAATTTGGGTTTTCGCTTCCCCACCCTGGCCCCCATGGTGGTAGAGAATCGCCAACCCCTCGACTTTGTGTCTCGTGCCGAGACCTACAGAGTAGTGAAGGTTCGGAGTGAAAAGCTCAAAAACTGTGAGCGTGCATTCTGGACAAAGTCGCATACATACATACATACATACCCAAGTCCTTTCTTATAGATATAGATATAGTCGTATGCCTAATCACATCTAGCACATCCCCGCCCGAACGATCCTTCCACAGGCAGTCCATAGGGTCACTGGACTGCCTGTGGAAGGATCGTTCGGTCGGGGATGTACTGAAGAGGAGGGTTATGTAGGCGATGGTGTGGTCGCGGTGTTGTATGGAAGTGAGGCATGGACCCTGACTGAGAAGGCGGCGGATAGAAGGAGATTGACGGCATTTGAGATGAAGACGTATAGAAGAATGATGCAGGTCGACTGGAAGGAACACAGAACAAATGCCTCGATTTTGGCGGAGCTGCGGCCGAAACAGAGACTGCTGGAGAGGGTGCAAAAAAGGAAACTGCGACACTTCGGACACCTGATGAGGGCAGACAACATATCGACACTGCTAGGCTAATACAAGGACGAATTGAGGAATGAGGGTACCAGAGCACGGGGAAGACCAAGGAGGCGCTGGATGGACGATGACTGTGACTGGACCGGACTATCACCTGTGGACTGTGTCAGACGGGCGCAGGACAGAGAGGAATGGAGAAAGCTGCTGTCGTTGTCTCTGGTCTCCGACCCTCAGGAATGAGGATGGACAGCATCGTCATCATGCCTAATTACACTCCACTAGCTTGCTTGGCTACATCGGTAAGAGCACTGGCCGCGCGTCTGTACGCAACCCTGCGAAAGAGAGCGTGTGGGCCGCGGTTCTCTTCCCGAAGGTGCCAACGTGGTGGCTCTCGGGCTAGCACGGTCCGTCCACGGCGTGGCGACACAGATCATCTTTGAAATGGCAGTGTCGTTAAACATGAAACAATAAACTAATTACACTTCCGTCTTCAGTTATTCATTATAATAGTGAAGCAGCAGCATCGATCATCATACATAAAGAAAATGTTATTGGAATACATTTTCGAGTGGCTACATCATCAACAATTCAACAACATATCAACATTCAATATTTACCAGGTAGGCCTATGGACCTTCTAGTACAATAGAAATAAAGTTTGCATTAATCAACCGCTGCAGACAAATTGCCTATAAATAACCGACTTCAACTAGTCGTGGCTTCATTCCCGCTTTTAGAGGACCGGACCCCTGAATAAGCAATTTTAACTTTTTAAAGTAGCCTACCGTTGGCTAATTCTGCGTATGGCCTATTCTTTGCGACCATATCCAACGAAAAAAACCAAAAATGTCTGTTGCTGTGCCCCTATGTATGGCAGTGTTCAATCAGGTAAATTATATTGAATGCTGATAGGCTATGTAGGCCTATCCACTCAAAAATGTAAGATCAGAAACAAGAAGCGAGTGCGAAGTTCCCTTGAAATTAATTATGGGAACATAATAATTAAGTTGTTTTTGAGATTATGGGGCAGGTCTTGTCGCTATAAGCTTACCAATGGTGTGACGTTCTAGCATAAAGGTTATCATGGAACACCTAATCAAAGAATGATGGGCATGACGTGCGCGAAGATTATCTAGTGACAGAAAGAGGGGATTAGAGTCGTAGAAAATTTACATTTTGTGAAATTTTGTGCATGCCACTTAATCGCACATGGCGCAGGCCTACCACGTACGGTACTTGTACGAATAGGCGTATACCATAATTCTTGAAACCCGTTGATCTAATGCGTCTCTTGTGTAATTGAAATTTGTTGCCGCTTTGAATCGAAGGGAGACATAGGCTGTATCTTATGTGAACCTGGGATTTTCAACGGTCATGATGAGAAATGCAGTGAACACGACAAATGAAGAAGCATATAAATGTGATATTGCAATGCAATAGATCTATTTCAAAAAGTATATAAATGTGATATTCCAATGCAATAGATCTATTTCAAAAACTATATAAATGTGATATTGCAATGCAATAGATCTATTTGAAAAAGTATATTAGTGTGATATTGCAATGCAATAGATCTATTTCAAAAAGTATATAAATGTGATATTGCAATGCAATAGATCTATTTCAAAAAGTATATAAATGTGATATTGCAATGCAATAGATCTATTTCAAAAAGTACATAAATGTGATACTGCAATGCAATAGATCTATTTCAAAAAGTATATAAATGTGATATTGCAATGCAATAGATCTATTTCAAAAAGTATATAAATGCGATATTGCAATGCAATAGATCTATTTCAAAAAGTATATAAATGCGATATTGCGATGCAGTAGATCTATTTCAAAAAGTATATAAATGTGATATTGCAATGCAATAGATCTATCTCAAAACGTATATAAATGCGATATTGCAATGCAATAGATCTATTTCAAAAAGTATATAAATGCGTGTCCCTACGCATGGTGACCTGGTTGTCCCTAGGGCTCGATCTTCCACAGTGCTACATAGAAGCTTTGCTATGGTTGGTCCGTCTTTCTGGAATAAGTTACCTATTAGTCTCCGCAATGAACTTCTTTGTATTTCTTTGCCCCTTTTCCGCAAGCGTTTGAAAATCATTCTCTTTGAATGTGGTTAGGTGTCAGGTCGGGAGCGCCTCTGAGGAGTTCTCTCTAAGTGGCGCTATATAAATGTACGATTACAATTACAATTACAATTACAATTGCAGTGCAATGGATCTATTTCAGAAAGTATATAAATGCGATATTGCATGCAATGCAATAGATCTGTTTCAGAAAGTATATAAATGTGATATTGCAATGCAATAGATCTATTTCAAAAAGTATATAAATGTGATATTGCAATGCAATAGATCTATTTCAAAAGTATATAAATGCGATATTGCAATGCAAAAGATCTATTTCAAAAAGTATATAAATGTGATATTCCAATGCAAACGATCTATTTGAAAAAGTATATAAATGTGATATTGCAATGCAATAGATCTATTTCAAAAAGTATATAAATGTAATATTGCAATGCAATAGATCTATTTCAAAAAGTATATAAATGTGATATTGCAATGCAATAGATCTATTTCAAAAAGTATATAAATGTGATATTGCAATGCAATAGATCTATTTCAAAAAGTATATAAATGTGATATTGCAATGCAATAGATCTATTTCAAAAAGTACATAAATGTGATACTGCAATGCAATAGATCTATTTCAAAAGTATATAAATGTGATATTGCAATGCAATAGATCTATTTCAAAAAGTATATAAATGCGATATTGCAATGCAATAGATCTATTTCAAAAAGTATATAAATGCGATATTGCGATGCAGTAGATCTATTTCAAAAAGTATATAAATGTGATATTGCAATGCAATAGATCTATCTCAAAACGTATATAAATGCGATATTGCAATGCAATAGATCTATTTCAAAAAGTATATAAATGCGTGTCCCTACGCATGGTGACCTGGTTGTCCCTAGGGCTCGATCTTCCACAGTGCTACATAGAAGCTTTGCTATGGTTGGTCCGTCTTTCTGGAATAAGTTACCTATTAGTCTCCGCAATGAACTTCTTTGTATTTCTTTGCCCCTTTTCCGCAAGCGTTTGAAAATCATTCTCTTTGAATGTGGTTAGGTGTCAGGTCGGGAGCGCCTCTGAGGAGTTCTCTCTAAGTGGCGCTATATAAATGTACGATTACAATTACAATTACAATTGCAGTGCAATGGATCTATTTCAGAAAGTATATAAATGCGATATTGCATGCAATGCAATAGATCTGTTTCAGAAAGTATATAAATGTGATATTGCAATGCAATAGATCTATTTCAAAAAGTATATAAATGTGATATTGCAATGCAATAGATCTATTTCAAAAGTATATAAATGCGATATTGCAATGCAAAAGATCTATTTCAAAAAGTATATAAATGTGATATTCCAATGCAAACGATCTATTTGAAAAAGTATATAAATGTGATATTGCAATGCAATAGATCTATTTCAAAAAGTATATAAATGTAATATTGCAATGCAATAGATCTATTTCAAAAAGTATATAAATGTGATATTGCAATGCAATAGATCTATTTCAAAAAGTATATAAATGTGATATTGCAATGCAATAGATCTATTTCAAAAAGTATATAAATGTGATATTGCAATGCAATAGATCTATTTCAAGAAGTATAATAAATGTGATATTGCAATGCAATAGATCTATTTGAAAAAGTATATAAATGTGATATTGCAATGCAATATATCTATTTGAAAAAGTATATAAATCTGATATTGCAATGCAATAGATCTATTTCAAAAAGTATATAAATGTGATATTGCAATGCAATAGATCTGTTTCAAAAAGTATATAAATGTGATATTGCAATGCAATAGATCTATTTCAAGAAGTATATAAATGTGATATTGCAATGCAATAGATCTATTTCAAAAAGTATATAAATGTGATATTGCAATGCAATAGATCTATTTCAACGGATCTGTGGACACTGCTTTGACACAAAGTTTATTTATTCACGTCTGAATAAATCTTCGAAACGAAGCAAATCTCATGGCAGCTCTTTAGAAATGACGATAATAATAATATTATAGGCATGTCTAAAGCTTGAGAAGATTACCCAGGGTATTGTGACGTGATCGACGCTTTAAAAAGGCTATGGTTTGCTTTTAAGCTAATAGGCTAGAGCATTCTATCTTCTAAGTTCTCACGATGAGCTGTAAACGCAGTCTTCTGCATCGCCCTACTTCACATATATACGCAAATAAACTCGTATGCGTGTGTGATTTATTTGCTCTCAACAGTGAGCAATAGGCCTATAGCTTCAGTCTGTGTGTGATCTAAACAACAGTTCTATAGACACCTGTTGGGACCTATGGTAGGTATAGCCTATGCTAGATTGCTCGCATAGATCTATTGCATATATACGGGGGGGTCCCGTAGCTCAGTGGAGAGAGCGCTGGCCGTTAAACTAAGTCATCCGCGCAACCCGGGTTCAAGCCTCACACGGGGCAAAAATTTATTTGAATTTTCTGTTAGCTGCCATTGGCGCTTTGCTGTTGTGTTGCTTGACTCGGGTTCTGCTAAAAATAAAAGATAGCCCCTCCCACTCCTGGCTTGGCCGAATCAGGAGTGATCCAGTACTTAGGCCATTAGTGTTAAGTTACCGAACCTGTTGTAGCCGAACTGCGTGTCGTGCGAAGCAGGCCGTATTTCGTATAACTTGTACATGTAATCGTTCTGCGGTTTGTCAGATTGAATGTCAATAAACGAAGATTATATGTATACCTGCTAATGTTTTGCCTTATATATATATATATATATATATAAACTAGAGCGGTGTTTCTATACACGGCAGGAGCAGCACGGCTGATCAGTCTATATAACTGCATGTGTGTGAACAGGTTGTTAATAAGGAAAGTGCAGAAGAGGCGGAGGAGAGATCAATTGCTCTACTGTTCAGTTGTTGGTCAGTGACTGTACATACCATCATAGGCTACATCTTCAATATCGTGTAAGTGCAGAACTATCGCAGAATAGCGTAACAATTGCTTCATTTTCAGTGACATGTATAATTGTATATAGCAGGGTTAGGCTGATTAGAGGCTATTGATGTTGTCAGTTAGGCTAAAGTTGACATCGACTTTATTGATAAATACAAATTAGCCTACAATTATTAACAGAACTGGTAAATATTTCAAATAGAGTATACACACAATAATTTATATGTTCGTATATACCGGTAGCTTCAAAGCGATGGAAATTTGTCATGAAAAGAGACGGAGAAAAAGGATAAATATTTCGGCCTACAAATAAAGGACTGACAGACGATCGCATGGTTGCACTGAGTGGTTGTGGCGGAAATAACTGATTGACAGATGGGGTGAAACAAGGAGGCTGGAATGAAAATGATAGGAAAAGAGTAGGAAGTTCAGAGAGATGGGATTAACTAAAAATTATAGGACTAATGACTTTTTAGCGAATGTTATATGATTTATATCCTGATGGACGAGAGACTAAATAACAAAAGTTGCATCTGAAACGGGATGACCACTCTTATTGACCAAACTAAGCGAGTCGCTGTTTCGTGAATTTGCTTGTTTTGCAAGTCGTCGTATGTATACAGGCCAGCACTTCGGCAAACTTCCGACCCATCATACGAACTCACCAAAACGCCACCTCTCGCTATCTCCCCACAGGTCTTTCACTCAAAACTGAAAACATTGCTCTTTCACAAATCCTATCCTGATTCTTCCTCTTCTCACATCCCTCGCCATTTCAACTCTAAACATCACCCACCTTAGCCGTCCATCTATCTGCCTGCCTGACTCTCCGGACTTGACCCGCTGCCTACCGATTTTGTTTTGATTGAGCGCCTGTGAATAAGCTGGTTCCCGCGACTTGGCTTTTGTGGGCGCTGTAGAAGTCTCGAGATTACGATTACGATTAGTTAAGCTGTTGTAGCATACAAAATGTGCGCAAAGACGTAATTTATTCATACAGAAAACAGATAAGAGCAAGTCTCTTCATCTTCGGCCGATTCATGTCCCTGGACCTTGACCAAGCATAGGTATATGTATATGCCTATTCCTTCGAAGATTGAGTCGCTGAAGGTCGAAATTACCACTCGCCACAAAACCAAGCGTAGAACTATGCGCGGGAATGTTTGTGTTCGCCTCCGGATCATTTTGTCGACGCAACCGAACTCAGCGGCAGTCCTTTCTCAGGATGAAGGGGACACTTTATAGCAATTGTCCTTTCTCAGGACGAAGGGGGAGGCCACTGTAGCAACTGTCATTTCTCTATGACGAAAGGCCTCACCTGCAGGCGTTGCTAATTATTTTTCTATTATTGTATCTGTTGGCCTATATGTTTGAGCTGACAACTGGCGTATCGACGCAGCACGACTGAATGCGTGAATTGAGGACAGTGTCGTGCATAAACTGGTACGGAACAGGTTTCGACCAAAGACGTGATCTGCGTTAAGTGCTTTCGCTGTGGTTCGTAAAAATTTAAGAAGACGCCCTCTTCCGGTGATGTAACAAAAGCGCAGTTCTGTTTAACAACGCAATTGTTGTCTTCAAATCGAAATTAAGTCGTTCTGTTTAGAGCGTCACGACGTCTAATTGCCGACAACAGACAACGTCCTTTTATAAATACAACATCGTAAAGGTTTTCATAGCGGGACAGTAAGTGGATATACTCAATATATATACTCAAATTACTCTTCTATTATAATATGCTAAGCGCACGCTATTGTTTTCTACTCCATAAGCCAGCAGTAGAATGCGTTTTGATAATCATTTACATGAATTATCTTTACTAACTTTTACTATTATTCCAATCGCAGCAAAGTAACCATAAAAGCAACAATGAATTGAGAGCTCAATTAGAACACGCGAAATTCGATTCAATGGCTTTGTCGTCGTATAAACTGAGAAAAATTAAGGCATTGAAATCTTTTCAAATTTAGTAAACATAGGCTTCAGTCCGCATAAGTTTATGCTGATCGACATAATGCAATTAAAATCTAATCAGAAGTAGCCTATATAGAGCCCAAAGACTATAGCCTATAGATGTACGCTAAAAATCATAATATATACATATATATATAATATCGCAGGCCTACATAAAATTGTAGCTTATATAGGCCTAAGATGTTTATATCAAAATAACTTATAAATTTCATTTATTTTAGGAACCTATTACATGTAGACCTAGGTCTGAGCTTATTTCTCAAATGATGGCGTTAAACAATTAAATAATGACATTAGTTAGCTGAATCCTCGAGGGCAGCCTATACGGTGAAAACATTAGGAATATCAGAAGAAAAAAATGAAGGAAAATAATAACAGAGAATGAATAACTAAAATTATATTTTAAAAAACGGAATAAAACGATGCGAAAGGATAAACAAAAAACGACGTTTTTTGAAAATTATAAAAAACGAAAAAAGTTTTGAACAACTATGAATTAAACAAAGCAGCGCTCTTTGAACGCTCCACTATTCTGGCAAACTGTACGATAGAGCAAAACGTAGGCTAATGAACCCATGTGGAACACTGTCTATCCTTCGCCTCCAACCAGAAAGTGAGTCAGCCTCTAAGTTACGGCTCCGAATATTGAAATTGTCTTGTAAAGTTACCGAAGTACGAAGTAGGCTATTATAAGCCTCCCGTGAAAACATTTCTGCAGCTTAGGCTATAAAAGCATATTAATTAACTATCGCCTAAGACAAAAATTAAAGACGGTGGTTGACTAAGGAAGTCTGGCAAAGTATTAAGAGTCCAGGGCCATTATAATAATTGTCGAAGCTCAAACGTAGCAGACTTTCTTAGATGTGTGTTCAAGTGATTTCACTGATTTGTATTTGATGGCTTGTTCTGTGGACACCGTCACAGATGCGGGGCCAAAGTAAATGGTCACTTTGATTGACAGACTACAAAGCTAATCTGTATTTCACCTTTAATAAGCAGTGTTTAATCTAGCCCCTACCTTGGGGGAATTCAGGTTTCTGGGGCGGGAAAAAAGCCCTTTTTGGGGGACGGGAACCGCTGAGCCAGACACCGACGACGACTCATTTTGACCAAAGACACATCTTACATGTATGTATGTATGTATGTATGTATACATGTATGAATGTTTGTATGTATGTATGTATTAGAGTGGTCCAACTTACCATGTAAAAAAATAAATTTTCAAATATCAAATTGGGTCACAGTTGTCCTTGTTCCTATACACCAAGGTATAGCTTACATGCCAAAAATTAGAAGGATTTGATTATATTTGGAGGTGACTCAAACTTGAACATTTTTTCTGGCATTAGAACTGCCACACGCAGGCTAAGGCTGCAGCTGAGCAGGATTTGGATTCAGTCGAGTTACATCTGCTTTTGCACTGCGATGGCAAACGCTAACTAGAATTTGTCCAGATCATTCTGAAGGTGTTTCTGGAGTTTGAGAGAAAAGCTTCTTGTAATTTTCAAGTTTATTAGATAATTGAAAACAGCAAGTTAATGCCTGTCTTCAAATGTCGGAAGATTGTAATCGGAAGCAGAGTATATAATTTATGGGCTTGCATTTGATAAAACGGTCTCAAAAGACTTGCACATGTACAGTTGTACACTTATCTAACAGACACTCAATGAGGAGCCACTGCTGTGTGCTCGCATCTATGAAATCCAGCGATTTCTTTACTCCCACAACCCTCGGAACAACCAGGGGTCCAGATGTAGGCTCATTCAAACGATTTATGTGAAAAACCAACACCAACGTGAAGATTACGACGAGCTTCTGCAATTATCGCGTGTCATCCTTCTTGATAGGTGTTTGAGAGGAGAAGTGCAATTTCGTTTCCAGCTTCTGGGACAGTACACCATGCAACACCGCTCACCAACTTCTAGCAAAATCCTCAAAAATCAAATGACTCTCCGCATTTGGGATGAAAAAGTTTTAACAGATCTAATGTCAGCCCTTTTGCCTCTCTTTTCTATGGAATATGGTCATGAAGCTTGTTTGGACAAGAGAGAGCTCCAAACAATTATTTGACACTGTTCAACTAGTCAGAACTTAATATTTGCAAAGTAGTTGTGCAGAATGCTGTCACAACCGCTTTCAAGAGACACCTGGTCTCTTTGAACGTATGTATGTATGTGTGTATGTATGTATGTATGTATGTATGTATGTATGTGTGTGTGTATGTATTTTGTATGTATGTGTACTTGGTATAGCGCCCCTTCAAGCTGCATCGGAGTTTCACGCCGAAGCGCTGAGCAATTGCGAGTGAAGGACTTGCCCAAGGTCCCTACGCGGCGACTTGATGTGGATTCGAACCTGCAACCCTCAGGCTGCGAGGCGACGAACATGTCCACTACGCCACCGCGCCCCACGATAACAATAGTAATTATGATTATAATAATAATTATACATGATGTGTCTATGACTTTGGCAGGTTATTTTTTGTGCCGATCTTTTGCATCCGTTTTTGCGTTGTCGAATTATTCTGGCGGTGGAATTTTACATAAGAGTTCGACGTTCGGTGAATCAGAGATTGTTCCAAAGAGGTGAGACAAGAGACCGATTGGCAAATTGAAGCGATGAGGTGATGGAAGTCGGAGCAGAGTCACGTACGGTGGAAGAAGAAGAACCGGTTGAACGGAGCGCGGTTGGACAGTGAACAACTGACGGAGATAGGATTAAGGCTGAGAGGATTGATGGTTCCAAGTACATTCCGAGCAGTATACCTATAACTTGAAAAAATACCTCTCTGTGTATGGATCAAGGGAGAAGGAATAATGCACTGAAAATAACATAATTATACAGTATGATGATATGATCACTCGATTACAATGTATAATTATGTTATTGTCAGTGCATTCCTGACTCGATAGAATAGGGCCTACACTGCAGTAGGCTAATGTTCAAACGTGCATGCAGATATTTGCAGGAGACTGAAGTCGTTTCGTGTACGTGTCAGGTGTGCAACTGTGCATTGAAACACGGCGGAATGTGATGGTGCGATTCTCCGCTGATAACTACATACATGTTTAAGCTATTCGTTGGTTTCAGAAAAAAAAACTTAGGCCGACGTAGCCTACATTAGGCTAGTAGGCTACCACGCAACCATTCACCATACCTAAACCTCAAAACGAAAATAACAAATGAAATGAGTGGAGACTGTGCAATAATTTATTAAAAATTTGCAATTATTTTAACCATATAAAAAATATGGAAACGGAATAAAAAATTAGAAAACGTCGTTTTAGGCATATTCCAAAAATGAAAAGGGAAAAAACGACAAAAAGACGGAAAAGGAAAATAATTTGACTTTGTTACATTTCAAGTGCATTTTAGACTTACCTAGCCTACAGCATGTATTTCTCAAATAATGATGCTAAACAATTAAATAATGACTAATTATAAATAAATAATATATTCATCTATAGGCTAAATGAATCATTGTGAGGCCTTGGTTCATGTCTACTGCAAGATGGACAGCCAATTGTCTACGCATCCAGCAGAGAGAAATTATGCACAAATAGAAAGAGAGCTGCTAGCAATTGTGTTTGCCTGTGAGAGATTTTCGCACTACTATACGTCAACGGCAGAAAGACAACAGTTCAATCCTGTTCACGACGCCATGTTATGTTCTTATCTGTATGCAAGAACGCTGTGGTTTACTTAAATCACTTTGTTTATTAATTTAGCAATTAAGTAATTATAATCTCAAGTAGAACAGTTTCTGTCATTGAGCTGTATTCTATATATAATATACACGCTAGAGAGAGCATGACGTATCTGCCCTGCAGTCAGATATGAAGTCACAAATTTAGCCTACATCGCTCGTATTGTAACGACCAATCATAGGCGATTTCTTATACAGACCAATCATACACAGTCTTACAGCATCGATTTGAAAAATAAATAAAACATCAACATTTTTATAATAAAACGAACATGTCGATAGCACTTGTTTGTTAATTTTGCAGTTTCTTGCAATATTGACAAGTAAACATCGACAAGTTCGTCTTATTATAAAAATGCTGATATTATTTAATTTATTTCCCCCCCACATCGATGCTGTACGACTGTGATTGGCCAGTATGAGAATCGCCTATGATTGGTGGGTGCGAATTACACAGATATGATGTGATTGGTCGGTGCGAATTAAACCGACTTCAATATAGAGACTTGATACTCTCTCTAGTGATATATTCATTATATAATACACCTCTATGGATTCTGTCGTGTCGTGGTTAATAAGTAATACATTGCCATTCCTTGTCCAAACAGGAAGTGGCGTCAGTCCATAGATTACATATAGTATCATGAGTCACAACATTGACAATGTTCATTCCATGACACAGATCAGACGATCGTATTCAAATAGGAAGAACAACACAAAACCAACTTTCCACGGTATTCTGCGTTTAAGTAATAGTTAATGGTCGCACGTAGCCTATACTGTACAGTGTCGGTAGACTAAATACATGTTACATACAGTATAGACCTATGTATTTAGTATGATAAGCTTACTGTACGGCATAGGCCTAACTAAATGAGACGACTGTCAGAAATAACATAATATATTATATTTAGCCTAAGCATATAATATAGGTCTGTAATATCTAATTGGAAGCAGCTAGCGTGCTGAAGTGTGTAGTACGACTAGCACGCACGTGATCGGCTTAAATCTTACAGCTTTAAGATTGGGTCTAAGATCTATTAGATTTTCTGTGTAAAACTGTATGCACGCATAGGCCTACAATGTATTGTTATACGGGTTTCATCTATTCTCCTACAGTTACGTGAAATATAGACAGCTAAAACTACTTACACTTGACCTAGTAGGCTGCTTTGTTGAAAACTGACAAGTGAAAGTGTATACTGAATCAACAATACAATAAGAATGACTTTTATAATTGCAGCAGAGATCGTCGCATTTTAAGATGACATTTGAAGTATCAACATACTACAGCAATAAGAATTACGCTTTTAAACTGTTTAAATCTTACTACTTTAAGGTTAGGCCTGCGTATCTGTATGGCCTACTGTAAATAGGCCAAAAAATAAAAAAAAATCCTCTCGTAAGAGGATCAAAAAGCATTGGCCGCACGAGAGACATTCGCATGCAGTCATCGTTTTTTATGTAATGGAAGACTCAAACAGGCAGAGCATAAGTTATGCATACAGTCGATTGCTCAGACGACAGGCCAGTGGTGGGTGTTGTTGTCTCGAAGCGAATGTCACCAATTTCTGTTCCCCCTCTCTTCTTGAGAGTGTTCTTAGGTGCACCCTCTTCCGGTGGGGCACGTTAACAAGAAGGGATTGATTCATTTATGTTCTCATTAAAATTATAAGAGCGAGTTTTATAGAATTAACTGAAAACAGCATATAGGCTAGCGACTTCTGCAATATAGCCGTATACACGCAGAAAACTGCTTAGTCTAAGCACCTCGGCCATATCCACATGTTGACCCTATCTAATATTATATCTTATAAATCCTTGGTGAAATTGGACCATAAAGTTATAATGCTTCCATGCCGTTGTGCATGTTTATGCTACTGAGCATAAAACACGAAGAACTATTATATGCAAACTTTGAGGTGAACTCTATGTCGAAGGAAATGATATTTTCTTTGATGATGTTTGCACAGTCTGTAGGCTACAGCTTGACCTATAGACACTTAGACAGCGATGCGCACGTCTCAGCCTTTTATTACAATCGCACGTCAAACAGGAAATCTTTTATAAACTATGTTAGGATAAACCCTTGTTTATATTCCAACTGTGTGATGTTTGCTTATACCTTGTTGATGTTCCAACTTTTGGTTACCTTGGCTTTGAGTGTTTGAGAGTGAAAACTATTTTATGAATTGGCATAGCACTTGGGTTCCGATCAGGTGATGTGGGTTTTAAGTGTTTCAATAAGCAATAAAACGTATCGCTGTTACCAGCATTCTGACTGATTTTAAGATCAATCTGTCAGGCAATGAAAACTGCAATAAGGGCCCCAAAACACATGTGCAAAAGTTGTATAATCTTAAAATCAGTAGTTTCTAACTAGTTTGACAAGACTAGTTGTTCAAATATTTTAAACTAATTTTTGCTATTATAATTAACAATAATGAAAAAATTCCTATTGCTTGTGCGGGGCCCCCTAAAGTGTGGGGCCCTGCTCGGCCGAACATGTCGAACATGCCTTAATCCGGCCCTGCTCACAAATAGCCAGAAACAATACGAATGGACACTGGACGTGCATGTTTGGTGAACGTGCACAGAATTGTATAAAGTCGAAGTCAATCGATGTCTATAAGTGCATGGGGTCTACAGGAAGAAACCTTTTAGCAGATATGCCAATTATTATGGAATCCATTTGAACCCACATATTGAAAACCAACCTAGCTGTAATTAAACAGACTTAGACACTATACGGTACGGTTACTACGGTAGTTTCAATGCAGAATTTCGGTTAAGAAAAGCAGCGCAGACACGGAGACGTGCCTATAGGACGTGAATGACGTAAACGGAAATCCTTCAGAGCAATCGAAGTTTATTCTATGATAATCCCAAGACTTAATTTTTCTTCTATGGCTATAATACAATTGTGATAAAGCTAATGGTATGATGAGGCACGCTAAAGCATTCTAGGTCCTATAGCCTGAAGTCTCACTGCGCCTTGTTTATTTTTTGTATTCGTGTAGGATTGCCTTTCACAGACTACTTGTGCCTAATATACACGTGCATGAATACAAGATTAAATTTCGTCTTCACAAAATGCTGGTCATGCGAAGCACAATAGTAGGAATCTGTAGGATCTCATTAGTTACGGCCAAGAAACAATTCCTAATGATGTATAGCAATTAGCAAGGTCATGAACTTTTGACCTGCCGTCACTAGACTGCCATGGAAGGGGCGCGACATAGTATATTATTAATTAGTGTCACGGGAAGCGAGAGCTATTAGAGTCACAGGGAGGCCATTCCAAATATCCAGACTCACTACCGAGAGAGCTCTTCCTGGCATGGTCACACTAGGCCAACAGGAAAAAATAACAAGAAACTCTCCACATGTAGCTTAATTAGCGCAGTGAATGGCGGTCTACAGAGACACAAGTCGCGGGAGGAAAAGTTCACATAAGTAGGATGGAGCTTCAGCCAGGTCTGCTACTTGCGTAACTGCGAAAATATATTTTAGTTTGTTAACATTGGCGGCACAACAGCAGGGCAAATCAGGGCAAAAGTCCTGATATAAAACAATACCGTTGTTCTGCCGCAAGACTGCCAGAAATTTTCTCTGCCAGGAATTTATTTGGGCATAAAATTGCTTCTGCACTGTTTGCTTGCATGAGTGCTATGCCTTGGTTAGGAAAATGTCTGACCATGAATCACTTGAATATTATTTAGCCGTAAACTATTATGTAACACTAGAGTAGGCCTAATATTAAAAGACCGGTCGATATTGTACAAATATATAGAAGTGACGAATTAATAATAAACGAATGTTGATTCTTTCAATACAACACGTTTTGTGTGTCATTTTGCCGTGCTTCTGTAAGGTCGGGGCCCCCACATTTATTAATCCGGCCCTGTTAGTGAGGCGTCTTTTGAAGACCTCACGCCAACGGATCTAAAAAAAAGGCGCGTCTTACATGTCTTGTAAACATTACTTGAACTGTCTGTCCAAAAATAGTAGGCCTGCATGTTGAATGATAGACTAACTGTCGAGGCACATGAGAAAGCACGAAATGTTCTGTGAGAGAAGGGCCATCAGCTATAGTCTTCACGGACCGCTGAATCCAACGATGGTGTAGATGATTCATAAAATTTTGAAACGTATTTCTTATCATAAATCAGTCACACAATCAACTTATGGGATTTTACACAGAAAATATCTATCAGAACCAGACAAAATATTATTGTGCCCTAGTATCAATTACGTGGCGCTATGTACAAGATTTAACAGTATTTATACGAGCATTTATTTCTAAGTATTTGTTCAATCCACTAACTCTATCCAGTATTCAGTCAAAAAGGTTCACATAGCCTACATATCCAGGCCTACATATACTTTAGTCAAGACTGGTAGCTCAGCGCTGTCGTGTTGAGTTCTTGCAAAAGAAAACAGATTTATTGGTTAATTTCTGTCTAGTCTTTGTACTCTGACTTTACTGAAGAACAGTTGTGCAGCGTTACTAAGTTGCTCGTAATTCATTCCATCTCTGATCAACGATTTGAGCAATTGCTTCGTTGCCGAGATGGAACGCTTCCACGCTGACAATCTTACTAGTAGCCTAACCTACGTGCTGTCAGAACCACTTGGATACATTTATAAATTTTGAAGCTATATTGATGAATAACTGCTGAAATATTGTCATTGTTGGCGAGTCATTATTGTTTTTGTCACTTGTTTGACGATGATTTTGCCACATTCTGAATGCAACTGTTTGTTCGACTTCGACATTGCTTTTAGCGATGCGCAGCTCGGAGCCATACACGCCGACTAGTGGTATAATAATGTTAAAGTCGAAGAATGAGTCATTTAATGCATTTAGCAAGCAGAGCTTCAACTGAGTCTGCAATGACTAATGACTGACCCGGGATTCATGTTATTCATTTCCTGCACTAAACGTTCAAGAACTGGCGAGGTCTAAGTGCAGTGATTCACAAGACGTATCATACGTTCCTGATCTTTGACCTTTAGTTGACTCCGCAATTATTGTGTGAAGACTGGACACCGGCTGATATTTTGCTCTTGCAACCTGAGGACTGGAAAAGAGAATAATGCCATTGCCATTGCTATTCTTCTAGATACTGTTCACAGTTGTTCGGCCATTCATCATTGCGTATACGTTGGATGGCCCACAATAAGTACGCCTTTGTTTGATTGTTCAATGACTGTGCAATGTTCTTTAACAGGCAATAGTAGACCTATTAGAGTACCGCAAATACCGCATATAGTTTCCACAAAAATCTGTCATTGACCAGTGTAGACTATGATCTATCGAAGAGCAGCGAAGAGCAGTGATGACGTTGCCATAGTGAAAGTTCATCGTGTTTCAATCTGTCTTCAAGCTCGCCAAGAATTTGGCATCATTCTTCTTGCATGTGCGCATAAAAATTACAAAATGCTTCTTGCACCTTGTGCTGCGTCATAAGCACATACTGGGCACAAAGATTCAGCAAGCAAAAACTTCCCCTGGAATCTCATCATATAATTATTTTACCAATTTTTTTATCAGCAGTCTTCAATAAGGAGATCAGTTCTCTGAAATTTCATCGATTATGTATGGTTTTGATCATCATTATTGGCCTAAATTGCCTCTAAATGGTGCATCTAGTTATATAGTACTTACACCAACCTTAATATACATGTACGATAGTATTATAGTACTCATATAAAAAAATTCAAGTAAGAATGCCTGGATAGTGACGTTCTTCAGCAGCCCTAAAGTGCTTGTACCAATACAACCGACTGGCAGCTGCGGGGCAATCACAAATTACGTACGTGACAGACAGACATAGACAGACGTGTAGACTGACTGGCGTTAGTAGTCTGAAGATGATAGTTTTTGTTTATTCATCTTTCCAAATACCAATTGGTATCATATTGTCTTCTGTGCAAGCGCTCCTTCGCACAATTTGCAGTCGACATGCATCTGCCAGCGTATTACCGTCGCCCTAAGAACCGTCCTTTCACGTGGTGCTCAGTTCATTTTCAAACCACCCTGTGCCAATCTATTATTCTTATGGCGCATAATAATTTGAGACGATCAAGAGTGGACCCACAACATGGTTCGTTAAATTGTAGTAAAGAATTATTTAATTTTCATTCTTAGAAGTTGGTTCAACTTCAACTTCTTCGATTGCGACGACAGAATGGCTACGAACAACGTCTTCAGAAACTTTCTCCTCTCAGTGTTTCTCGTCGGCGTCAGCTACACTTACTACGTCTCAGGCCAGTATAACAAACTATATGTCTGTGCTTATTACGATGGTGTTCTTGTGCAGGCCTAGGCCTACATGTACGTGTGGTCTTGTGCGGGGTGGGTGCACCACGTATGCAGAGATACCCGAGACCATTGGGACCTGAAACCCGAAGCCATACATCAATTGAGACCCGAGACGACGTCAATCCGCGAGACCGAGACCGAGACGCGAGACTAGGTATATTATGTAAGTTAGCTATATACATATATCAGATATATATATAACTATTTACATATATATATATATATATCAGAGAGAGAGAAGACACAGGGTCTTATTTGAACTCCGAGGCGACAGAACGTCGTATGACCACTGAGATTAGACAAAGTCTAAGAGGTCATATTGAAAGTGCATTGTATTATAGGCCTACGCTATTGCCAGCACTTGCCCATCTCCTTTCTTCTTTATTGTTAGCAGAACGTCCCCGCGATGACGTTTTGCCTCATTTGCATGTTTGGAAACTCTCTTCGACCTCTACAGGTTAAATGGTTAAATGGTTAAACGGATGGAGATCCATTGACACCTTAACGACGAGCTTCATTGCATGGCAAACGTTTTAGCAACGTTTAAATATGGTTTGCCGACTCATTTAACTTGAGCATTTTTATTTAATGCTATTTAACCAGTTTCTATCGCGCATTGCCAAAGTATTAGCATACATGTACACGGCCTGTGCTAAAAAAGTTCGAATTGTTCAAAACGTTGTTGTTGGTGTTATTGCCACGCTAGAGTAGTGTTTTTGTTTTGAATTAAACGTTCATTAAACAAATAAACATTACTTTTTCAATTGTTATTAAGCTTACAATACAAAACAATTTGCAAAGTTTTTAACAATTGTTGCTCATTCACTTGAGCATCAATCTGAACAACATTCTTATTCGTATAGCGGTGTTTTGTTTGTATGTTTGTTAGAGTGTTCAGTTTTCCTATGGTGAAAAAATAATTTCAAATAATCACCTCGCATACCCTCTGGATTTGTGACATTTGGCGTCCTGGACTACTCAGTAAAATATTTTGGCTTTGGGATCATGTTAAGTGACCTCTCAAAGCTAATGAAGTTTTTAAAAAGTGTGATTTTTCTTAAAAGTTAAAAATCGCAAATTTAATGCATTGTATCATTTACTGTCACACATAAGGCTACAGACTACAGTAAACTAACAAGACATTGTATTGTATCATGTCTATACATTTATATAGCGCCTCTCACAGTGCACACCATACAGAGGCGCTCCCAGTGCATTAGACCAAGAGAGTAACAAGTGGTTTTAAGACAATGAATAGAGGCACTTGGGCCACCAGTTTATAAGGAGAAATGCGTTGAAGGATGAAACTGGTTCCACAGTGCAGGTCATTGAGAGCAAAGGCCCGAGCTTTAACAATGGTGGTCCTACAGCTCGCGGGACGAGGAGATCGTGCCAGTCAAAGGAGCGGAGCGGGCGAAGAGAAGTGACAAAGGCCAGCAGACGGATGAGGTAACATACGTGCTTGATAGCTCAGCAAGTAAATTTGTGCCAGAACTTTGAGTTGAATCCGAGCAATAAGGGAAGCCAATGAAGATGGTCAAACATAAAAGTGTGTTGCAGTTATGTGAAACAATACAAAGTAGTTGCGTTTATGTTTCCGATATCAAAATAATGTCTAACTGTAACTGAAGAGTGAAAATCTGCGGCGTAGCAGTGGGCTATCGGTGGTGTTCAGCCACTTGGAAGATGAGCTGTTGTTGCAGCCCATTATGTGTGAGGGCCAAGTTAAAATTAGGCCTAGTTGCTAACTTTACTGCACGCCCACCAAAGTCATTAGGCCTAATAACAGAAAGTGCAGCAACGGTGTTCTTGGAATGTCATTGTCGCTAACCTTCTCGTCTAATGCACATTTTGGGATCATAAGAGAGAAAATCTTGACCGACTTTGGGGGTAGCATATAGATGCATCGATTGCTGTGTCACGAACTCGGATAAACTTTTCTCTTGAAATGTCCTGAAGGTTTTTGGATCAACAATCCTTAAATCAGTTTTCATTTGTGACTTGCGTAATGCGTAAACTGTTTCTTCTCGTCAGCTAAGACCAGGCCAGAAAAAGTAACAGTCCTGCCAATTTTTCGCTTTGTGAACGGCTACATCTGCCTTTTCATTTTGTGAACGGCTACATCTGAAGTTTGGGTCTCAATGCTATGAAATTGTTCCATGTTGTGTAGCATTCATATAATTATTGTAAAGAGCATCATAGGTGATGGGTGCAGTGAACCATGTCTCAACATACAGAGCGATATTCATCGGAAAAGATGTATCTTCAAGCACTATTAAATGCCCTTTGATATGCACCATTTAGACTGAATTGGATGCTGTGAACATCACCAATATGGACTACCTCACATAAAGCTGAACTACAGCTTGGTGGTTCTGCTCTAGCCATACTTTCTAACTGTAATCCAGAGAACAGCCTTTTGTATCCTTACAAAGAGAAACAAATTTGTTAAGGTCAGTGAGAGGAAACTGACGTCTGAACCTGGCGAAAACTGCAATTCAAAGCCCATTGGAGACAAAGAGCAAATCAAAAACTGCATGCTGCAATTAATTCAGATCTGTGATGTCTGCAAACAAGAATCATAAGCATTTGTCAAAGACCTTTTGAACAACGCCTATTGTGCCACTGTGAACTCCTGTGTTACGACTGATTGTGTCAACCAAGCCAACCATTCTAATACAATTTCCTCATCTCTTAGTGTTTCAGCTATTTATAAGGAAACCAGTTTCAGAACCAGGCAGTTTGGAATGGTTAGACGCTTTTTTCAATTCTTAAGCCAAACACAACAACCACCATGCGATCAGCATTAGCACTCTCATCACCTAGCAGCAGCTTACCATCGAAATGAACAAGGGTTGCCTCAGTGCAGAATTCATCTATAATACCTTGCTCATTGGAGGAGCTGGTCTTTGAACCTCATACAGAAGTTGTGCACAGAACAGGATCATTGACATTGTTAGGCCTACCCACTGCCATTTGGCCGAGGCAACTTGTGCATTGCCTGATGCGCGATGTTTTCTGTTCAAGTTACCCAATAAATAGCGTCATCAATCAGCATTGAATATAGATTATAGATAATGCCTAGACCTACTAGAACAATAAATAAATAATATAAGTAAATAAAGTAAGATAAGTATTTATGGAATAACAGTAACATGGATTGGAAAAGCTGAGAAATAGCAGATAACTATTTTCTAAAGAATAACAGAATTTTTCACAAATATCGCTTTTCTTCACACTATTTGAAGAAGTTACACCCTGTTGAGAGGTCATTTGCCATTGTGCTATGGATGTAGAATTTTGGTAGGTTAATTGTGTGCATAAATGTCACATTTTAAAACCCTATGCATGTGATTCGTGCAAAATTATTTTTTTCTGAACACTCTAATGTTTGTATGTGCACTTGTTATAGCACCCCTTCAAGCTCTCTCAAACCATAGGCATCCATACATCGTTACGGGGGACCCATGCGGGCGCGGTGGTGTAGTAGGCAAGGGCGGATACAGGAATTTTCGAAGGGGGGGCCAAAATTTTTGGTCTTGTGAGTCAGGAGAAAATTTTTTTAGTCATCGACCAAATTTTCCGGGGAAAAAAATACCATTTCATCCGCCGAAAAAACTGATGACCTTTTTTTTTTTTTTTTTTAGTCATCGACCAATTTTTCGGGAAACATTCACCGCTGAATCGACGGGGGGGCCAAGTCCCGTGCGATTTTGTAATAGGGGGGGCTGATGTCCTGTTTTTCTCTCCCACTACATTTATTTAATGGCTTGTTGAAACCAAATGGGGGGGGCCACGTCCCATGCAATTTTTAAATGGGGGAGCCATGGCCGGATTGGCCCCCTGGATCCGCCCCTGGTAGTAGGCATGTTCGTTGCCTTGAATCCGGAAGGTTCGAGGTTTGAATCCACCTCAAGTCGCTGCGTAGGGACCTTGGGCAAGTCCTTCACTCGCAATTGTTCAGCACTTCGGTGTGAAACTCCGATGCAGTGTCCGCGCTGTAGTCGGGAGCGCCTCTGGGTAGCGGTTGAGAGCTGGAAGAGGCGCTATAACAAGTGCGCATACAAACAAACAAGTGCACATACAAACAAACCCACGAGAAATCTCCTATAGGCCTACCTGTATCAACCTATTTCTTTAACAATACAACGTTTTAACGTGATCGCATTCCGAGGCATGCACTTTCGATGATCTAGACAACGACGAGTTGGGTCAATCTGGACTGGTTTTTATACATGAAAAAAATCGTCCACAACGCGGCGGAAAAAATTTGCCGCTGCCAAAACCCAACCCGCCACCCTGTCTGCGTTTTGCATGTTGGGTGGTGGGATTGCCGGATGGGTTGGCAGTGGCAATGAAGTCAATTGCGGGCGACCCACAGCAAGCCCTCCGGCCGACCCTCCTACAAACCCAACGCAGATCGAGCCACTTATTCAATGAGCGACGAAGCAGACGACTCAATGGAGGCATCAACTTCTCTTGTCCACAGATCACATTCATGAATACTCGCAGCGAGTGTGTGTGAACACTGAACATAATATGATACCACACGATCACAACGCCCCTCGTCCTCATAATATATATATATATATATATATAAATCTATATATATATATTTATATTTATATGTATAGGCCCAAGTAGCGACCGACCCAAAATTGACTTCTAATTGTCCAACGTGCCATACCAGCGTTGAATACGCTAAAATAATATTATAGGCCTATTAGCCTATGCCTTCAACTAGCCTGTGCGAGATTTGAACGTACATATAGGGCCTAGTAGATATCAATAGGCTACGTTCTGATATCTTCTGATATCAGAAAAGTTCTTTCCAAACTTCAAATACGGAGTCTCCCGGGGTGGGAGACATTATTTCAACCAGAGGGGACTTTATATCATGACACCGCGACCCGCATAGTATTAAATCGCAGGGTAGAAGCTGGTTTAATACCTATATAGTGAGAATGTAGCTGTGAAAGTCACAAGTGTGGATATGGTCTCTAACTCGAAGTTTCAAACTTTACTATAGGTAGGCCTATTGCTGATGGTGAATTAAATATACTGAGTTTGAGGAAATTTTAATTCCACGACCAATGAATAGGGCCTATATAATTATAGGCTTACGTGTGGTGTGTGTATAGGCTAACAATTTGTCGAGTATTGAAAGCCACCTTTTTATGGCAGCCAATGAATTCATTTTACGATCGTAAAAGCTATTGTTAATAGACCCCTTTGATCATTATTATATTATACGATCATTCTATTACACGTGTACCGTATTAGTGCGTATCCATAATATATCATATATATTATATATATACTAGCTGGGGTACCCGGCGTTGCCGGGGAAATTTAGGATTTGATCCGCTACGGCCACAACCCCACCCTACCACACTTCGACCTCTACCGGTACGCGACCCGAGAAATTTGGGTTTCACGAAAATTTCCACCCCCATCCACCCCACCCCTCCACTCCCCAACCCCTCCCACCCCCATCCCACCCCACTCCCACCCCATCCACCCCACCCCTCCACCCCAACCCCTCCCACCCCATCCCAACCCCTCCCACCCCTACCCCCACCCCACCCCACTCCATCCCCCTCCATTCCAACCCCCACCCACCCCCACTCCCACCCCAACCCCAAACCCCCACCCTCGACCCCCACGCCATCACACCCCTCATCCACATCCCACCCCTCCACCTCCACCTCCACCACACCCACTCCTCCTCCCCCACCCTTCGACACCCCACCCGCCAACCCCCAACTCCACCCCCCACTCCTCCACCTCCCCCCTACCATTCCACCCTACCTCACCCCCGCCTCTTCCGGTAAGCGACCCGTGAAATCCGTATTTGCAAAAGATCTAACGTTAAACACCTTTAAAACGTCGAAAATGACGGCTTTTATACGTGGCAAGCTAATGAAAATTTATAGCGAAAATCAGTGTTTTTGACCCCCCCGCACCTTGGGCCCCCCTGGTGGTAGAGAATTGCCAACCATTGATAAGGAGGGTTCTGATGGACCTCTATCTAGGAAAAAAATTCAAACCAATAGCTGCGTTTTTTTGAAAATAAATTGGGGGGTTCGCTCCCCACCTTGGCCCCCATGGTGGTAGAGAATCGTCAACCCCTCGCCTTTGCGTCTCGTGCCGAGACCTACACATTAGTGAAGGTTTGGAGTGAAAAGCTCAAAAACTGTGAGCGTGCATTCTGGACAAATATACATACAAACATAGCCAAGTCCTTTCTTATAGATATAGATATTATATCAGAGCAGGATAGAAAATGGATGTGGTTGGTGATCATAAATATATCACAGACGTTGTATAGATAGTGTGTTTGCTGAATGAAAGGTTCCTGTCAAACAAATTCTCGGCTGAATGTCAGCGTTGTATGACACATTTGAAAAATTTAAATAATCGGTATGAAGCTGTAAAAAGAAAAGATATTCAGCTGTGATGGGTTTAAGGCCTGCTTAGCAGTCCTCTTCTACCATCTTATACTGAACTCGATAAAATGATTACAATAATGGAGCTTAGATATCTGGGTGAAGAGGAAACATTGGAAATGCAGAGTTGAGTGTTAAGAACGTGAAGAATGTGTGCTTGACCTTTTTGACTATGTAAATAATAAGCGGACAAGGTAAGAGGTTCATGGTAATGGTAAGACTGGAGAAGGTAAGAGGTTTAGGGTAATGGTAAGACTGGAGAAGGTAAGAGGTTTAGGGTAATGGTAAGACTCTGGTACGAAGAGCAGAAGATCAGCAAGGGAGACGCGGAATCGCTTCTCGCAACCACCCTCTCATGCAAAGGCCAGCTCGTGGCCTTGCATTCGCCACATGTATGTCATTGATCAAATGAAGAACATCCATGGGACCTGATGAGCACCAAGCAGTCAAACTCGACTCCCGTAATAATGAAACTGCGATGCAGTGTCCGCGTTTTATAGTTGGGAGCGTCTCTGAGTAGAGAGATCGAAGGAGCACTATAGCAAACGGAGAAAGTATTCCTACTGCATTCCTGTAAATCTGAAAATATAACAAACGAAGATATTATGATCTAAAGTTCTAAACCATTGTATACCAATGTCAGGATGGCAGTAACAGGTGCAAATCAAGCAACTCTTGCGAATTAAGGTCTTCTAGCATGAATTGTTTGTCAACAGATGAGAAAACAATTGACTGAATGTGACCCAAAGTTACGACTGAAATAAATCAGGAATTTATTATATGGCAATTAGGAGATAAAAAGCCAGTTTATAGAGGATAATATCGGAGTATTTTAATGTCCAATTGAATATCTTGCTATACCAAAGAATGTTATGGGCCTGGGAGAATGTAGAGAGGTCCTGAGTCATCATTGTTATGTGCGTGTAGGCCTATTGTGATGTTTTATTATGCAACAATAGCGGCCTATTGAAGGTCGTCCAAAGGGACTGTGGACAAGACGAGACTAAGAGAAGACAAGTTATCTTAAGCAAAGTGTGTGAGATATAGGAGGATTTGACCTTGGAAATCAGTTCACAAACAATTATGAACAGTTCTTGAAAAGCAAATGATGACCTTCAAGGGAATTAGGTGGTGAGCGGTGTCAATTAAGCGAGTTCAAGTTGGTCAGTATTTCGGTAATTATATGCGTATACGTAAGAATAGTAGCTGAGGGGTTCATTATATTTCCGTTGGCAGGGCACCGGCTTGTTACATGTTTAACAACACGGCCATATCAAAGATGATTAGTGTCGCCCTCCTCCTTTATTCAGGCTTGGGACTGGCACTGGCAGGGCACCGGTAGGTCCCTTAGGCCTATACGTGGGGATGCAGGTAAATTCCAGGGTGTGCTAATGTGCTATAGACTAGCCCTATAGCCTAGGCCTACTTATGCCGTGCAGTGTACTTTTAGTTTCAATATTTTCTTCTTGTCATGTATTTAACCATACAAATAATTATTTCGTCTTTTAATTTAACAGCTGACGATGTTCAATGGGGATATTTCGGCATTTACGGTAAGACTGTAGTGACAGTGTAGTCGATATATCTATTTCTAATAGGCCCATAATTCGTAACTATACTATTGGTTTATATTTAGGCTAAGTTTTGTTTCCGCGTTGCTTAATGAGAGTGCACTGAAACAATCAGAGACAATTTCTACAATTAATTTCATTGAATTTTAATGAGACTGTTGCAGTGTTGCGAATTGATTACATTCTACATAGAGATCTTAGATCTATTAAATCACACAGTAGCCTACGACACAAAATATAATGATAAGATTAAACTAAAACAATGGAGAATAAGTTTACACCACTGATGACAATGGTTTGATTCGCTGGAAGGAGTTTGGTGACAAGGCATCAGAAGCAGAAGATTGATGAAAAAGAATAACGTTGCAACTGTCTTGCTCAATTCTCGTAAGCTGTGCATATATCCCATTACTAGGCGAACCTTAATAACAGTACTGCAGTAGCCTAACTGTCATTGGCGGAGGGGCGCGTGAGTTAATCTAGGCTACATACCGTACCTGTTTTTTTTTTACTAGGTGTTCAGAACTGGTCGGCCATTTTCCCAGGATGCACCACTGCAAATCACAGTCGACAATCGCCCATACAAATCGTGAGGGCAGAGACTGAAGAAAACAGAGACCTTGCCCAGATCAGTATAGTACTCAATGGAACGGTCAACAGTCCAGTCACCATGATCAATAATGGACACACAGGTAGATCCATTATCATTGACCTGCACTAGTTAAACTTCAATGAATAAGAGTTAGGCTGTGACTCATATAGGGTTTGCTATAACTGGTCTTTTTTTACGTAAGCGGTGCGTCCCATCTCTTAGTTTTTCAAAAGTATAGGCTAGACCAAGAGGACTCGGCTAAGTTAGATGTATACTTATACACCGTGGTTCAATTAAAAATTAAGCCAACCTGTTTTTCATATATCTCTAATGCCTGATCATACTAAAATTTTCAAAATATTTAGAGAATTGAACCAAGATTATGATTCCCACATATCATGTCACAAGTTTTTAACGGGTAGAAAGATATGAATCTTTCAACTTCATTTGCCGAAATTTAAGTTTACCAGCAATTTTTCCTTTTAATTTTGTAACAAAGTACTTCAAACATGAAAACATTCTTCAATATTTCTGAGAAGAAACTTTAAGTAGCATTGGTTGATTATTTAAATAAAGAAGATGTTATAGGAGATAGGATCTAAAGCTGGACTGTTCGGAGACCATAATGAGGGAGAAATCAGGTACGGTGTCTCTCTTGTTAGAATTTCGATGGTTTCCCTGGTTCTGTGGGCTGGCACTGATCTGTTGAAAAAGAAAATAGCCTTCTAGGGCTATAGATCTCTGATAACAGCTTGTTACAGCAAAATGTTGCGATACTAGACTCCGTTAATTTTTACTCTGGGATCACCTAAGACCAAATGGGAACGACCAAGCGTAGAAACCGCAACGACTACCATAATGGCTGAAAACTTAAATTTTGGCAGATGAAGTTGAAAGATTTATATCTTCCTATCCGTTCAAATTTATAAAATATGTTGGAATCATATTCTTGGTTCAATTCTCTAAATGTCTGGAAAATTTTAGTATGATTAATCGCGCCTCAGATTCACATTTCGGTGTGACCTTGCGCGCGTTACAAATTTATTTAATAATAATAATAATAATCGTCAGGTATTAGAGATATATGAAAAACAGTTTGGCCTACTTTTTTTTATTGAACCACGGTGTAATTTATGTGATCTGTCCAGAAAGTTCTCTCACCAGTTGGCCGTATTATAGGCTCGTTAGGCCTATGAGTATTGTCATCATCATCGTCATCATCGTCGTCGTCGTCGTCGTCATCATCATAATCATCATCATCCTCGTCATCGTCGTCGTCGTCGTCGTCGTCGTATATAGACCTTTGGACTTTGACCACCCAAGTCTGTGTTCATATCCATTAATTTTCATATTGCATGTGTCGTTCTCACCATGATTGTCCTCTCAAAATGCGTGACCTTTTTCTTCTTCCAATGGCTGCCAAAGAACCATATTGCAATAATTGCTAACATATTATTACACCACGTGACATTTATGCCAATAAGTGGCCAAACTCGTTTAGTGGGTCGATAGCTCGGTGTTGATCCTGTCCGCCTTTCCCTTTTTGAGTCACACCTGAAGATGATGTGAGCATAGACTATGCATTACTTAGTTTGACCATGCTTGCAGGACTATAATTATTATGCTATGTAGTTCACAAGTCTAGAGATCAGTGTGTTCGTTTTTTCATATAAACGAGGGACTGTGGGGATCATGCTCCTCACACAGTCCCATAGTATTTATAGCTTTAATATTAAGAACGTACGAGACTGTATGCGGAATGCAGGACGACGTTTATCTCGCAAAGGCAGTTCGTGTGATATCTCTGAAGAGAACCCAGTTTAGCCACTGTGACTACAATGGCATTCATTTCAAACGTGAATGTTTCTTTTCTGAATCTGTCACTTTCTGCATTATCTGCATTATCGGTAGGCCTAATTTTGTCAATGAATAGAGACTGAAAATGCATAATTCATAAATAGCGTAAGAAACTTCGACCAATCAGGTTAATAAGCTAACTTTCACAATAATTCTGTATTTTCTCTTATCGTGACCAGTTAACTTGGACTTCAACCAGACATCCATTCATATATCTGGAGGAAGTCTCTCTGGAAGATTCCGTGTTGGCGGTGTTCATTTCCATTGGGGAATATCGGATACGGAGGGCTCTGAGCACATGATCGATGAAAAGCGTTTTCCTATAGAGGTAGACAACCCTGTTTTAATTATGTGTCCACGTTATCTCTGTATAGACCTAATCATGCTTTATGTCGTGGGCGAAGACTTAGGGACGACAGAAGGACGCTTCTCTCCAAAGTTTGTGGTGGGCCGGGGAACGGAGATGATTATATCCCCCAATATTTCAGAAATATAATTTTGAATGCCTAAATGTTATCCACTGTTTATCGTAAGGCGCCCTTGTAACTGCATGGCTGCATGTGTTACTGCGCCATATAAATTGTCGTAATTATTTTTTTTTATCATTATTATTATCATTATTATTATTACTACTACTACTACTACTATTATAACGATTATTAGGCCTATTATTATCCATAATGAGCAATTTTGTTAAGATGACAGATTAAAATGTTACCATTACAGTTTGCAAATTGAAAATATTTTGAACAATGGGTGGGGACATTTTTTAAGTCTTAAACCATGTCTCTGAGCACTGAAATCATAAAATATTTTGTGAAAATGACAGTTTAAAAAGCTACGTTTAGGCCTACAGTGTGGAAATCCAAAATATGGTAAACAATATGATGCGACACTCTGAAGTCTTAAACCATGACTGCCAGCATTGAAAACTGAACAATTTTATTAAGGTGACAGCTTAAATTCCTACAATTACAATATGGAAATTCAAAAATTTAAACAGTGTGGAGTCTCTAGCCATGTCTTCCAGCAATGAAATGATGATAAGTTTTTTTATATCTCGGCCTGAAATGTTTCCATTAGCCTACAGTGTGGAAATTTAAAAAAAAGTTAAACAACGAGGGACGTTTTGAAGTCTTAAACTTGAACTATTAGCACTGAAATGATGAGCAATTTCGTTAAAATGGCAGCCTAAACTTCTATCATTGCAGTATGGAGATTAAAAAATTTCGACATGGGAGGACACTTTGAAGTCTTAGACCCGGACTATTAGCACTAAAATTATAAGAAATTTAGTTAAAATGACAGGATAAATGCCACCTTTGCAGTGTGGAAATTGAAACTTTTTAGACACTTGGAGAGGGGCACATTTCCTGTCCAAACCCCTCCCCTGTTCGTCGCTTCCCGCCTCGGCGATCGTCTTCGGCCGCTCGTCCGTCCCCCAAGTTCGGACCAAGTCTCCGCCTATGCTCTATGTATATAGATCTACTTTCGATAATTATAATCTTCATCAATTTTTATGTAGCTTGCTGCCATTATCAACATCAGTTCCTGGCGCCAATCATTTGACGGCGACTATATAATAGTCTCGATTCTCGAATAAATAACTTGCATTGGCCTTGCTCGTTTATCAAGTTTCATTGCTCGATTTAGTTAAACAGAACCTCTCAAATAACGTCTTTAGAGTCTTTCAATGTTAAGCTTCTTCATATAAAACGTTAAGCAGTTTTAACATAAAGTTATCCGCAGTTTTTACATAAAGTTATTCGCATTTTTAACATAAAGTTATTCGCGCATATTCCATTTTGTTGACGGGACACTTGCCGCGTCATCTGAAAGACTGACGGAAAATTGTTACATAATTCGGTGTAATAAAGTATCCTCCAAAGAATTGCATGGACTCCAAGCCTCGCGCGACGGCGAGTGGAGGACCTGGCAATGACGATTTTTGCACTGTCATAGAAGTTGAGGTTGCAAATGCTAGATATACAATGTATATGCTCCTATTTGAACGCACAGCATCACCAATTGACAATATATTTTCCCTCCTAGTTCTAACATTATCTAATAGTCATAGATGTTTTTAGTAGGTTTTAGCAGTCGTTGCATTCGGACACATTGCATCTTGGCTACAGGTGCAGCAACTTCAGCAAGCGTAGTCTATGCCTGCTCAAATTTTTTCTCATTGCATCGCAGGAGTTGCTGTTGTCTCACGAGCTCTCAAGAAATTGAATTGTTCGTTGACAAAAGGAATTGTGTGCAAATGAAGTGCGTAACATAATATGTAAGCTACAACAGTTAAGTCCTCTCGGGAATTTTGAGTTCATATTGAAATAAAAAATCCTAATTATTGCCTTAATCATCACTAAATGTGGTTTGCATTATTTTGTTTTGATGAGACCACGGGTTATCTCAGCTAGAGCCTAGAAACATGAGGATGAATTAACCTAGTTTCATTGAACTATCTTCAGATGCACGTTGTAACTTACGACGAGACTCGTTTTGCTGGAGTAATACAGGCTACAGGAGAAGTCAATTCCATTGCTGTCGTCAGTGTACTCTTTCAGGTACGGTACACCTTTCTTACCTTTAACTGAAACTTGGTATATGCTAAAGTAAACATAGACTACGCACTATATAACGACGACGCGATGCATCTAATTGGAAATTTTCGATTGATAAAAAAATAGCATAGCTATTGTTCTATGGTCTATAATCTCTCAGAAATCAATCAATCTATATCTGAAATTTTGCTGCAATTCGTTGAATTAATTGCAATTTCAATTCCATTTACTAATGTGCTAATCTATCGGTCACGTGGTCCGTGAAATAGTTTTTAGTAGGCTTACGCCTACTTTCGGAAAAGAAGCAGATTGTCGTCGATCATTGCTAAGAAAGAGAATTATTTCTTAAAATTTTGTAGACCGGCAGCAACGATATTGATGAACCGTGGAAGTTCTGGGGCCGGTTAGACAACAGTCGTAGCCTATATAGTATATAGGCTTATAGGCTTTTGATATAAGAGTGAATAGTTTTGGGCCAAGCATGATCGAATGAGACAGAGGTGCATGGCACCTCTAGAGATAATTGTACGCAGAGCCTGCAAGTCTACGTACAACATTAAATTCTAGACTCGATGTGTTTTTTTCTTCCACGTGATACTGATCATTGCATTCCAAACCTCGTTTATCGCCGTTAATTGTCCTAGCCGCTAGATGGAATTGATAGGCTAGTGCGGAAAAGACTAAGACCTGCAAAGTTGATGTTGCCATAGTCAATTCGGATGCAATGTTGATGAATGGCCTTGCAGGTGTCCGATGCTGACAATCCCGCATGGAATCCAATTGTTTCTTATCTTCCAAATGTCACAACTCCAGGTAGGCTATGTACACTGTTGTACAGTTCCCTAAAGTAGACCTATACAATGAATCGTTGGCGTATACCCTAAATTGTAGGCCCTACATGAATAATTATATACGGTATAAAGCGACTCCCCCTGTCAGAAAGCCAGAGTACGAATTTTTTTGTAGAGGAGTACAGTGGCGGCGCCAGGGTTTCAGTTTGGGGAGCTGAATCCTGGCGGAGAAAATTGAATTTCCACACTGTAAAGTGTAAACGTAGCTTTTAAAACTCATTTTTACCAAAAATTCAGGATTTCAGTGCTCAGAGACATGGTTTAAAACTTTAAAAAATGTCCCCCATCCATTGTTCAAAATATTTTCGTCCGCAAAAAATTTCTGACGACTTTTTTAGTCATCGGTCGAAATCTCATGGGAAATTTCCACTTTCATCCACCCAAATTTCAGTTTTACATGTCAAAAAACCAGCTGGCTTTTTTAGGGGGCTTAACCCCCGGATGTTCTTGTTTAGGGGGCGCCGCTTAGACCCTTAGCTCCCCAGTCGCCGCCACTGAAGTAGCAGAGACCTAATTTCTATTAGTTGAATGATATCTAGGCCTATATCATATAGGCTATAAGCTTTGCAAAATAATTTCTTTCGTTAGTGTAACACTGGTTACTTAGGGCTACCAGTTTTCATTAATTTCCAGTTCTATTCATTCCTAAAAGTTTATGACCGATTTATTGAAGATGTATCACGAAAGCTTTAGAGTTACGGAATGATTGTCAATGGCTGAGTTGAAGCTGCTGTGGAACTCTACCACCAAGATATTCCAATTCATTTCGTTCTTCAATTCTCTGATTCGTTCAGTTCTAGACTTAAACACCATCATCTTCAACATTTTAAAAGTAAAGATCTTGTGGGAAAAAATAGCTTACCGGTACTCATGCAGAGACTCGAGTATTCAGTCGTCACCTGTGATTGTTCAATTGCTTTTCTTCGGTATGTTCACATTTTACAAAAGGTAAACCAGTGAATATCCCATACTTCGACGTTCAAACGCTGCTACCACAGGACAAATCTCGTTACTACCGATACTTGGGGTCGCTTACAACGCCTCCATGTGCAGAAAGTGTAGTCTGGAGTGTTTTCGAAGACCATCCCTATATTTCTACTAGACAGGTACAGCTTCATTTCAATTTCGTCTTTATTCATGAATCAACTTCTATAGGTCTAGGCTTATACTAATCTTCACTTTGCGTTAATATAATAGGCCCGGTGTATTTCTGCACACATCTGTAAGAAAGGCGTACAGTAGGGCGTATGCGACCGTTTACTTAGGGCCTACTGTGCCAAGTCCTGTAAATGAGGTTGTTGTGCTTTCAGCTGGAAAAATTTCGTGTGCTGGAAGAGTTGGTAGATTCCGATGGCACGATTGAATTTCTGGATGACAACTGGAGAATGCTTCAGCCGTTGGATGACAGAAAAGTTAAACGTAGCTTCGCAGGTGTCTTCACAAATGGCATCAATTTGAGCTTCAATATAATGTCTCATCTAGGGCTGATTGCGGCAATTGGTGCTCTATTCCAGGCTTTTCTTTGAAGTGACTAAAATCTCTTGATAGGCTCTGCATTTATTGTTGTTTTTACTGTAGCCATTAGTTATATTTTAACTGGACTTGATCTACACATGACCAATTTACAGCACCCAGTTGGACAAAACTACGGAGCATAGAACTTCTTCTGAAGGCCATGTTTGTGAAATCCACACCTATTCTTCAGAAACCGGATGTTGCGCATTGGTCTGATTTTGTCTGTCTAATGCACACATTTTAAAAGTAGCCTATAGTCTTCGTCTAAATTGGATTTTTCCTGGGTCTTCACACCATCGTCTCCTGATTTCCATTATAATGGGTTCATTGACTTCACGAAGCATTTATCATCAACAATTTCATCTTTTCTTGATGACCTTCCCTCCACAAACTCCGTGAGGATATCCACACTCTCTGTCGACATTGTTCCCATAGCTACGTGGGGAAACATTCCTACAGTGCTCTCAAATCAAGTAACAGTAAACATCACCAATTTGTTACTGCCGCTTCCTTTATCGTCAATTCCTCATCTCCCCCCCCCCATAAAATCTCATCACTTAGTTTCTTCTGTGCAATCCCTGATCGATTCACACTCGGATACACTCTTCTTAGACATCACTTGGCAATTACTCTTCTGACTCGGTGCAGCGCTGGTGAATAAGCTGGTGCTCTGCACTTAGATATCTAGAGTAGCGCTTTAGAAATTTAGAGCTTGCGACTACGCAGCTAGGTGACCAACATTTTATCATCAGTGGCAGAAAAATTTAGCGTAGCTTCACAGGTAGAATTAACTTCAATGTTGTGTACCGTATCATATTATTATTAGATTGATTGTTACAGTGGGCGTAATGCTGCAGCTAATTGCTTAGGGTGTAGGTCTGTCTAACATGCATTTTGTTGTTGCTTTCATTTGCAATCGTCTTATACTTTAACTATCTAGACTTGATCTTCGCAGCATTGATAACATTATGCGGATACTACATGCAGACCTTCTACTGAGTAGAACGACGACATCTTTTGAACCAACAAAAGACGAGAGTCGACTAACAGTCTAACAGTATAACCGTTGTAACCGTTGCCAGCAATGGCGAAAACGGTACGGATCCACATATTCGGCCAAATAAACGTGGTTGTCTGGTTGTCTGAATTCGCACTGGATGGATGGTCTCCTGACCATAGAAATTATAGATCTAATCAACAGGCTTCAAACAAGTAAAATGCGATGAGTAATGTGATGATTATAGTAGTTTTTATAATAGTAGATAAACTCCGTCCGTGGGTTTAGAGATAATATAGGCCTAGTCTTGTGAATTGGACTCGTTAGACCTCCACATTTAGTAGGTCATATATAGGCCTTAGAATGTTTAACTGCGATTAAAGGTTGCTGGCATTTCTTTTGGTGTATAGACCTGGATACGGTGTAAAAAACCCGACTATTACATCTGTTGAACGTGTGTTTTGCAGTTGATGAATGTGAATGAATTATCATCGTATTCGAGTATCCAACAACACTGTATCTAGTGCAATACTTGCCCCCTCTGCTCTACTAGATTTTCTGCGTGCGAGACTTCTTACGCCGACAATCACTTGTTCGAATGCGAATGAGAGTAGAGTAGAGTAGTAGAGTAACTTACTATGGACTATAGCGACTAGTGCAGATGGACTCAAGAGATGGCTCTCCATGACTACTAAGCCATTAAAACTATAATTTTGACAGAAAGGTTTCAAAATTTAGTTTTATGAAAGTGTTTTTTAAAAGTATTTTGAAAAAGTAGGCTTACATTGAATTCTCCAACATAATTTATTTGTTGAAACTATTTTGAACACGAGATAATTTTACACAATACCTTTCAAACATTTTGAAGATACAAAATAGAATAGTATTTCTATTTCGAAACTAGAAACATATCAAAATGCTCTCTATGCCCATCACTGCCGAAGGGATAACCATGATGTCAGAGAACCTTGAGTGTCAATGGCGTGCATGGGCGGATCCAGGGTCCAACACTTTATAACCAAAAGGTCTATGACGTCGACAAAAATTGTTTCTCACACTCCTCACTCACCGTTCGTCTTGTAGGCTATTAAAGATAGCGCCATTTTTACGTGATTGTCATCTCGTCCTTTTAAAGAGCTGCAGCTGAATGGCCATTTAATATTACAGCGTGAAGCGACGAGTCTGCGCAGTAAGCACACAGAATGTCACGAAAGCCTATGTGTATTGATGGTAACGTGAATGCATGGTAGGGGGGGCGTTGGGGTCAGACGGTGCTTGCTAGTGATCGAGCAAGCGGTGACGGGTCAGATGCACTTTTGCGTGCTTGGAATGCTCTTATGCTACTATATAGATCAAAGATGGTTCCATTAAAGAAGTTATTTATGTCAAATGCCTGTGAAACTCGGTCATGCATATCCGCAGCGCCACCGAATTATGGCGACCATATTGGCAACGAAGATGACCTTGATACAATGTACGTAGGCGTAGTCTTCATGGGCGGAGTTTATCAGGGGCTAGAGGGGCTAAGCCCTCCAAGAAGACCAAAATTTAATTTTTTACCGTGTAAATTGCGTCTTTTCTCGGGCTTAGCCTCCCCCAAGAAGGCTTTGGCCCCTCCAAGAACGGAAACCAAACTCGAGCTCCGCCCATGGTGGTCTTATAATACATGTAGATTTGATAATGGTAGCCATGACAATTTAGTTAAGCAGGCGTTCATGCATCAACATGATTTGAAAAGAAAAGGAGGACAGATCGGCCTTTTTTACCCGAGGTATCTCAGATCCCTCGGGATTTTAAAAAATTATCCGGAGACATAAAAAATTGTATTCTGGAACGGCTAAGGATAGGCCTATTGGTTATAATTACTAAACATTTCTTTAGAGGCTTAGGCCTGCAACGATCGTGAGTTAAAAATCTGCTCAACTATAAGGCTTAGCCCCGAATCCACTGCGCTTGAATCTGAACGGCTCTTCCTTATGTCTGTATGAAATTACAATATGAAACTTATTTTACTCTTGTGATCTACCAAAACTTAGGCGTTTGTAATATCTTCTTTACGTTGAATTTCTTCGGCCGGCTGAATAACTACCATGACAGACGCGACCTTCTGCTGAAAGTGTATAGGCCTGCCTGGCACCGCCACTGGTGTCTCTGGTGCTTAACCACTGGAAAATCGGTTTTAATCACAGTTTAATTAATGAGGTTACGACGGATCAAATCGTCGATGGCCGCCTGTCTCTTCGCGACCAAAGCACAGGAAAGGCCACGCACGCGTCCCTCTAGCGAGTCTAGCGGTAACCAGCGCGCCACAGCCGTGCAGACGTGAGGTCGCCATCGTTATCATTGTTTAAAAAAGTTACGCTCTTATTTAGTCGGTAATAGCAGCGCAATGTATTATTATCTAATCTAATCTAATAAAGCATTTGTAAAGCGCTTCTCACAGCAGAGCTATTCAGAAGCGCTCTCAGCGTGACAGGCCCATGAAAAAAGAAAAGTCTTCAAGCAGCGAAAAGATGCAGGTGAATTTCCTACAAGAATCCTGCCACGAATTTCAGAAGGAAGGTGATTCCAAATTAAAGGACCAACAATAGCAAAAGCACGATGTTGGGTTAATGAGGTTCGTGATCTGGGTACAAATAGATCAAAGTGGTCAGCAGAACGAAGAGGGCGTGAAGATCTTGCAGAAAGAGGCTTACACATTAAGTCGCACAAGTATTTAGGCGCTAAGCCCTGCAAGGACTTAGTAACTAGAAGCAAGACTTTTTATCTGATTCGGGCAAAGATCGGAAGCCAGTGAAGGTCATGAGTCATGAATGTAGAGATGTGCGAGTATCGAGGAAGTCGTGCAATAAGTCTAGCAGCAGAATTTAAGACAGATTGCACAGATGACAAGCGAACCTTAGGAAGCCCAATTAGTAGGGAGTTACAGTAGTCAATTCGTGAGGAGATAAAGGCACCATAGTAGTAAACACCTTGGAAGACACAGATCTTCTAATTGCCCTAAGGCGTCTCAAGTGGTAGTAACAGGAACGGGTCAAGAGTGATATGTGTTCAGTAAATGTCAGAGCACTGTCAAGTGTGACACCCAGATCACGAACACTAGAGGAAAAGGTAAAGTCAGGGAATACTGTGGCAAGTAATTGAAGATCAAGCTATTATGTAACATAATGTTTGTCTATTAACCCCCATCCGAACAAGGGGGGGGTCTGGCCAGACCCCTTCATATATTTGCTGCATAACTTTTTAGGGGTGATATTTTCTCAGATTGCTTTTATGACTTTGTTCATATATTACTGAGCTACAATTAGCACATCTAAACGACCAAATCGATTTAGTATGTGGAAGTTATGAAGATATTACTGGCCGAGACTATACAATGATGACAGTTTGGACAGTGAGAGCAACAGTAATGAATGAGAACATGAAGAGATGCCAATGCCAGAAGAATAACATTAAGGTGTTTCTTTTGATGAAAACAATGTGAAATTTAAAATGACGCATACTATGATGATAAACACGATGATGAGACTGGACCTAATAGTGAAGATAATGATGACGAAATTGTTTATACTGATGAAACCGAGAGACCTAAATACAAGTAAAGATCCGGATAATTTTTTGCAGTCAAAAGCAATGCCAAGTTGCACAATGCAGTAACAGAAGATGCAGAATAAAATAATACGGACACATTGAGAATATTCAAGATAGTTTTGATAGTTTTATAACAGCCGAGATGAAAGACATCATCATTCGACATAGAAACCCGAAAGCAACAGCTAACGGACTATGTATGATACATGTTTACATTTTAGGTTTAGTCCTATTCCATTATTTTTTACAGATATTTTCTAGAAACAGTCATGCTGACTCTGATCATAAGAGCATTCGCTATTCAGTACTAATTTTTTTTTACAAAATTGACATATAAAAAGCACTATTACCCATGAAAACCCCAGATCAAAAGGCCAAACTCTCTTGTTCAAATTAAGTTGCATTCTAGCTTGTTCGGAAGAGGGCTAAGCCACTCACGCATACTATTTTTGCACTTATTAGTTCGCTATTCTTTCTTACTTAGTTAAGAGTTTGCTCTGTCTTATTTAGTTAAGATATCTTAAGTAATTGTAATCATTCGCTGTCTTACCTAATAGCTATTGTCGACCGTTGCATCTGCATGTGTTTTACATGTACGTAGGTGTCCCTGTCTTGTTTTATTAGATGTTGAAGGAACAAAACATTTTTAAACTTGGCGGTTTGAAATTTGAAAGATAGCACTGGAGAGAAACCCTTCAGTTGCACAAAAAGTATTTGTTCAAATATAGGCCTACACTGTAAGTCATACTCATTGCAATTTGATAGTATCATATAGGCCTATCATAATAAGAAATAATAGCAATATAATCATATAATAGTAAATAATATCCCGGTATATTATAGCACTTTATGTAAAACAATTATGTAAACAGCAATTAAAAATTATAATCGTTTTTTGTCAAATTTTTTTGCAACAATGTCGTTCCTGAGGTCCTGGGGGAGCTTCCCCCCAGAGGCGTCTAGATTAAACACTGATCAGGAACTATAAAATTATTGCTGAAGAAGTTGCAATGTAGACCGATGTTGTTGAGCAAATCATAAATATTAATTCAAACTTTGGCTCTGACCACACAGCCGTCACTTTCACAGTCACAGTGTAAAAGAATGTTGCAGATTATCAAAAAGCAGAACATGAGCTTGAAGTGCAATCACCATAATTTTATTGCTGGCTGCCCTTCAAGTGTTCACGATGAATTTGATGGCAGTGTAGTGTCAGTGGAATGGGTTAGCATATTCAACTAGACACAATAGAATATCAGTGGCGGCGCCAGGATTTCAGTTTTGGGGGGCTGAAGCCTCCCGGAGGAAATTTTCCATTTTCATCCGCCAAAATTTCTGACGACCTTTTTTTAGCCATCCGGTCGAAAATCGAGGAAATATTTCAGTTTTGCGTGTAAAAAAGGCCCGGATGGTCGTTTTTTAGGGGGCCTAGCCTTTTATATGGGGAGGGGGCTTAGCCCCTAGCCCCCTAGCGCCGCCACTGAGAATGATGTGAACACAAAGAATGATGAACTGGAGAATAATCGTGTCTTTATTGGTGTTCAAACTTCTATGTTAAGAGTTTTAGTCGCAATTTTATGTGACTTCCTGATCTGTGATTATAGGCCTACACTCTGTCACAAAATAGTTGCACTTGGTATCTAAAATACTTTTCCCAGCCAAGTATCTTATACTCTGTATTTTAAATAGGCCTACATTTGTGATCGGACATTAATGCTTCGACTCAAAACACTTTTTGAAAGTATTTTCCTTATCACTGGCTATGAATGCAAGTCTTCTCAGAGCGTTGCCCTACTTCACAAACAATATACGCAAATAAACCCGTATGATTTATCTGCTCTCAAGAGGGAACAATATCCTCAGTCTGTGTGTGATCTAAACAACACTATTGACAGTCCTACATGTTTGGGGCCTCTGGTAGTCTATACTAGATTGCCGGCATACCTGCTAATGTTTTGCCTTCAATAGGTTATTTTATAATAAACTGAAGTGTTTCTATACAGAGAAGGAACTGTAAATGCACAGTAAGGCAGTCTACCTGTGTGTGAACAGGTTGTTAATAAGGAAAAGAGGAGAGGTGGAGGAGAGGTCAACTGTTCTGTTGTTGGTAAGTGACTGTAGGCCAATAGGCCAACCATACATCTTCAATATCGTGTAAGGGCAGAACTAACTTGACTAACCTACAAAGCTTCATTTTCAGTGACAGTGGCATGGTTAGACTGATTAGAGGCTATTGATATTGTCAGTTTTAAATTAAGCCAAACTGCTAAAGTCGACATCGACTTTAATAATGAATACAAACTGCGTTCTCAGATCTGGTAAATATTTCAAATAGGCCAACACGCAAAAAGTCCTGAGTTAGCCGGATTTTTTACTTTGACCCAAGTATATGGTACAATGGGTACATAATTATATAGGCCAGTTGCAGAAAACCATTTTGACTTTATCTGATCTTGACTCTGCATTTGGCTCAATGGTCCCGCTGGGTCTCTGCCTTTTCTATGCACCCCAGAGATGCATGGTGTTTTGTGCCATTGACTCTTCATTATTTACATTTCTGCTGTTGGGCCCCTTCAACGGTTATGTGGACCCATGAACCGTCTATAGGCCTATATACACTGTATATGCTGCATTGCTGATGACATTCAAACAGCAATGCAGCATTGCAGCATATATAGGCCTATAAACGGTTCACATGGATCCACATAACCGTTGAAGGGGCCCAACAGCAGACGTGTGAATAATGTAGAGTTGCTGATGGCATTCAAACACTTGCTCCCTTAGCTGGCCGCGCGTCTGTACGCGACTCTGTGAAAGAGAGCGTGCGGGTCGCGGTTCGCTTCTCGAAGGTGGCTATTTCAGAGATCTATTCAAAATCTCGGGCTAGCACGGTCCGTTCACCGGGACCTACACTGCAAATGGCGTGGCGACACTAATCATCTTCGAAATGGCAGTGTCAGCGGCGTAGCTAGCTTTTCATGGGCCCGTGTGCAGAGGTCCCGTATGGACCCCTGTTTTGCCTTGTATGGCAGGTAGCCTACATTTATCTTTGCGTTCTTGCAATCAAGATCACCATAACTAATCAATGGTATTTCCTATTTAGGCCTAACATAATTATGCAATACAACTCACTCACAGAATAAACGCGAATATTGCACGAATGAATTAAAGTGGTATAGCTGATGTGATTTCTCAGTCGAATTTGATATCTATCACTTTGCAGACTTATCCGCCTATTATTTACTAGTAGGCCCACTAGCAGGCCTTCTTAAGACAATGCCATAGCATCCTAGAGTTTTATTTATGGCATGTTGTTCAGAAAGAAATGTCATTCATTTATCAATTCTGATCCGTGATTTGCAATTTGCATACCAAAAACAAATCAAAAATGTCATTCATTTATCAATTCTGATCCATGATTTGCAATTTGCATACCAAAAACAACACAATCATTTGTCATAGCAGGCCTACCGAAAAGACGTTTAACAATATTTCCTGCAAGTGCAAAAATGGGATAAACAGGGTCTCCGTGGTTCCCTAGGACTCTGACCCACACGTGCTCAATTTGGTGTCTCCCTGATTTTCGGGGTGAGAGCTGGGAGGAGTTGAGACCAGCATGCGAATTACAACAAAAATAACTTGGATCAGACAATGACTCCAATTGGAGTTGTATTGTGAAGAGGTGAAAAGAAGACTTAACTGTGACCCTAAAACAAGAGATCCTGAGTGGCCGAGTGGGTTGGTAGCCCGCTCGCCACGCCGGCGGCCCGGGTTCGATTCCCGGTCGGTCGGTTTATCTGAGATTAATTTCTCGGATCTTTGCTGCGGGTGGCTCGGTCGCAATATAAACGTGGAGTGAGGTTGTTCTCTGCCTCCGACACTAATCATCTTCGATATGAAAAAGTGTCGTTAAGCCCGATCGACCCTAAAACAAGACTAGCGAGGGTTGAACCACCTCAAACACTGGCAATTCTCACCCTGGTTGAGGCAGATGTGAGGTCACTAGGTCTACCGTTACCATGTCCAGCAATTGACCGGAATACACGAGCATGCCTGTCACAAGTATGAGGCTCCTGCAGTACACCATTTAATTGCTATTGGCCTACACGATCGTGACAGATATACGGGCATATAATTATCACACCTATCATAGATAGCACAGGCGCGCCCTTATCCTTTACATAGGGAAGCGAATCAGCGAAATGAAAATCTTATGCCTATAGGATTCGTTTCATGTTCTCCACTTAAAACTGTATAAGATTCTCTTCTTTATTATCATTGAATTTCACATATACTAACGTCATCTTGCATTTTGACCATCATGACTCGAGACCAAAAAACACAAGTTAAAAAGAGTTAAGTACGGTAAAGATCGAGTTAAGTAGGCCTACGGTATAGTTTGCCTGCCAACAGCACGGCTGAGGAAAAGTAACGAAATAGCCTAAAGCTACGTCAAAAACTACATATTATGTCACAAAATAATGCGAATTACTAATTAGGCTAGATTAATAATCCAATAATCTCTGTGGGCCCCTGGAGGTCGTGGGCCCGTGTGCTTCGCACACATTGCACACATGATAGCTACGCCACTGATGGCTTTAAAATTAAATCGCTTGCTTCTGAGTTCACCCATGCGAAACCCAGTTCATTTGCCTTGGTGGTTGCAGACAGCTGACTAGTGTGGACCTTGTCTACACCTGTTGACTGAGACCTTCCTCCATTATCCATTATCGCTTTCTCGCTTACTATCCGCTATATAATATATATATATATATAATATTTGAGTGACTCTTACCAACAACTCAGTCTTTCACAGCACGTCAATGTGGTCGCATGAAGCTGTTGCTATACGTAAGCAGCATTGTCGGTGTGTGCTCCATCTGACACAGCTGGTCTCTGCCTTCACCGCCGGTACACATGTCTTGTGTTTGTTGAATCTGTACCATTTCTTCGATCTTTCGTAGTCAACCCATTTCAACATCCTCTTTAAGTTTTGGCCTATAGCCTACTTATGTATAGTCAAAGCTCGACGACGGGAGGCTATAGAGGGTCATACGTCCTCCGCGCACTCTGCTGTAGTTGAACGCTCTGCCTTCTCAACCCGCCGGAGCGTGAAAGCAGTTAACTTGGGGCTTCCCTCGACTATACAATTATATGCCACTTAGCTCTAGGCCTACTGAGCAGCCGAAGTTGTAACGAAGTTGTAAATTCACAAATCAAAAACCACCAGTATATGAGGGTCCGGGGAAGTCCAAGTCTGGTATGTACCGGCCCACAACTGAACATTGGCCGTAAACAGCGATACAGGCCATGGGCATAAAGTCTAGTCACTGGAGCGAAGAGCTGGTCTTGAAGTTCGGAACAAAAACCGTTCAAAATTGACCAATACAACAAGTTGCTACAGCCGTTAGGATATCCATAATCCACGTGTGCAGCTGACGTGGCAGGTAAGCTGACTCGACAGCTGCAAACTTGACGCAGAACTTCACCGAGAAACTAAACTAAAACGCATTAACACATCGCAGCCAATGCTGTAAGCTTAAGCGTGGCAGGGCACCCCGTCAAAAGAGCGACCGACAAAAGAGAGCCGACACATTTAAGCGAACGACAAAAGAGCGCCGACACATTTGAGCGAACGAGGGTTGAATTTCTTACATGCACTGAGAAAATATTCGACTATCGGACTATTCGAAATAATAATAATTTTATCCTAATGGCCTATACCTCGAAAGCTATCGATAAATTAGCAGCGTAAACTATGCATATAGGGGAAAATTGTAGTCGAGGTTGCTTAATTGTTGCTGTGTAGTTTACACTGTCAATTATTTGACAATATGTGCAATCCAAATTCTATTTAAGCAAAAAAATTATTTTCATCAATCCAACTTTTATTTATGTAGGTGTAAAAATTATTATTTTTTTATCCAACTTCTATTTAAGCAGATAATTATTCCTATCAATCCAACTTCTATTTATGTGAAGAATAATTATCCTATAGCCTACCCAACTTCTATTTAAGCAAAGAATTACTTTCATCTATCCAGCTTCTATTTTGGCAAAACATTTTCATATTCCAGTTTCTATTTAAACAAATAATTAATTTTCCCTATCCAAATTCTATTTCAGCAAAGAACTATTTTAATAAATCCAACTTCTATTTATGTAAAAATTTAGTAGGCTATCCTTTATCCAATTTCTATTCAAGCGAAAAATTATTTCCATCTATCCAAATTCTATCTAAGCAAAGAATTACTTTCATCAATCTAACTTCAGAAGTTCTATCTAAGCAAAGAATTACTTTCATCAATCCAACTTCAGAAGTTATATTTCAGCAAAGAATTATTTTAATCCATGCAATAGAAACCACAAATGATTAGCCTATGCGTTTTATATTATTCACATTATTTCTTAACCTCAGGCACGTGTTTGTCATCATGGAACAAATTTATCAACCTAAATTATTGGTTTTTCTCCCATTATTTTGTAGATTAGTAGGCCTGTACACTGCTGATATAGTCATCACTAGAGACATTATAGACTATTATTATAGACAATCTTTAGCAGAATATTTTTCAGCGCATTTCATGTAGGAAATTCAACTGTCGTTCGCTCAAATGCGTCGGCGCTCTTTTGACGGGCGCTCTTTTGTCGGGCTCTCTTTTGACGGGCGCTCTTTTGTCGGGCTCTCTTTTGTCGGCGCTCTTTTGTCGGCGCTCTTTTGTCGGCGCTCTTATGTCGGGCGCTCTTTTGCCGGGTCACCGCGTGGCAGCCGGGTAGGCTCTGAGAAATGTTGTGTTGAAGAGAATGAAGAGTCTGGCAGAGCGTCAACGCATCACATGCGCGCCATCCATCACTGCTACACCCAAACAGCCAACACCATCACTGCCGTCCTTATAGCCTACTCTGTTGACCAAAAATCTCCGAGCGCATCCACCCTAAAGTCCCATTGGTAACCTATAAATACTCTCTACGACTTTCCAGTCCAAGTAGCTCGTCATCATTTAGTCATGACATCTGCTTCATCCAATCCTCCTTCTCGTCCTCCTCCTCCTCGTCCTCCTCCTCGCCCTCCTCGTCCTCCTCCTCGTCCTCCTCCTCTCATCTCACTCTCTCCCGTTCCAAGTCACAACTGGCATCGAGTTCTCTCATTGATTCATCTGCCAGACGCCACTTCGGCTCTGAGTTCTTCCTCTGAAATTCCGCACATTCTCAGTTCCTCACCCATTACCGCCTCTCACCCATCACTGCTAATCTACATCAGACGCATCTACATCATTATTATCACAAAGGAGTTGCAAGAACGGATTGCAACACCAGGACATTTTCGTAGCTTCAAATCAATGGAAAATGGGTCATGAAAAGAGACGGAGAGAGGGAGACATACGTACAAAGGACAGGAGGCAGGAGATAACAGGTTTCACTGAGTGGTTGTGGCGAAGATGACTGATTGACAGATGGGGTGTAACAAGAAGACGGGAATGAAAAAGGTCGGAAAGAGTAGGAAGTTCAGAGATACGGGGATTAGCGACTACTGACTTTTTAGCGAATGATATAATTATGATTTATATCTTGATGGGCGAGAGACAATCGATTGTCTTCAGGCGTTTCCGAAACAGAGAGGGAGGAGAGAGAGAGAGAGAGAGAGAGAGAGAGAGAGAGAGAGAGAGAGAGAGAGAGAGGAGAGAGATAATTTATATATAAATAGAGGCTGAGGAGAGAGAGAGAGAGAGAGAGAGAGAGAGAGAGAGAGAGAGAGAGAGAGAGAGAGAAAGAGAGAAAGAGAGAAAGAGAGAGAGAAAGAGAGAGAGAGAGAGAGAGAGAGAGAGAGAGAGAAGAGAGAGAGAAAGAGAAGAGAGAGAGAGAAAGAGAGAGAGAGAGAGAGAGAGAGAGAGAGTGAGAGAGAGAGAGAGAGAGAGAGAGAGAGAGAGAGAGAGAGAGAGAGAGAGAGAGAGAGAGAGAGAGAGAGAGAGAGAGAGAGAGAGGCTGAGGAGAGTTATATTTGCAAAACAACGAATACTTGAACGATGAAAAGAATGGGATTGAATTTGTCGAGCTTGGTATAGGGCCTACAATGTATGATGGAAATACGTGGACAAAAACCTTGCGCGGCGGTCTTTTTACAATCTAAATGGTTACCATAAATTCAATAATACCATAATATTGTAGCTATTAAGTTAACAATTACTGACTCAAATTGTCTGGTGCAGTCCAAAGGAATGCGAGCAGTATACAAATTGATAAAATACCTCACTGCATGCGTATGGATCAAAGACAAGGAATGCATTGAAAATAACATGATTATACTGCATGAAAACACAATTATAATGTATAATTATGTTATTGTCAGTGCATTCATTGACTCTTGATAGAATACACAGTGATGTCTAAACGTGAATATGGGCTATTTGTAGGACACTTTAGTTGATTGATGCAAAGACTGGGCCTATATACAATACATTGGAACACGGATGAATGTGGTGGCTCCATTCTCATCTGAGATGGTAAAACTTTTCGTTCTTTGCAAAAAAAACTCAGATGCATCAGAACCAAACATTTGAAGCTGAAAAAGAAAATAACAAATGAAACGAGTCGATAATCTGCAATAGCTGAATCAAGATTTGCTATTATTTCAATCGTCTCGAGCGAATTTCATAGGCTGCATAGCGTATACAGCGTAGGCATTAGGCCGTTTGTATAAATTTCTCGTAACGTTTATAAAATTATTATATCTAAGCGCAGAATAACCCATTATAGACTATTCTGAGCGTAAGAAATAAATGAGTAAATTATATTGTTTAATTTTGTAGGCTATAGGCCTATATTATATATATACATATATATATATATATGATGATGATGATGATGATGATGATGATGATGATGATGATGATGGTTCTCTGCACGAAGGCAGGTTCAATGGCTGTACGCCCCTGGGGATGAGATGAGTGCGGTGGTTTCCCGTTGCCTTCCCCACAGACAAGGTCCCTCCGCAGGAGCTTACACCCCTGCATCCCACACGTGCTAGCCCGAGATATCTAAATCTCTGAATGTTAACTTCCAGCCCGGGCTTGAAGCGCAGTCCGTTACAACCAACAAGACGCTCTCGTTTACCGGTGTAGCTAACTAGGCCAGTATATATATATATATATATATATGCAAAATTAAACAATAATTTGCTCATTTGTTTTGTTTGAAGTATGATTTTATAAATACAGCGTTTGTATGGGAATTGGCTTCGAATTCATTGCATTAAATATACTTGCAATATAATAATATTAACCGAACCATCCACAAGTTATTGTTTACATCATTAATGTTCGTTTTAGGATTGAGCTTGCATGTAAGTCTATCAATCTTTCGATTATTGCTGCAAGTTTTTGCAAGTGCTTATGCACTGTATATACATATACTGCCTCTCTATTTCAGTGGATGCCTGGAGGAATCTTCTGGATATTATTATTATCTGATTAGCCTACGGTTTAGTTTTGGCGTGCCATCAGTCGATGCATTATAGACACCATGGCAATTTAGAAATTACGGTAGCAATAATAGTAGCCTACAGTTGCTATCCCGCTCCATTCTTGACGCTGCAGGCAGATCCGAATGAGATTAAGTGAAAACGTTATAAATTATTTGTGTGAAGGATATTACCCACTGCTGCGACAGCGTTTCAATATATGATTAGAGGTGTTGTCCTTCTCTCTCTTGCATGGTGCTGCTGTCAGCTGCCTTCGGTATGTCAATTTGCTACGATTAAGGCCATTTTAGACAAATTTAGTCATATTAATTGCAAATAAAAGTGACATTTAATTCATTCGGAATTTTTACAGAGCCTTTTAGCCACGCAGAGGCGCATATTCTAGCCCATCGCGCACAAACAGTGGTTTTTAGTCTGTTTAACAAGATTTCTGATAGTGTTCCTGCAGGTTGTCTGCGTATTCCTATAGAAGAAGTTCGTTCCAGTCCACTGAGTCGCCACAGACAATTAAGGCTAAAATCTTCATAGTGTGCAGCACGAGCAAAAGTAACATAGAGAACTGAGGCTGACGGTGGTGGTAGTGAAGCACGTAGGCTACTGCAGTATAGAGACAATACCTTCCATTTCAAACGACCACTGCCAAGAGGGGAAGTGAGATTGGTCTTCTTGAGGACACCAGATCCAAGACTTGAAGATAGACTTCTAAAGAGGGCGATCGAGGCGCAGATCAGTAGATTGTATCTTGTGGCACAAATAATAATTATAGACCTTTCTTTCCATTTTCCACGAAAGCTCAATTTGCTAAGGCCCTTGAACGTACCGGGAAATATATTTTCCATAAATCTATTCGATGCATTCGAGTTAGTGTTTAAACTAGCATGTATGCTTATAGTTTTGTGCAATGTGCTTTGTTTAGGGTATACTATAGGCTTACTATAGACGTCGTGGCGTATAGGCCTACACGTTGTGCATTCAGAAGATAATAATTGGCGACAAAAGAGGATCGTACGAACAAAACCATCTTTCCACGGAATTCTGCGTAAGTAATATATGTCTAGTTAATAGTTACAAAACTGTCATTGTCATTAGACTAAATATACTGAAGGTAGGTTATTTAGTCTGATACCGTATGGTGTAGGCCTAACTAAATGAGATGGTCGTAACAAATAGCATAGCCATGCAGTGGTCATAAGAGGCGTGCTGGAGTGATCTGTTTGCTAAATCTTAATGCTTTAAGTTTGGGTCTAAGATGTCATAGACATTCTGCATTAAGTGCTATGTATACAGTGTGCTAATTGTTATGAGGGTTTCTTGCATTCACCTGTATACAGTTACGTGAAGTAGGCCTAGACAGGTAAACCTTCTTATAGTAAGTTGGTTGCAATAGGTTGCATTGTTGGAAACCGACAAGTTAAAGTAGATGATTTACTGAATCAACAATGCAATAGAAGTGACTTAGACCTATTAGGCCTATTATAATTAGAGTAGACCTAAAGATCATCACATTTTAACGATTACTTCTGAAGTAGGCTACCGTATCAACATACTTCAGCAATAAGAATGATGCATGCAATGATGAAACGTTAAACTGTTTGAATCTTAAGCTTAGCCTACTACTTTAAGTTTAGGCCTGCCTACCTGTAGGCCTGTTAAACAGGCCAAAACAATAAAATCTCCTCTCGTAAGAGGATCAAAAAGCATTGGCCGCACGGGAGACATTCGCAGTCATCGTTTTATGTAATGGAAGACTCAAACTGGCATGGCCATTAAGTTTAAGCATCTCGGCCATATCTACATACTACATGTAGGCGGCCTACAAGAGTAGTCAGTCTTTTATGGCAATCAGGCAATCCCTTAATTATAGACTGTGTTAAGATGAACCTTTGTTTATGTTCCAACTGCATGATGCCCTGCTTACAACTTGCTTATGTTCCAACGTTTGGTTACCTCGATCGGCTGAACCCATGCTTACGCTTCTACTTTAATCTCCATCCGTTTAGTTCGAAGATTTGACTTATAATATAATTCTAATGAGCTGTAACATTTAGTCCTAATACAATCGCATCAACGTTTTCGATTTAAAAGCCAGTGATTGAGAGCGAAATTATTTTATGAGTTCAGAAATATATATAGTTCAAAACAGTCTTCCACCTAACCGTCTGATCTTCCTGCTGAATGTCTAGACGGCAGGCCCAGGCCTACTTATAATTATAGGCCTAAGTTGGCCATGGGCTGAAATCTGTTGCTAAAACATTTTCCTAGGTTCCGTAGATTTAAACCTTTGAACCCTCAGCTCACTTACCAATAGATTATTACGCCCCTTCCCAGTCCAGTGATGGTAGGTATAAGTTCGTGACCTTGCTATGCATCCTTAGGTATATAGGTATATCCTTTTGACCGTGCATGGCTAATAACCTTCTGCTATTGTGCTCCGTGTGACCTGCATTTTGTGAAGACGAAATTTAATCTTGCATTCACGTGTTTATTAAGCGCAGTCAGTGATACGTACGCCTGTATATCAAGTGGCCTACATTGTATAGGCCTATATATATATATGGATGTAATATAAACAAGGCTCCGCTATGTTTCCCTCAGGCTTCAGGTTATGGGACCTAGACTAATTTAGAGTGCACTATCATGCCATTAACTTTATTGCAATTGTATTATAATAGCCATAGAGGCATAGACTAACAAGTCTATAGGGTCATCATAGAATTAACTTCAGTTGCCGTGAAGGGTTCACATAATTATAGACTACGTCAGTCGTCCTCTGCGTTTCCGTGTCAGCGCTGAAGATTCGCTGCTGCTTTAACCGACATTCTGCATTGAAACTACTACATGTATATTGTATAGTGTCTACATGTAAGTCTGTTTAACTACTGCAGGTTAGTTTTGGTTAGTTTTCAAATGTTCAGTTTAAAATGGGTTACATAATAATTGGCATATCTGCTAAATTTTTTATTTTGTAGACCACTGATAGATAGGCTATCGATTGACTTTGACTATATATGTATATAGGCCTATAATATATATATATATATATATATATATATATATATATATATATATAATTATGTGCACGTTCAACCATCACGTTCGCCGTATCTGGCTATTTATGAGACGCCTTTTGATGACCTCACGCCGACGGATCTAAAAAAGGTGCGTCTTAGATGACTTGCAAACATTATACTAGAACTGTCTGTGACAAAATAGTAGTATGCCTATACGCATGTTGAATGATAAACTAACTGTCTAGGGGCATGGGAAAGCACAAGCAATTCCTGTATCGTAGTTTGGGCAGAGAAAGACCAACTGCTATATTATAGTCTTCGCGGGTCGCTATAGCTGGCTAGGCCTACGCACGTCGAATGCGGGTCGCTGAACCCAACGACGGTGTCGACAATTGATAGTTTAAAAAAATGTATTGCCTATCACGAATCATACGATCAACTTACAGGATTTTCACACAGAAAGCGTAGCACACATATTTATCAGAACTATGGACAAAATTATATTAGGCCTAATACCAATTGCGTGACGCTACATGCAAATTTTATCCGGCCATGACCTCCCATTTAGAAAATTCTTTATTTCTCACCAGCCATTTTGGCGTGTGGAAAATGGACGTGGCCCCCCATCAGTTCGGCAGACCTTTACAAAAGTAGTCTATGATGACTAAAAAAGTCATCTTTTTTGGCGGATAAAAAATGGTCTATTTTCCGTGAGAATCGGACAAACGACTAAAAGAAAGGTCACCAGCTTTTCCGGCGACTAAAGATGAAATTTTTCCTTGCCCAAGACCGAAAATTGTGGCCCTCCCTTCGAAACGTTCTGGATCCGCCACTGGTCATGTTCAGTTCTTGAAAACCAGATTTATTAGTTAATTTTTGTCTAGTCTTTCTACTCTCACTTTTCTGATGAACAGTTCTGCCGTGCTGTATACTTAGTTCCCTGTGACTCATTCAATTGCTGAACGATTTGCGCAATTTACTTCATTGCCTGGAAAAAGAGCTTCCTCGTTGAGAATGTGACTGGTAGGTTACTGCTGTTAAATCCACTTGGATGTAGACCTACATTTAAACAGATTTGGAAACTATATTATTGATGAACAACTGCCGGAATTTTGTGTTTGTTGGCGAGTCCTTAATGTTTGTTTTTGTCGCTTGTTTGACGATGATTTTGCCACATTCTGAATGCAACAGCTTGTTGAACTTCGACATTGCTTTTACCGATGCGCAACTGGGAACCTGGGAGCCATAGGCCTTCATGTCCATTCCACTAGTGCTGTAATAGTGTTGAAGTTGAAAAAACGAGCCATTAATGATTTCTTGCATGAAGCAAATCTTCAACTGAGAGGGCAATGGCCATGCATGCAGTGACTCAATCAGGAAGCCGTTTCTCATTTCCTGCACTAGGCCTTTAATAGGCCTACGTACGATCAAGAACTGGCAAAGTCTATACGTACGCGCTACTCTTAGTGCATCGTGCGTCCCTGATCTTTAGCCTTTAGTCGACTCATGCAGTTATTGTGTGATGACTGCAGGACACTGGCTGACATTTGCGCTTGCAACCTGAAGACTGCAAAATATAATTATTTTATCTTTGTCATTGCTATTCTTCTATAGATGCTTTTCCACAGCACTGGTCATACTTGATTGCTTATGTGGACGTGCTAAAAATAAGCATATTTATGTTTGACAGCGCAATGTTCAATGACCGGAGATTGCAGGTGCCTCGATTAGTTCGTTAGTGAACGACAAAAGTCACTGAGATAGTCGACTCTACACCTCTGGACTGTATCTGTGTATCACCGCATCTGAATATCATAAAGTTTGCAAAACATCAAGAATGATGGTTAGACAATCGAAGAGCAGTGCCAACGTTACCATGGTGATAAAGTCATCGTATCAATCCGTATCCTAAGCTCGCGCAGAATATATGCATCATTAAAAAAATTACAAAAATGCTTCATGCACGTGTCGCTGCATACTAAGCGCATACCGTGCATACAGAGACTCAACAAACGAAAACTTCCTCTATAGTATATCATCTTTATATTTCACCAAATTTTTTTCCAGCAGTCTTCAACAAGGTGATTAAAGAGAATGGTTCTCTGCAGCGATTATGTGCGCATAGTTTCACTCGCCGTTACGGTCATTGCCTCGAAATGCTATAGCAAGCCTTTTAAGGTCAAAGTTGCATCAACAATAGGCCTACAAACTATTTTCTATTACTTTCTATGCTGCATTTGATGACTGCTATATAACAGATACAGCGCAAGTAGTTATGTAGGCCTAAATGCATATGTAAGATTTGTATGCATGCCACGTTGCCTTATAGCGTTCATGCAAGTACTGTGTGAAGTTAAGTGTTTCACTGGTTTCCCACACTTACCAGTTGCGTTTTTCCAGTCTCGAAAACCTATAATTACAGCCTTCGTACCGTACTACAATAAAGAGCCGCCAGGATGCATGCATACTTGCATATGATGCTTGTGGACAAAAATTTTGACATACAAAACTGAACAAAGCATCTACAATAACTTCGTATATACCAATAAGTAAAAAATGTTCCATTGGTTTTTCCAACATGTCTTTCAACCTTTCACACGACTCATATGCATTTCACTATTTATCCTTTCCAGATCACAACTGTAGTAGCATGAGCCAGAGTCAGCCTTTTGCATAATGTCAAAATAAGGTAGCGAACTTAAGTGAGAAGTTGCATCTAATTATGCGTAGGCTATATATACCGACTTTAGCAGACAATGTAGTGTCCAAACTACCCATACTAAAATCCAAATACGAATGCATTGATATAGTGACTCTTATCAGCGACCCCACAATGCATGCTTGTACCAGCTTGCAACGACGGTGCACTCACATAATTATTGCCTGCGTGATAGACAGACAGACAGACAGACAGACAGACAGACAGACAGACAGACAGACTGACTGACTAACTGACTGACTGACTAACTGACTGACTGACTAAACTGACTGACTGAATGAATGAATGAATGATTGATTGACTGACTGACTGAATGATTGACGCCTGAACATGACGGTTTCTGTTTATTTATTTTTACAAATAATTGACATCATAATATTGTCTGCTGTGCAAGCGCTCCTTCACGCACACTAATTATGCAGGCGACAAAGCCGCGACATGCATCTGCCAGCATAATTATAACCGCCACCCCAAGTATCGTATTTTCAGTTCATTTTATGACCGCCCCTATATTATATACCAATCCATTATAGGCCTACTCATGGCGTATAATTTGAGGTAAGCTACACATGTAGGCCCACGCGGCTTGTTAAATGGCAATAAATTGTTATTGTATTTTGCTTTTTAATAAGTTTTACAACTTTTCCAATGACGACGACAGAAAATGGCTACGAAGAACATCTTCAGAAACTTTCTCCGCTCATCGTTTCTCGTCATCGCCATCCATACTTACTACATCTCAGGCCAGTATTACAAACTATAATTAGCTTATGACCATACTGTTCTTGTGTTGTGTAGGCCTAACTGTAGGCTACGTGCATCTTTGTGCGTGCGTGGTGGATATGTAGATATTCCCACGAGACCATTGGGACCAAGACCCGAGACAATTGTAGCCAAGACCCGAGACCATTTAGTCCCGAGACCGGAGACGACTTCCCTCCGCGAGACATCTACATGCATACAGATTGCATGAAGAGACTCCGAGGCGAACTCTGAGATTCGAATAGACAACGTCTAGGCCTAAGAGGTTCTTGAAAGTGCATTTTATTGCCAGCACTTACACATGAGTGAAGACTTAGGGGACTTAGGTCCCCAAAGTCTGTGATGGGGGGGGGAGGCGGGCAGCGGAGATGCTCATACCCAATATTTCGGAAATAGGCTATATCACAGATGTCATTATAAATTTTTCGTCTTATTCCCTGTTTATCTATAATGAGTAATTTTTTAAGATGACAGTTTAAATTGTTGCCATTAGGCCTACATTGTGCAAGCAAAAAACCCTATATTTAACCAATCAGAGGGGACATTAACTGAAGTCTTAGACCACATCTCTGAGCACTTAATTCATGAGTAATAATATTATTTTGTCAAGACGACAGCCTATAGGCTAAAGCTACGGTTGCAGTGTGCAAATCCATTCACCCAAATTAAGAATTGGGAGGCGACATTCTGAAATCTTAAACAATGACTATCTATATTGACAAATAAGTAAGTAAGTGGGTAACTTTTATTAATCCACTTGCAAACGCACAATGGGACATGGAACATCATTATAGTAGGCTACTTCGAATTTAATAATTGGTAACAAAAGTACAAATTAAATCACAAGTTGAATTTAATTAATTAATCAATCACATAAATGTATAAAGCGCCCATTCAAGATCGCTATACTCAGAGGCGTTTCCAATTCAGGCCGAGTCAAAATTATATGTCTTCATAAGACGTTGGAAAGAGCCAGCAGAGTCACGAGAAAGCGAGCGGAGAGCAACAGTACTAAATAAAAAATTTGCGCTGAGGCTCCAAAACCCTTCGATCGTCACTTCCTAAATAGCCTACTGCTCTATAGAAGCCGAAATAGGCGAGATGGGTCAACAGTTTGGAATTTTGCTTCATGGTGTATTTTTAATCAAAATATGTCTACTTTCAATACCTGCAATTAGAAATATTTAATTCAAATATTTGGTGGGGGAATGACTTTTAGCGCACGTGGTGTTCTGAAACAATAGGCGAATGAGCATCTTTTCAAATTTAGGCAATTCGCCATGAACGACCGAGTTCCAGGGCTGTATGCAGAAGTTTTGAGATGAGTAATTTCTGACGACCTCTTTTAAAACTATTTTATTCCCAACTATAAACTTAACTATTTATTATAATTATACGCTATTCCAAGTTAAATCTTGAAATCATTTAAAATGTGTCAAGAAGCGTAGAGCGGCTGAACTAACGGAGGTCAACAAGCACGCACGGCTTGAGCGATCAAGACAGTTGTTAATGCGCTATCCAGCAAACTTGGTCCATTTCAAATAGCCTAGACCTTAATCTTGGACTACAAAATCAGGTCTGTGATGCAAGGAATAGTTTACAAGAAAAGTTACACGCCATGTCGGAAAACTGCGTCAACGAATAATACAGGCATGGGACGAATTTGATAAAGCTGTAATCGATTCAGCAATTAGTCAGTGGTGAGTGCGTCTATGACATCTATGTGCATGTGTTGAGGCCCAAGGAAGAAATTTTGAGCACAGATTATAACTGACAAATGATAGTTATCTGACTCATTTTCTTTAAACTGAAGATTTTCCATGTTTTATTAAAATGTACAAATTATTACATAAATTATTGTAACAACAGGAGAGATTCGTTTTCCCCCCGGTTCACCGTGTATATACTGTGTGCCTCAGACTTGGAGCAGCCTTACGTCTATCGTAACTCGCTAATCTCGACCCATGCACACTGAATTAACTGCTACTCTAGCGTAGGGCAGACTTAAGCGGGAGTAAGTTACGCTGTCTCATACATGCGGGCCCAGCGGTTCAGATTACGTTCGTGAATACTGGCAGTGAGTTTGAGTGAGCATGGATACCACACGATCACAACGCCCCTCGTCCTGATAGATAGGCCTAAGTAACGACCCACAATTTATTTCTTCTAATTGTCCAACGTGCATAAGCCTACGCCAAACCATATAACTCGTCTCTGCTAGTTTTGACCGACGATTAAGCCTATATATAGGCCAACGTGTAGTTGTGTAGTCTATCCTACAACAATTTGCTCAGTGTTAAAAGTCACGTTTTTATGGCAGCCAACGAATTCATTTTACGATCGTAAAATTAATGCGATCGCTAATAAGCAATACGATCATTATGTTTTACGATCATTAGTCTATTATTAGGCCTCTCGTGTATGTGGTATATACGTGTGCATATAATTACAGTATTATATATATATATATATATATATACATACAGGGTGGGTAAAAAATTAGCCTTCCCTTATAAGGATTTTTGCCAATATCCTGGCTATATATGGGTAAAAATTTAAATCACGTTTTACAGACTTGAAGGGCAATTCATATTTCCGTAAAATAGCCAAATGTTACCTAAATATTTGAAGCAGAACTAAAATTCTATGACTTTAGAGAGTCCACCGATTGTTTTTGACTATCCAAAAACATAACGGATAAAAATGTTTTTTATTAAATGACATCTCAAATAATATTACTGTTATCAAATAAACATGATAGTGTTTTACAACTTTTGTTCAATGTTTCCACCACCAGTGCCCACACTTGTTCCGAGTCTTTTTGTAAAGTTCTTGAAGGCCTTGTTGATGTGTTCCTGCAGATGTAAATCTTCCCGGGAGCAGCACATATTCCTCTGACATATTCCCTCCGGACAGTTACTCCCCGGACGGTCTCTCCAGAATTAGGACATAGGCCTATCCCCTCCCCGATTCCGAAATATGCTAAAAATGATCAGTGTCTCTGTAACTGAGAACAAGTTTCGAACTATTTTCCCAAGTATTTGTGTATCTGAGCAAGTGTGCACCAAAGTGTCTATTTAAAGTGTCTATAGCCTATAAACGATGGGTATTTGATGGTGCAGAGAATTCCAGGTTGTGCCATAGACTAGACCCAGTTCTATAAGCCGTGCAGTGTATTTTACTTTGAATATTTTCTACTTGCCATGTATTTAGGTATAATTTTTTTTATTTTGTCTTGTAATTTAACAGCTGTTGATGTTGAATGGGGATATTTCGGCATTTACGGTAAGTAAGACTGTAGTCTATAGCCTGTATCTAATATAATTCGTACCTAAAATATTGGCCTAGACCCATATTTAGGCTATAGGTTTGTTTTCTCTTTGCTCAATGAATGTGCACCGAACAATCAGAGACAATTTCTATAATTTCTTTGAGTAGTAATTGAGTTTGAATGAGAGTGTTGCAGACTTGCAGTGTTGCAAATTGATTATATTCTAGAGATCTAGATATTAAATCACAGAGTAGGTCTACGATGTAGGAATTTAATGACAAGACCAAATTGAAACAATGGAGGGATAAGTCTTACACCGCTGATGAAAATGGTTTTTATTCGCTGGAAGGAGTTTGGTGAAGAGGCATCAGCGGCAGAAGATTGAAAAAGAGATCACTTATAGGCCTAGCCACTTTCTAACTGAGTTCCAAATGCTCGTAAGCTGTGCATATACATGTAGGTCTATAACTGGGCGAATAACAGTAACTGTCGTTATATGATCGCGTGAACCAATATACATAAGAATTTGTTTATGTGATTGCAACATAATTATTAGGTGTTGAGAACTGGTCGACCATTTTCCCAGGATGCACTACTGCAAATCACAGTCGACAATCGCCCATCGAAATCACGAGGGCAAAGACGGAAGAAAACACAGACCTTGCGCAGATCAATGTAGTTCGCGATGAGCCGAAGAGTCCAGTGTCAATGATCAATAATGGTCATACAGGTAGATCGATAATGTTGACATGCGCTAGTTAAACTTTAGTGAATAAGAATTACAGACAGTGACTTATGATATAGGTTTGCTCTAATTGGTCATTTATTTATCATCATCATCATCATCATCATCATCATCATCATCATCATCATCATCATCATCATCATCATCATCATCATCATCATCATCATCATCATCATCATCATCATCATCATCATCATCATAGTCGTCGTCGTCGTCGTCGTCGTCGTAATCGTCATACAGACATTTGGATTTTGACGACCCAAGTACATTTTCGTATCTACTAATTTCTATGTTGCATGCAGTTTTGTCTTCACCATAGTCTTGTAGATATATCATATACGTGACCTTTCTCTTGTTCTAGTGAACCTTCTATAACTGCCAATAATTATTGGACCACATTGCAATTGCTAGCATTATAGCATAGCATAAATGACATTAATGCCGAATAAGTGGCCAAACTAATTTAGCGGATCAGTAGCTCGGTAGGCTACGTGTATAGTTTGATCATGCAATTATAGGCCTATATGAGTCTATGATTATTATTATGTCCATATCTATAGGTTACGCTGTTATATGGGTAGTTCCCAAGTAGGCCCTATACGTTCATTTTGCACCTCACTGGCAAAGATCTCGAGGCACTGCGGGGATCATGCTCCTCACACCGTCTCATAGTAATAGTTTCCTAGTAATAGTTTCATAGTAATAGGCCTAATAATTAAGCTATAATCGTCAGAACGTGTACCGGTATACCCCTACACGAGCGTGAATGCAGAATGCAGGACGACGTTTATCTTCATGCAATAACTTGGAAGTGAACCGACGCAATCCCACTAAGGACATTTATTTAATACGTGAATGTTTCTTTTCTCAATCTGTCACTTTCTGCTACAGGCCTAGTTGTAAAAAACTTGTTTCGTTTTTTTATTCTGTCCCGAAACGCGTCGTTTTTTGGTTTTTTATTTTTCGCATCGTTTTTTTTATCGTTTTTAAAAAATGTATATAACTTTATTTAATTATTTACTGTCTATTATTATTTTCCTTAATTTAATTTTTGTCTGATATTCCATACGTTTTCACAACACTCTCAAGGATTCATCTAACTATAGGGTCTTTATGTAATTGTTTAAGTCATCATTTTGAGAAATACATGTAGTAGATTCCTACAAGAAATGAAATTTGGGCTTATAATTAATATTTCTAAGTAACAATTTTAAGTACAAATGTACAATATATAATTTAGTACACATCTGTGGTTTTTGCTTCTGATTGGATTTTAAATGCGCTATGTCGATCAGCATGAACTTATAATGTGGACTTATGTTTACAATTTAAATTTGGAAAGATTTCGATACCTTTAATTTGTCTGAATTTCTTATTAAACCAAAGTTATAAGAAAAAACAACTGTGGTAGATTAATTTTACTTATAGCCTACCAATAATATTATGATGGCCTAATAATAAAGTTGTGTTATTTGCAGCTTCTTGATGAAATTGCATAAGCAAGGTTTTTAAGCTTAAAATGAAGTTTCAGATATAGCCTAACAAAGCAAATTATTTTTCATTTCCGTTTTTCATCGTTTTTTGGTCGTTTTTTATTTTTTCGAAAAATCGACGTTTTTTCGTTTTTTTTATTTTATTTTCATCGTTTTTTGCACCTATGATTTCTGCATTATCGGTAATTTTGTCAATAAATAGAGATCAAAAAATGCATGATTCATAATTAGCGTAAGAAACTTCGACCAATCTGGTTAATATGTTAACTGTCATAATTCTGTATTTTTCTCTTATTGTGACCAGTTAACTTGGACTTCAACCTGACATCGGTTCATATATCTGGAGGAAGTCTCTATGGAAGATTCCGTGTTGGCGGTGTTCATTTCCATTGGGGAGTGAATGATACGGAGGGCTCTGAGCACACGATCGATGCAAAGCGTTTTCCTATAGAGGTAGGCCTATTATATGTCTACGCATAAGTTCTCTCTGTATAGCGTAGACATGCTTTAAGCCTATGTAGGCTATGCTACCGATGATTATCATCTTCAGTTTTTTTTTATAGCTAGTTTCCATAATCATCAGTTTCTGGCGACTATATATAGTGTCAAATAGGCTAAATGACTTCCATTGGCCTCGGTCGTCAAGTTCATTTCTCGCTTTAGTTAAACAGAACCTCTCAAATAACGTCACAATAATCTTTAAATGTTAAGCTTCTACATGTACCTCTCAAGCGCTAAGCAGTTTTAACATAAAGTTATTTGCGCATATTCTACTTTATTGACGGGACACTTGACGTGTCATCTGAAAGACTGACGGAGAATGCTACGTAGGCCCCTACGTACAGATGAGGTGAAATAAAATATCCTCTGGACAACAATTGCATGAGCTGCAATCTTCCGGCGACGGGTGAACCTGGCAATGACGATTTCTGCACCGCCATAGAAGTTGTTGTTGCAGAATGTCGAAAACAACTTTACGTAATAGATCCATATAATAATAATAATATGCTTTTATATATTTGAGCGCACAGCAACTGGCTATCGTACCTACGGTACCTATGTATATATATACACATTTTCTTCTAACTCTAACTTTATCTATAGTCATAACTCATAAGTGTTTATTAGGTTTAGCAGTCGTAGCATTCGAACTTAATGCGTGGACTGATTGCACCAAGACAGTGCAGCAACTACAGCAAGTGTGTGCATGCTGCTCAGATTCTCTCATTGCATCGCAGGAATTACTGTTGCTGTCTCACAAGATCTCAAGAAATTCAATTGTAGGCCTACGACGACAGGAAAAAATTTATACAGTATGCATATGAAGTGCATAACATAATAATATTATTTAGGCTACAGTAAGTCCTCTCGGGAGGTTCGAGTTCCTATGGGGCCGTCCATAAAGTACGTCACGCTATTTTTGACCATTTTTGACCCCCTCCCCCTGTCACAAACTGTCACACTTTCTTACACACCCTCCCCCTGGAGCGTGACGTACTTTATGGACGGCCCCTATTGAAATTAACAGAATTGTTTATAGCTTAAAATAATCACCATTAATTAATACGGTTTTGCATTTGTTTGATGACATATAGGCCTACCGGTATGTATAAGACCACTGGTTATAATATCACTCAAGCATCACAAACATAGAGGATGAATAAATTGTTTCATTTAACGATCTTCAGATGCATGTTGTAACTTTTGACGAGAGTCGCTATGCTGGAGTAACACAAGCTTCAGGAGGAGACAACTCCATTGCTGTCGTCAGTGTTCTCTTTCAGGTATACCGTATACGTCTTTCTTGCCTTTCACTGAAACTTGGTAAAATAAACGTATACGCACTAACAACGACACTATAATTATAGGCTTTCAGACTTCTGTATCATGAGAATCCTGAACTTCGAGAATGGGAAAACAATCTATATGGAAATAGAACGTACATATGCAGACCGACGATACTGCCACCATCTTTGTCAATCATTCATAATCATCTTCATCATGCTTTTCTATCCATCATTTCTCTCTCATTTCTCTTTAGGAATTCACACCATGCAGACGATCGATAGTCTGATCGTCATCGATCCTACAATTATTACGACTGAGACGACACCCGCCTTATATAATTATACGTAGGCCTAATCTCCAAAACTTCTAATGCGACGCGGGCATTATACATGTAGTTTCTCTACGAGCGTTTATCTTAACCTCTTCTATATAGAAGCTGTTGATAAGAGGCTACCATAGAAGATTTGGTTTGGTCGAGCGCCCTGAAGCGTTGCATCCAATTGAACAGTTTCAGTCTCTATGGTCTATAATCTCTTAAAATTGCTAGATGCAACTGATAGTGCGGAAAGAGTAAGACGTGCAAGTGACTGCATGATAGTGCGGAAAAGACTAAGACCTGCCAAGGGGCCGTTGCCATAGTTGCAATGTTGGTCAATTGTATTGCAGGTGTCGACCGCTGACAATCCCGCATGGAAGCCAATTGTTTCCTATCTTTCGCACGTCAAGACTCCAGGTAGGCTTTGTAGGCCTACAGTTCCATAAAGTATACAATGAATCGTAGGCTAAATCTCAAATGGATAAATATTACATATTGTACAGCGTCTCTCCCTGACAGAAAGCCAATATCTCCTTACAAGGAGAAGGCATCGGCATCCTCTCTTTTACTTAAGTCAACTCTATGCTTTGCAACTTTTTCTTTCATTTGTATAGTTGAATTGTTACTTACCATTTTTCATTACTTTCCATTTAGATCTATAGACATCTATTCTTTCCTAGAAGTTTTTGCAACTTATTGAAAATGTATCTCGAAAGCTTTAGAGTTTCGGAATGATTATCGGTGGCTGGTTCGAACTCAATCATCATGCACCATGCAGTTCAGTTCGCTCTTCAGTTTTTTTATTCATTCAGGTGTAAACTTTAGACTTAATACCCTCACGATCTCTTTAAACATTTCTAAAGTAAAAACATTGTGGAAGAAACATCTTATTCGTACTGAGATGTGAATTCAGTCGTCATCTATAATTCTATATGATTTGTTGATTGCTTTTCTTCGGTATTTTCACATTATGCAAAAGGTAAACCAATGAATATCCCATACTTCAACATTCAAACGCTGCTACCACATGACACATCTCGCTACTACCGATACTTGGGGTCGCTTACAACACCTCCATGTTCGGAAAGTGTAGTCTGGAGTGTTTTCGAAGACCACCCATATATTTCTTCCAGACAGGTAATGCTACATTTCAATTACGTCTTTATGTATATGAACTTTCATAGGCCGACAAATCTTCACTTTACGCTGATACATGGGCCCTGTGTATTTTTGTTCACCTCTGTAAAGGTGTAGGTCGTATGCAAGTATGCACGTCTAGAAGGTCGCGGTGAATACGATTTATCCGTTAGTTGCCAACTATAACCATATTTAGTCTGCGACTAAGATATAAGACACCGTCATAAATTCCGCCCCTTCACTAACTGCGGCGCGGCTGCGCCAAGTCCTGTAAATGAGGTTGTTGTGCTTTCAGCTGGCTGAATTTCGTAAGCTGGAAGAGTTGGTAAAAGCCGGTGGCAAGATTGAATCTCTGGAAGACAACTGGAGAATGCTTCAGCCGTTGGATGGCAGAATAGTTCAGCGTAGCTTCGCAGGTGTCTTTACAAATGGCATCAATTTGAGCTTCAATGTAATGTCTCAGCTAGGATTGATTGTGGCACTAGGTGCTCTGCTCAAGCTTTTTATTTAAGTGACTAAGCCTCTTGGTAGGCTGTGCATTTATCTTTGCCTTTACTGTAGCCATTCGTTATATTTTAACTGGACTTGATCTACACATGACCAATTTTCAGCACCCAGTTGGACAAAACTGCGGAGCATATGGACCTTCTTCTGAAGGCCATGTTTGTGAAATCCAGACCTATTCTTCAGAAACCGGATGTTGCGCATTGGTCTGATTTTGTCCGTCTATTCAACTCTATCGCACACATTTTAAAAGTAGCCTTAGGCTAGTCTTCGTCTAAATTGGAATTTCCTGGGCCTCCACCATCCTCTCCTGATTTCCATTCTAATGGGTTCATTGACTTCACGAAGCATTTATCATCAACAATTTCATCTTTTCTGGACGACCTTCCCTCCACAAACTCCGTAAGCATACCTACACACTCTGTCGACATTGATCCCATAGCTATGTAGGCCTAGGCAAACATTCCTACATACAGTGCTCTCAAATCAAGTAGGCCTAACAGTAAACATCACCAATTTATTACTACCGCTAAGAAAGTGCAACTCGTCCCTCATCCACTTCAACTCCTCGGACAGAAGATGATGATGGAAAGTAATTGATTCGCTTCTTCTCCTTCTTCGTCATCGTGTCATCTTCCCCCATTGCCATGGCAGTATGATGGTATCTACTACTACTTCCTTCATCGTCAATTCCTCATTTCCATCCATAAAATCTCATCACTTAGCCTAGTTTCTTGAGAGCAATTACAATCCCTGCTCGATTCGCACTCGGATACACTTTCCTTAAACATCACTTGGCAATTACTCTTCTGACCCGGTGCAGCGCTAGTGAATAAGCTGGTGCTCTGCACTGAGATATGCATGGAGTAGCGCTTTAGAAGTTTAGAGTTTACGACTACGCAGCTAGGTGACCAACATAATTTTGTTACCAGCGGCAGAAAGATTTAGCGTAGCATTGACTTAAGGTTCACTTTTGTGTATCAGAGAGGCCAAATAGCTATAGACCTATAAATACTTATTATTGATTGTAACAACGGGCATAATGCTGCAGCTATTTGCTTGGGATATGTAATAGGCTGATCTAATATGTCTCGATATGCATTTATTGTCGCTTTCATTTGTATTCGTCTTGCTAAGCTTATAACATAAATGCATCTGGACTTGATCATCGCAGCAGTCAGATCGATAACATTACGGGCAGCAATCGTATTCTCCTTGCGTCTCCTTTGGACCCTGCCTGGTTCACGCATGTCTAACTGCACGTCTGTCTAGTCTACATGTAGGCCTAAGGGATCTAGGACGATTGATCATTATGGCCATAGGATGATCGGTCATAGGCCTATGGTGCAAATAAACGATTTGAATCTTAATTTTGAAACAAATAAACCGTTTGCAAAATCGTAAACCTTCATTAAATATTTACTTGTAGGTAACAATTAGGGACAATCAGCGTTCTTGGATAAAAATAATTACTGCCAATCAAGAAAATTATTAAGATAATTGGCATGACCTACTTGGAGGCATCAACTGACTTCAGATAACTGAAATTATATTTGGAACTGATTGTAGCTGTCTGAAAAGTGAAAAAGTACATCAAAGAATGGACAATGCATGTTTACCACGAAATAGTAAACGTTCAACCCGTAGGTCAATTGCTGGTTGCTCAGCAATAAAAGGCGACGAAACATGCGGTAAAACGGACATCTATCACACATGTCAGCGCGCTTTAGCTTAGGCCCTACGTATGATTCAAGTAGTGAACAATCTCATTGTTGACATTTTCAAGCTCTTTCTGTTCTGTTGCCATTGCATTCAAATAAATGATCTGGTAAATGCTTGTTCGTGTTTCAATATAAGTGTATTCTATATGGCTATAGGCCTAGGCCTATTTGACTAACGTAACGTTCCAAATTGCTATAGACGCTATGACCAATCGTCCAAATGATCAAAATATAATTAAGGCCCTTTGACCAATAGACCCAGGCCTATGACCATGCAATCGTCTATATGACTAAAAGTTCTATGACCAATCGTCTATATGACCAATGGTCCGTATACCAACGGTAGACTCTAAGTCTGTTTATCTGTCCGTCTGCATTAATAATATTTCATGAATTCATTTCATCACTCTTCTTCTGCTGCCTTTCTCATCTTACTGCATTTCACGAATGAGAAATGCATCGGCCTAAAGATGCCTGCTAACATAGCCTATAATAATTATATGTTATCATCTTTTATTAGAAATATAGGCCTACATCTGTCACCAAATAATTAGGATACTACTTAGGATAGATTAATTATTTAACCATCTCGATCTGAGGGCCCCTGGTGGTCGTGGGCCCGTGTGTTTTGCACACACCGCTCACATGATAGCCACGCCACTGTTATAAACAAAACTAATTGGCAACTCGCGCAAGGTCACGCCGAAATGTGAATCTGAGTCGTGGATATGACCAATATAAAACGACGGAACCTCAAGGATTTTTCAGTTTTCAATGCAGCGGAAAATTAGATTATCAATTTATTATAATTGCATTTTAAATAGGCCTACGTACATTCGTTACTTTATCGTTGTTTATATTTTTGATGCATGTAGGCTATATAGGCCTAATTATAGCATTCTTCACTTTATAGTTTCCATATTTAATGCATGTAGCATTCTTTACTTTATTAGACCTATAGTTTCCATTCCATATTCCTTATCAAAGGATTAAAAGAATTTTTGCGTTTTTATTGTATCGATTATTTGTGTGTGTGTATCGATTATTTGTGTGGTTTATGATATCATCTTACTTCATTTGATGCAACGCAACCTAACACGAATAGGTTGAAAGATATAAAGGCCTACTATTAAGGGGTTATGGCAGGGGCAATATCCTATACGGGGGGTAATTAATGGTCTGGGTGTAATGGCGGGGTAAAATATCCGGGTGGTATAATGTCCTGTTCCCATACACTCTATAGCAGGTAGGCCTAGCCTATATATAATTAATTACATTGGCCTATTCAACTCCGCCCACTGGTTGTTCTCTGCCAGTGCCAGTCCCAAGCCTGGAAAAATTAAGGAGGAGGACGACACTAATCATCTTTGCTATGGCAGTGTCTTTAAACATGTAACGACCAAATTAGAACAATTGACTGTTGACTTCACCAAATCATTTTGAAAACATGTCAACAAATAAACCACTAGACCACGGGGCGGTGGTCTAGTGGTGGCGTCGTTGCCTTGAAACCGTAAGGTTCGAGGTTCGAATCCACCTCAAGTCGCCGCGTAGGGACCTTGGGCAAGTCCTTCACTCGCAATTGCTCAGCGCTTCGGCGTGAAACTCCGATGCAGTGTCCGCTCTGCAGTCGGGAGCGCCTCTGAGTAGCGAGCTTGAAGGGGCGCTATGACAAGTGCACATACAAACAAACAAACAAATAGGTCTACTGTTTTATTTCGTCTTTCAAAAATACTTTTGAAAATGATTTCATTCGGTATATATTCTGTGATATTCTATAAACTTTTGAAAAGTGTTTTGACAATCATTAGCCTATGCTCCATGGGTCGGTGCAAGAGGTTTCGCATAGGCCTACATATTATAGTAGGCCTACAGGTGAGCGGCTGGGCAAATATCGTCCTCGATGAAGTGCTGTTCGATACCCTAATACGATGATGATCAGCGGCGCCCGCAGGCGTACGCACTTACGCAAGTGCGTACAGCAGCGGCGCCCGCAGACGTACGCACATAGGTAAGTGCGTACAGCGCGATGACCCCAAAAAAGTCATCAGTTTTTTCGACGGATTTCGACGGATAGAAAAGGTATGTTTTTGGGAAATTCTAGGTTGATGACTAAAAAAAAAAAAAAAGGTCGTCAGTTTTTTCGGCGGATAGAAAAGGTATGTTTTTGGGAAATTCTGGGTTTGATGACTAAAAAAAAAAGTCATCAGTTTTTTCGGCGACCTAACGAAAAAATTTTCCTGTTCGCCCCTCCATCGAAAATTTCTGTGCGTACAAGAAAAAAATCCTGCGGGCGCCGCTGATGATGATGACGACGACGACGATGATGATGATAACGACGATGATAATGATGATGACGACGATGATGAAGATGACGACGATGATAATGATGATGACGATGATAAAGCATTCAATAGGTGCAATCGTGGTAGACGAACAGCAAAAAGGCCACTAAATGTAGCCGTGGCAGTTGGCTAACAATTATGGTTACCTGTTAATCTGATCATGCAGAAACGATGACTCAGAAATCGAGTGAGTCAAATTCAAGTTTAGGGGTTTCGAATCCGAGTCGTGACAGTCCCGAGTCCAAGTCCGCAGGAAATCGGAGTCAAATCCTTGGCCAGACTTGTGTATTGCATCACTGACTATATACGGCTACCTCCAAGATTGATCACTGCAACACCATCAACCTCCACTTAATCAAAATGAAGCGCCCGCAACTCATAAAAATAATCGTTCGTCCGAGCTGTCAACCTGTGACCTGTAGGCTACAACCAAAAGCATCAACATATCACTTCACCCTAATATACGATGATGAGAGTGAAGTGATGGGATATGGTGATGTTTGGGTGGCTTAAATCAGTGGTAGCGCCAAGATTTCAGTTTGCGGGAGGAGGCTGGTTGAGAGGGAGGAATCGCGGAGGAAATTTTCCATTTTCATTCGTCGAAATTTCTGACGACCTTTTTTAAAGTCATTTGGCCAAAATCTCTAGAAAACATTTCATTTTCCCGATAAAAAACTGACGACTTTTAAAAAAGTCATTTGGCCAAAATCTCAAGAAAAACATTTCATTTTCCCGATAAAAAACTGACGACTTTTAAAAAAGTCATTTGGCCAAAATCTCAAGAAAAACATTTCATTTTCCCAGTCAAAAAACCTGACGACTTTTTTGATCTTCGGTCGAAATCTCAAGAATGATGACTTTTTCTAAAGGGGGTGGGGGCTTAGTCCAAATCTTATGAAAATACCGTAGATCTATTTCATTTTCCCTGTGCAAAAACCTGACGAAGTCCCCTAGCCTCCCTAGCGCCGCCACCGGCTGAAATGGGCTGGCTGAGGAGAATCAAGGCAGGAGCAGAAGGGAGAGAATCAGAAACGAGAAGACACGGGGGGGAGCTGGGCGCAGAAGAAATGGTGGTGGACAAAAATGTCACAAAATCAGAAAAGAAGGCTCATTATGGTTCGGTCATGTGGAGCGAATGGAAGGGAAAAGACTTCCACTCGCGGCCTTGCACGGGCATGTAGGAGAGAGAAGCAGAGGAAGACAACCAAAGTTTCGGATGGACAACGTCAGGGAGGATCTGAAGGAGATGGATATTAGCATGCCAAGAGCAAATTAAGGATCTTATGAGAAATACAGAAGTAGGCATATGTCCTCGAGAGGTCACGTGGAGCCTCATCGTCGTCGCACGGCTGGCGGAAGACAGCAAAGAAGGAAGATGTTTGGGTGACCAGCTGGTGACAGACTGTGAGCTGCCGAGTGTAGGACATTCCCCTGGACAAAAACCCCCGGACAAACCCCCGATTTAACCTAGGACATTAACCCAGGACAAATCCCCTTCGCTGTGCAAATGGCCTATTTCTATTGGTATAATTTGATCAAACTTAAGCTAAGTGTCCAGGTTGCGGTGTTGTGTCAACTAATTAGTGTCATACAGGTAAACACCGCGGCCACTGTCATTCAGGCGTGATGAACTAGGCCCTATAATAACTTGTTAGTGTCATTCCGATATAAAGTTAATACCTGTTGGTGTTATTTAGGACACTATGAAACCTTAATTGTCATCAATCCAGCTCCAATTTAAGCAAGAATATATTCATCAATCCAGCATCTACTTAAGCAAGGATATTTTCATCAATCCAGCCTCTATTTAGGCTAAGCACAAACGTTTTCATCAATCCAGCTTCTATTTAAGCAAGAACATTTCATCAGTCCAGCGTCCATTCAAATAAGAATGATTTTGTATCAATCCGACTTCTATTTAACGGGAATTCTTTTAATCAATCCAACTTGTGCACGACCAACAGATGTAGGCCTATACTTTGAACTTATGACCGCCGTTCGGAGGATTACCGCTTATTATAACTTATCAATGTCAAGTTTCAAATGAACTCCCGCTGCTGCCAAAGACCACCGACTAAAGCCCTTGCCGTAAGTCATAATTGACCGCGGTTGAAGACAAAGAATAGGCCTAAGCACATATATTATATTACAGAAATAATGTAATATCTATATCTATAAGAAAGGAAGTACGCTTATTTGTCAGTTATGCACGCTCACACTTTTGCAACTATACTCACCTGAAACGTTGCATTTAGGTAAACGTTCACCCAAACCATCCAAGTACGCTATTTTCAGCTCTTTAGGCACTTGAACTTTCAAAATATAGACATTTTAAATTTCGCCGTGTTAATTATGCTATCGCTGAAGTATACGACGCCATTTGTAATAATGCACGTTGCCTTTGACGTCATTTTGACGTTCGCCAAAGCTTATATTAGCATGAAAGTCAAACGCTCTCACCAAAGATTTTAACAGGGAGGAAGATGGGTCACCAATGACAAAACTGCAAATGAGGTCGCGCATGGGCTTCTGGTCACTTCATAGGCTCAGACTCGCAGCGAATTTTAGCCGAAGACTTTATTGGATAGTCGGGCTCTCGGCCAGGGATGTCACTCATAGCTTTTAGAGCAAGACTGAAAAAGAAGGTGATCTCATCAGAAATTGTATCTGGAAGGAAGAGTGCATATTTTAATCATCGGACCACTAAAAAAAGGTCGTCAGAAATTTCAAGCCGAAAATCGGAAAAATCTGTATTTTACAGGGAAATCTAGCCTGTTTTTGACCGGACCTGACCTTTTTCAAAAGTCAGAGTGACTTCCCTGCTCTCGGCGAAATGTTTCCGTCTGTAAATATTATGCTAAAGTCATCGGCTAAAATTCATTTTATACAAAGTACTTGAATATAATGTAGCATTTCCGCCAAATAGAACGCTAGTTAACTTAGCTAGAATGCCGAACTGCTGTGTGGCATTTAATTGTGGTAATACGAGCACAAATAATCTTGGAGTTTCGTTTTTCCGCTTCCCTTACGAGTCTACACGGTAGGTATCATAACACATAACGTAATTTTTTTATTTCGCGACCAACTCATTGCAAGTCGTAATTAACTTCATTACATTCGTTCTGCTGATCACCTTGATTTATTTATGTACCTAGATACCATCCTACTTATCTTCTATGATCACACCTTGTAACTCTGTTAAAGGTCGCTCTTCTCTTCGATCAGCATCTGCTGGAAAGTATGTAGTTCCTGGTACACAGCTGGTCCCTTCATCCGGAACTCTCTGCCTCCTTATGCTCGTGACTCCCCTAGAGAGACTGTCTTTCGCTCTAAACTGAAAACTTTCCTCTTTGAGTCTACCTATAGATAGTTATTAATTGTCTGCCGAACTTCAATGTGCACTTCTGAACTTTGTAAGGAGGGCATTATCAAATTTCAGACAGTTGCTTTATGTCCTGCGAATCATGACTGCATGGGCGTTCCACTAAACTCTTCTCCAGCATTCCCACTGCTCACACATTCAGCGTTCCCATTGCTCTACCAAACCACTTTAACTACTGGCTATAATATTATATCTATAACATCCACCATATCAGGTTATTTGTTTAATACTCATAAGTATTTATATAACTCTACCAGTACATATATGCACAGCAATAGGGTCATTTATTGAAGGTTATTGAACTAAAAAAACCTGCTATTTTGGTTTTAACTTTCCTAATGTTTTGTATTAGATGCAGGAAGTGGGTCGTCAGCTCCCGACGTGGTGACCTTGATGAGAAAAAACCGGATGAACTACACAGGAGTTGTTTTTTGTGTAGTGCTCACTTCGAGGACAGCCAGTTTACCAACATATTACGCAATCGACTTAACTGGAATGCGATACCAACTTTGTTTGATGTGAGTCCTTTTGTAGTTAAAAATGCAGCACATTTTTCAATTCAATTTATTTATTTTTGAATTGAAACTGCATTACAAATTAGATGGCAAAAATAGGGTTGTTTATTTATTTATTAATTGTATATGAACGAATAAAGTTATTAGTTATTGCAAGGCTTATGTTATTATTGCTTGAGTGATCATTGCTCTGTTTATTTATTTATTTCTCGTATTTGCTATAGCACCCCTTCAAATACTACTCAGAGGCACTCCCGACTACAGCGTGGACACTGCATCTGTTGCTTGCGACAGTGTGCTTCTGCACCAGTATTATCATGTACTCGGAATAAATAGCACCATGTACTGTCTACATGCAGGAAACTTTGTTACATTGAAGTTCAAGGACCATCAGGTGGATTCCAACCTGCAACTCTCTGGCTGCAAGGCACAAATACCCACTACACCACAGTGCCCCCACAATGTACATAAATAGTAGCCGATGTATGCAAGCAGGTAGTCAGATAGATTAATAACGTGTTGCATAGTTTGAAGTTAACTAGCCATTACCTAGAAAATGTCACTGTTGAATTGCAGATTACAAACCCTCCTGTGCAAATCAGTTGCAAACGCAAGTTGTTGAATACAACAGGACAAAGTATTTCAACCTTGGACAATGGAGTTGATGTCAAAGCCAAGAGATCTCGATCATCAGACGAAACACCGAAGACGCCTGAAATGACTCCATCAACATCTTTTTCTGCTCAAGATAATGTAGGGTTATCAGTATCTACATGCGTTGTAAAAAGTAACAATTATTCTAAGCCGGTAAACAGTTTTAAATATTGGCCATCAGATGAAACACCAAAGACGCTTGAAATGACTCCATCAACATCTTTTTCTGCTCAAGATAATGTAGGGTTATCAGTATCTACATGCGCTGTAAAAAGTAACAATTCTAAGCCGGTAAACAGTTTTAAATATTGGCCATCAGACGAAACACCGAAGACGCCTGAAATGACTCCATCAACATCTTTTTCTGCTCAAGATAATGTAGGGTTATCAGTATCTACATGCGTTGTAAAAAGTAACAATTATTCTAAGCCGGTAAACAGTTATAAATATTGGCCATCAGATGAAACACCAAAGACGCTTGAAATGACACCATCAATATCTTTTTCTGCTCAAGATAATGTAGGGTTATCAGTATCTACATGCGCTGTAAAAAGTAACAATTCTAAGCCGGCAAACAGTTATAAATATTGGCCATCAGACGAAACACCAAAGACGCTTGAAATGACACCATCAATATCTTTTTCTGCTCAAGATAATGTAGGGTTATCAGTATCTACATGCGCTGTAAAAAGTAACAATTCTAAGCCGGTAAACAGTTATAAATATTGGCCATCAGATGAAACACCGAAGACGCTTGAAATGACACCATCAATATCTTTTTCTGCTCAAGATAATGTAGGGTTATCAGTAGTATCTACATGCGTTGTAAAAAGTAACAATTCTAAGCCGGTAAACAGTTATAAATGTAAACAACCAGACACTCCTTTGAAAAAGCGGCTAAAGCAGAAAGTACAGCAACTGCAGGGTAAACGCTGGCGACTGGAGAAAAAAGTTGAACAATTAAAACTGAAAATATCTTCCAAAATAGAGCCTGCAATGCCTTCTGCTGCAGTTGATGTTGTTGTAAATTTAGCAAAACAATTTTTAACACCTCTGCAGCTTGCATTGTTTCATTCTCAGATGTTGTCTAGTCAGAAGAAGGGAAAAGGTTACAGATGGTCAATTAAGGAAAAATTATTTTGTCTGCAGTTCCATTACAAGAGTGCTGCAGCATATAAATTTGTGTCACACCATTTGACTTTACCATCGGTTTCAACATTACGAAGGTTTGTAAGTGCAGCTATTGGCAGGATTGAATGTGGGTTTACATCTGTTATGATTAATGTTTTGAAGTTACGCATTACGAATTTGCCATTATGCGAACGTCAGTGTGCGCTTGTTTTTGATGAAGTTTCATTGAAATCGCAACTAACATATGATAAAAACTTAGACCGAGTCATGGGATACTCAGAAAATGGAGCAATAGCTACACATGCATTAGTGTTCATGATTAGAGGTCTGTGTAGTAAATGGAAGCAAGCAATTGCCTTTTTCTTTACACATAACACAGTTGCAAGTTCAAAACTGTCAGAATTAATTAAAGAATGCATTACCAAAGTTCATGACATTGGTTTATTTGTTCGATGTATTGTGTGCGATCAAGGTCCAACTAATGTAGCAGCTGTAAAAAATCTTGGCAGTACAGTGGAATTACCATATTTCTCTGTTAACCATATTCAACATGTTGTACATGTTGTTTTTGATGTCCCACATTTGTTAAAAAATGTTCGCAACAACCTTATGAAGCATGACATTGAAATTGATGGTTCCCATGCTAGCTGGAAACACATAGAGGAATTTTATCGCATTGATCAAACATACCCCATACGTCTTGCACCAAAGTTGACAGAGCGCCATATTGATGTATCAAGAGTTTTAAAGATGCGTGTGAGCCTTGCATCTCAGGTGTTAAGCCATTCCGTTGCAGCTGGTTTACATGTGCGTGTTTTAACAAAGGAGTTGATTCCTGATGCTGTTCAAACTGCTGCCTTTGTTGAAAAAATGGATACCCTCTTCGATATTCTTAATTCACGTAAAAGACGTGGTGACAAGCCAGCCCGATGGGCCCTATGTAAAAGAAATGAAAATTTGAAACAGCTTCTTGTCTTTAAGGAATGGGTTGGTAGATGGAATTTTTTGGGAGCTCGTGCTAAATCACAAATTAAATGCCAGAAAGGCTTGCAAATGTCGATTAGCAGTATATACTCCCTTTCCTGTGAGCTCCTTGACCAGGGTTTTAACTACATTTGCACTAGTCGTTTTAATCAAGATTGCCTTGAAAAATTTTTTGCTGGTCTCAGGGGTAAAAATGGCTGGAATGAAAATCCTACACCGGTGCAATTTTTAACCGCTTTTAGAAGTTCTGTAGTTCTGTCTAGTTTAGACAGTTGCACAAGTGGCAAAAATTGCATTAATGATGATGACTTTGTCCTTCTACAACATTCTGATTTTACATTTTCTTCTTCTGTGAACTCAGAGCCTGTTCCAAGTACATCTTCGGGTATTAGTGATGAGACATTGGCTTCTTGTGTAATCTCGTTACCTGTTCCATTCGCATCTTCAGATATTAATAATGAGTTGTTTTCTTCTGGTGATGATATTTGGTGTGAAACGTCAAATGAAATTCTAAACAGTGACATTTGTTATGACCAGAGTATTGTTGAAATTTTTACTGAAGCAGAGGAATCACTAGTCAGTTATTTGTCTGGGTGGCTTGCTCGTAAATGTGGAATATGTTCTCAGTGTCAGGATGTTCTGAGTAAACCATTAGGTGAACACTCCTACTGTTGTCGTCCAAATGATCTCTTTATTAAAGAAAAACGATATTCCGGTGCATCCTCTACTGGGCTGGTTGAACCTTCTGATGAGCTTTTTCAAGCTGTGCATGTAATGGAGCAGCTGTTCCGCTTGCACTTTAACCATCTGTTTTCACAGCCAAACATTGCATCAACACTATTTAAAATAATTCACCCTCAATGCAATTTCCAGTTTTTGTTCATTCGGCATCCAGAACATGCTCTATACATATCAGAGAAGCTGACAAAACTTTATATCGTAATGAGACTATTTTATTCTGTGAAGTTTGCTAACAGAAAGCTTTTACGACCAAGCAAAGCAACAAACAATACAAGTGTTCGCCAGTGTAGCACAACAAGAAAGATGAAAAAAATACTGCACATGTAATTATCTGTAACTATTTCAAAGTGGATGATATTAGTTGATTTAATTGCAAGTATTTGCCAGTGTAGCAAGACCAACGAAAGTTATTGTGTGTGACTATCTGTATATATTTCAAAGTGGATGATATAAGTTGATTTTTTCATTGCAAGTATTTGCCAGTGTAGCAAGTCCAACGAAAGTTATTGTGTGACTATCTGTAAATATTTCAAAATGAATGATATTAGTTGATTTAATTGCAAGTATTTGCCAGTGTAGCAAGATCAATGAAATTTATTGTGTGACTATATGTAACTATTTCAAAGTGGATGATATAAGCTGATTTTTTCATTGCAAGTATTTGCCAGTGTAGCAAGATCAATGAAATTTATTGTGTGACTATATGATATAAGTTGATTTTTTCATTGCAAGTATTTGCAAGTATAGCAAGAACAATGAAATATCTCAATTGTGTAACTATCTGTAAACATATATAAGTTTATAAACTGTTACCTATTTACTGAACTTTGGCTACAAATTACACCTGTATAATATATATTGATTCACTGTCAATTGTTGATGATTTAAGAAAGAATGATTTGTCGAGTGTATGCCATTTTATATGTTAATAAAAATGGTATGCCAAGAACTTTGTCGACATCATAGTACTTAATAATGGTCACGGCATTAATCAATACTTGGTGCTAATTGGTTGATGTGTGTGTATTCATCTATTGTCAAGCACTGCAAGCCCCTCTGTCATCTAAATGATCTCATCACCATCTCAAAAGTCTAATTTATTTTGAGATTGCATTTTTCTGCTCATTTGAGACATGCGGTTGAGTGTCGGTGCAAAGTGTTACAGCTTAGACAAAGTGCCGTTCGGCAGTCTTACAAGATTAGCCATTTACAAAAATCCGCTGTTCAATAGGCTAGCCTACGTTTCAAAAACTCAAACTGGACAAGCTCCTAAATACCTTTGTGACGTGATGCATAAACCCCTCTCCGCAGTCTCTCCGGTCTGCTGATCGACTAGATCTCTTGGTTCCAAGGGCAAGGACTGCCATGGCCCAACACCGTACCTTTGCCATTGTAGGCCCTTCTAAGGTGGAATGCCATCCCTCCCACTATCCGTAGTAAGTTCTTATTGGGGGTATCATCTTCAGCTCTTCGCTACTTGGTCTTTTTTTTCTTTGGGACTGTCACGCTGACAGCGCCTCTGCTTAGATATAGTCTGTAAGAGGCGCTTTATAAATGCTTATATACAATACAATACGTGGTTTGTCGGCTGTGGTGGGTCAGTAAGCAAACACGCAACGTCTGTGAACTTAGTGAAAGTAATGTTTTCTTACACTTAGGCTACTGATTTTACAAAAGGTTTAAATAACACGGAGACTCGCAAAAGACATTTGGCCAATGGCAACAAAACTCAACTCGGGGGCATTCGTACTGAATGGACCTATGTTAAACACGGCCCTGTTGAAGAGCCTCTTTTCAGAGGTGAGCCGCTTCAAGTTTAGGTCATTCAGATTAAGAGTAGACGGATTAGACGCTTTGGGGGGTCATGCAGCCACTTGAATTTAGTCTTAGCTTACTTATCATAAGTAATTGTTTTCTTTGTGATGCACGGTGGTGTAGTGGGTATGCAGCCGAAGGTTTGCAGGTTCGAATCCATATGCAGCTCTACATTGGGTATCCAAGGACGTCGTCAGCTACGCTCTGCTGATAGGGGAGTCCTCTTAGTTCCTTTTGCTCGTACTACTACCATGAAGGATCGAGCCTTTTCTGTGGTTGGACCAGTGGTCTGGAATGGCCTTCCTTTTGAGCTACGCCTACACCCTGGAACTCTACCAGGATCCTTCCTTACTAAACTTAAAACTGTTCTTTTTGTGCGCGCTGGAGTTGGGAGCGCTTCTGAGTAGTTTTTCTTGAAGGAGCGCTATATAAATGTCCGAATGAATGAATGAAGTTGACGCGTCGGGACCTTGGAAGATCGAGTTATGCTCTTGGTGATTAGGATGAAATTGGTAGGTTTAAGACTATTTGAGCCAACAGCGTCTCTGCATCGACACATGTGAGGAAGACAGAGGGTAATGGGAAAACAGAAAAATCAGCTTATTGTCGATTTTTCAGGGCTCCGCAACCTAACTTGTTTATCAATAAGTGATTGGAAACAAAAATGTCCGAGGTACAGCGCTAAAATAGCATTGCGATTTCATGCCTTCAAATTTATCTAATAAAATTAATTCCCTTAAGATATGAGGGCTGGAGACCATTTTTTGGATATATCATTATCTTATCTTTAATTATGTTCTATTTCCAGCTTGTTGCTAATTTTCCGGGTCTGAAGCTTCCGGAACCCGACTATCCAATAAAGTCAGCGGCTAAAATTCGCTGCGAGTCAGAGCCTATGAATTGACCAGAAAACCTTGCGTGACCTCATTTGCACTGCGGCCAGCCAATATCCTTTAAGTAGTCCATCTTCCTACCTGTTAAAATCTTTGGCTCTCACGCTCTCAGTGCAACAAGCAGGGAGTATATATACTAACTAAGAGGAGCGGCGCCCTATGTCACATGAGCTTAACGAGTAAAATTACCATTTATAAACCCCAAAATAATGGGCGGCGAAACCGCCCCGCAGGGACGTGTGGACCGCGGAAGACCTTCCAAGCAGAGCTAGGGGCATAAAATTACCATTTATAAACCCCAAATGGGCGGCGAAGCCGCCCCGCAGGGACGCGTGGACCTGGCTTTAGGGACGAAAAATCTAAACGCCGAGTGCCCCATTATTCACTTTAAATTTCGCTGTATGCGCTATAGGCTATTGACGCCGTATTTTAATTGTTTTTCAGTAGCGGCCAAGGAGTATACACAATTTATCCCGGGCAACGCCGGGTAAAGTGACGTGGTCGACTTGAAGTTGATGACTTGGGAGTCAAAAACAACTATAGTTAGTACTATATAGGCCTAATTATGTCCTCCAGATACTCCATTCTTTACAGCGGATGACTTCCTGGCTTCGCTTGATGCCAAGATTCGTGACATTCGACAGGCAACTGCTGACTCTCTACCACCTGAATATCCTCCCTCTGACTGTCACCTCTCTACATTGAATTCAGTTACAAGTACGGTACCGAACTTCGGTCGACGCATTATTCTCTCTTCACCACCAAAGTCCTGTGAACTAGATCCCATACCGACCTTCCTACTTTACGAATTCATCGACATTTTACTTCCACTCCTCACAACACTCTGCAATCGATCTCTACAGGAAGGCATTCTACCATCAACGCAGAAGAGGTCAATCCTGATCCCTGCTCTGAAAAGTGGTGGATTGGATCCGACTAATCCCGGGAACTATAGGCCGATAGCGAATGTTACGTTCCTCTCGAAGCTTATCGAAAAGGTCGTCGCCATGCAACTCGTCGCTTACCTAGAAGGGAATAATTTGCTGCCTCGAGATCTCAGAATCAGTCTGGTTTCAGAAGATTCCACTCAACTGAAACGCTTCTGCTCCGACTCCTCTCAGACATCTACGGAGCGATCGACAGAGCTCAGCTGACCCTGCTGGCCCTTTTTGACGTCAGCGCCGCTTTTGACACTGTCGACCACGAGATTTTGTTAGAGCGGCTGAGTGTTTCTTTTGGTTTGTCTGGTGCATTTTACAAATGGATAGATTCTTTTCTTCAGGAGCGTTCTCTCTGTGTGGTCCATGGCTCTTCTAGGTCCTCATGGGTGCCTGCACAATATGGTCTACCCCAGGGTTCAGTCCTTGGTCCCATACTTTATATTATTTACACCTCAGGTCTTGCCACTCTACTAACAGCTCATTCGGTTTTGAGTCAGCAGTATGCTGACGACGTCCAGGCTTACACCCATTGCCTCCCTTCTAATGCTGTCAAAGCGGTTCGGATAATGAGCGGGACTTTGGATGCTCTAGAGGCATGGATGTCATCCAATAGACTACGCTTGAACCCATCTAAGACAAAATTTATTTGGTTGGGCACACGGCAGCAGCTTGCCAAGCTTGATCTATTTTCTCTTGCATCTGAGTTTCCTGGCTTTGTCTTTGCAACCACGGTTCATGACCTCGGTGTCCAACTTGACCAAGAACTATATAACTTTTGCTCCTCAACTTCACCGTCTTGCTCGAGACTGCTATTATCAGCTGCGCCAGCTTCGCACTGTCATCCGTTCTCTTACGTCTGCTGCTACTCTTACTTTAGTGCATTCTTTCGTTACATCTCGCATCGACTATTGCTCTTCGCTCTACATTGGCCTCCCATCCAGCAGATTGACTTGTCTTGACCGGGTGTTGCGTTCTGCTGCACGCCTAATTGGGAAAATCCCTAAATATGATCATGTCTCAAACTACATGCTTGAGGTACTTCACTGGCTCCCTATTCGCCAGCGTATCGAGTTCAGGGTAGCTGCATTGGTATGGCGATGTTGTCAAGGCCTTGCCCCAACTTACCTCCGTGAGCTATGCAGCTCTACATTGGGTATCCAAGGACGTCGTCAGCTACGCTCTGCTGATAGGGGAGTCCTCTTAGTTCCTTTTGCTCGTACTACTACCATGAAGGATCGAGCCTTTTCTGTGGTTGGACCAGTGGTCTGGAATGGCCTTCCTTTTGAGCTACGCCTACACCCTGGAACTCTACCAGGATCCTTCCTTACTAAACTTAAAACTGTTCTTTTTGTGCGCGCTGGAGTTGGGAGCGCTTTTGAGTAGTTTTTCTTGAAGGAGCGCCATATAAATGTCCGAATGAATGAATCAATGAATATGTAACTGTAATATACTACATGTGGTCTAACTGTTCTAACTGGTCCAACTGTTCTAACAAAAAAGGCCTTTGACGTCGGCAGAAATTGTTTCTCACAGTTCTCACTCGCCGTTCTTCTGGTGTAAAGTATATAATAGGCTTAATAGTCATTTCGGCTTATCATGATTGTCATCGTTCCCCAATAGGCTGCTAGAATAGAATACTGGATAGTCCAAAGCATCACAAAACTCTCAAACTCAAACAGCATAAAGCAGGCTTAACAAGCTTTGAACAATTTAATTCATCAAGTGTACCCAGTAGGCCTAATTGCGGTCTAATTGCTCATCGGTAGCCCCATATAAAATTATTGATTGCCAGGCAAAAATCGGCTTGATTGCTTGTATTATTATAAATCCGTAGGCCTACGTAGGTCTAGGGCTAACGGTTATTACCATGTCAGAGTCAACTTCAAGTTAATGTTTTTGACTCCCAAGTCATCAACTTCAAGTCGACCACGTCACTTTAGGGCAGGGTGAGAATTGCCAGGGGGTTTGGGGGGTTTCAACCCCCCAGTCTTTCTTAGGGCCCCATAGTAAAATCTGTTTTTCACACCCAAATATCAAGTGGATAGGGGAGAGCGGGGCAAGACGCCCATGCTAACGAATATTTGAATTTTCAGGCATGAAAAATTGAATGAATTGAAAATAAATGGGTGTGGCAAATACTGTATGACTCCTAATTATAATCACCAAGTGACAATATAATATCTTTTCATTTATGAATATTTAGACACAAAAAATACATGGCCTTAAAATGGGCATCTTGCCCCATGCACGGGGCAAGATGCCCATCGGTGGGCCTTTTGCCCCAATGACAAAAACACATGTATATCAAATGCAATTTCAAGGTTTTATTGTTCACAACATATGAATGTGTGTATGTATGTATGTATGTATGTATGTATGTATGTATGTATGTATGTATGTAAGTATGTATATCCTATACACACATACATGCATACATACATGATACTTATACAGTATATGTATGTATGCATGTATGTATGTATGCATGTATGTATTTATATATGTATGTATGTATGTACGTATATACAAGCATACATACATACATACATACATACATACATACATACATACATACATATATACATACATTCATTCATTTATGCATATATAAATACACACACATACATGCACACATACATATATATACATACATACATGCATACACACATACAGACATAAATGCATACATACATGTACACATACGTAAATACATACATACATGCACACACATGTAGGCATGAATACATACACATATATGCAATACATACATTCAAACATACATACACATGGAAACAAACATACATAGATACATACATACATAGATACATACATAGATACATACATACATACAGACATACATACATACATACATACATACATACATACATACATACATACATACATACATGCATGCATACATACTCATATACATACATGGTTAAACCTGGTCATGCCATTAGCAAAGTTCTGCAACTAACGCCCATGATATCCTGGCTTTACAACAAGATTATATACATGTCTTGTAAGTGTTTTTCTGTGGATGCCATGCAGTAATTGCGCCTTCCGCTTGCTTAGCTCTCCATTTCTAACTTTCCCAAGTACCATAGTGTTAGTTATTCCAACCCATATATTCCTCGATAGGTTTCTCATTTTTATAGGCCTACAGTTGCCTATCTAACAATCACTAATAGAATAACAACTTAAATAGGCTGATAATACTCTACAACATGATTACTATTAACCTACACGGACCTTCTATTTTTTTTACTAAATACAATGGCAATGCTATGACGGGGGCAAGTTGCCCAGATGGGGCAAGTTGCCCAGGGCGTCTTGCCCCCGAACGGGATGTTGCATTGCAAAATGATTATAAATTATCGTCTACGTGTAAACCGAAAATTAATCAGAGCATATAGTTCGAAAATGATTATTAAGCAAACCAGACTAATGACTTTATAGAAAAACGATTCTACAAATCTGAAAATTTTAAAGATCTCTTAGGAGTTTCTTACAGCGCAGACCCTAAAAACAGACTTTTAGTTATAACGACTGGTAAACAGCTTTAATATCGCAATTACTGATATTAATATGCATGAGGCTGTGTCAGGAAATAGTCTACTTGCTTAAAACTTGTTTGGAACGTTAAACTGTGAAAATACGGGGGATGGGCATCTGACCCCGCATGGGCGTCTTGCCCCGCTCTCCCCTAATGGTCCAATCCCCCCAGTTATTTTTCCACAATTCTTACACTGCTTTAGGGTCAAGTGGGGTCAGATTGGCTGACCAGGTCTAGCATCAGCTCGTCACGCTATCATTATATCTCTGCAGCACCTCTTCACGGATGATTGACAGCATTTGCGATAAGACAAGAAGCGCCTCGGAGTAGACTTCTTGAAGGGGCACTGTATAAATTCTTGAAATGAGTGAGTGAATGAAAGTAAGTACATGCCATCCACATACTTTACAAGCTTCTTCTCATGGTCAAAGGGTTGGAGCATCGATATAAAATTCTGACAGGCGAAATCTCAAGTCTTGGACCACGCTGGCGTTATATTAATACTGGCCTCAACAGAAGACAGGCAGCAGAATCTGGCAATGTGCTTCCGTTCTATCAGAATGTTAATTAACCAGCGAGAGATATTATAAGGCTTATCTAGGTAGGAGAGCTTAACAGTTGGGGTGGAATGCCAGGCCTTATCAAACGCTCTAGTGAGGTCCAAGGAGATGAGGGGTCACATTTGGCCTGATCTTGAGCATAGCCGTAATGTGTTGAAGGATGAGAAACATAGCAGCAGTGGCAAAACCAGTCGACCTGTATGTGTATCATTCCTCGGACTCTGTGACCATTGGTGGTTTGTCAAAAGTCTGATAAATGTGTGGTGTGGTAAGTGTATCTCAAAATAGCCTACTCAAAGTTTTTTTAAAAACTTTTTGTTATAGTGCTTGCCAGAGAATGCTGAAACATTTGCACAAATCTCGTTCACCAATCCAAAGAGTAGCAAGTTGCAATAGTTGAGGCAAAAATAGATCAGAGTATTTCATCTTATTATGAATGAAGTTATAAAATTTTCCTAGTCTGGCTGAGCATCCAATAAATGTCCAACCAGGTATTGAAGCAATTAAATGGCAGCAGCCTGTGATACTGAAATTGCATCATCATTCCCATTTTATAAGAGGAACACAATTCTGACTCTAGGGACTAAATAAACTCCGTCACTATGCAAACAATTTGCAAGGTAAAGCATTTTGGCCCAACGGCACTGCTTTCAACTAAGATTCACAAATACTGGACTTGTTTATCTGAGAATTTCACTATTTTTTTGTACCTTAATTAGTCCAAACCTCTGTATTCCTAGCAATTCTTTGTTTATCTATATCTATAAGAAAGGACTTGGCGGACTTTGTCCAGAATGCACGCTCACAGTTTTGCAGCTACTGACCTTAAACATTGAACATAAATAGACTTTCACTCAACTTACTCAGGCATGCTATTTTCACCTTCTTATTCACTTTAGAACTCGAAATATTAGACATTTTAATTTTTGCCGTGTTATTTGCGCGATCGCTGCAAATGCGACGCCATTATTTGAATCGTCGTGCAATAACAAATGACGTCATTTTTCGCCAAAGCTTACACAGCGCAACCGCCCTGGGAAAGATAAATGGCTTAGGCCAAGGAGTATAATATACACTAAGAGGAGCCCCCATGCAACATGAGTTTAACCAACAGAATTGGGGAAGACCTTACAAGCAGAGGGGCATAAATATATAACCATTTATAAACCCCAAATGGGCGGCGAAGCCGCCCCACAGGGGTGGGTGGAGCTGGGTTTGGGGACGAAAAATCCAAATTTCCCGTGCAACGCCGGGTACCCCAGCTAGTAAATTATAAGTTAAAAGCATGGGCGGAGTTTATCAAGGGATAGGGGGCTAAGCCTGCCCCCCAACTGCCCCCAAGAAGACCCAGATTCATTTTTAAAGTGTAAATGGTATCTTTTCCCAGGCTTAGCTCCCCAAGACCCAAGAAGTTGCACACTCATAAATTTGTGCGGGGAAAATGGTTCTGTTCACGAACGCGAAACTTCTGAATAACTAAAAGGTTCAACTTTTTTGTCCGGGAAAATTTATATTTTTCGGCGAGATTTCAGCCCGACGACAAAAAAGGTCATCAACTTTTTTGGGCCGAGAAAATATTTGTCGGCGCCGCTCGAGTCTTAGCCCCAATAAAGCCCAAGTTCTTTCCCCAGTTCTTTTTTAGCCCCTCCAAGAACGGAAACCAAACTCTGCCCATAGTTAAAATCTCATCTGTTTTTGTTACATATCGTCCATAAGTGTGTTCTTGGTTTGGGGCAACGTAACCATTGACCATGATGGACCAGTGGCTAAATTGTTCATTAAGATCTCAAGATGTTCTGCAAGTCTAAAATCTGACTATCTGATGAATCTATAATAATAGCTATTCGCATAAGATAAAAAAAAGTGTGAAGCATAGTGCGTATCACCGATTACTGAGACTAAGAACACATTTACTTGCTTTTGTATATGCTACTTCATCATCTGCTACAACAGCTAAGACAGCAGAAGGGACATCATTAAACCTGCCATTAGTGCAAGACGGTGGTTCTCAAACCTGACAATTAACAAATTTAGTTACAGGCTTTACTCTCGTTTAACCGCAATGATTCAGCACAACAGTCAACATAAAACCAGCATTTAACGCAATCTGCCATGATGCTGTCAGCCTATGAAAAATACGTCACTCATGAAAATGTCAAATAGTGTACATAGGAACATCTACACGTCACCGGCCTAAAGTGGTAAAGGCAATGATTTCACTTCGTCGTAGGCAGCGTCGTACAAATCCTTGTAGTCTTCATGTGACTTGATCATCAGTGCACAGGTCTGCCTATGTGAGCCACATGCACCACCCAAACCCTGCAAGAAAGAAACAAGAAAACTGAGAAAATTTTATTGCCACCAATACCATGTTGTATGAGCAAATGGAGAAAGTGTGACTGCTGCTATAAATAAAAGTCAGTGATGTTACCTTGATAGACTGACTGTAGCAGCAGTGTAGCTGGTGTCGTTGGTCATGCAAGCTGGCTGTCTAAATATATTGCTGAAACCTTAGATTATATCATATTTCCTTTCAACGAGAACTTTTATGTTATGTTGATGCAAATCATGTGAATCACCTATCTATCATAACTTATAACTAAAACACTGACTATAATCTTTTGTTACCACCAGACTTGACTACTGCTGCTCTCTCTATGCTGGCCTACCAATTGCCAATCTGAGTTGCCTTGATCGCATCCTGCGCTCTGTCCACCTTATTGGCCGCACATCCAAATTCAGCCACATCTCCAGCTATATCCGTGACATTTTCCACTGGCTCCCACTCAAGCAGCGAATTGAGTATAGGATCTATACCCTAGTCTGGCGCTGCATGCTAGGCCCTGCTCACCTTTGTGAGCTCTGTAGCCCTATTCTTAGTGCTCATCATTTCCGCTCCCTTTGTTCGACTGAGCAAAGTCTGCTTTACGTCCCTTTTGCTCGTACTTTCACTATGAAGAACCATGCTTTCTCGGCAGTACCTCAACCTGGAATGGTCTTCCTCTGGCACTCCGCTCTTTCTAAAAATACTTCGCAGTCTTTCCTCTCTCATCTTAAGACAGTTTCATTTGGTCACGCTTAGGTTGGGAGCGCCTCTGAGAAGCCCCCTTGAAGAGGCGCTATATAAATGCATCTAATGAATGAATAATTAATAAAAATGCAGATTTTAATGGCAGGGCTCATTGTTAAGACTCATTTGTTCAGTGCCTAACTTAACATCAGCAGCACTCAGCACAAGGAAAGACGAAAACCAACCAAGTGATGACTGATCAGCTGTGGACCTCTCAAGGATGGATGGATCCGATTTTACCAGGGTCTATGACAACAGAGGCTGTTACCCTGGAAAGGCCGTTACCCTGGACAGAAATTTGCTCGGCATATCACAGCACGTAAGAGCTTTTGCAATTGCAGTTTTTTTTAAGGAAGGAGGGAAGCTGAAGACCATGGAAACTATCATGGACAAATTGAAGTGCTTGGAGATGAAGTGGAGGCGAATGGAGACGATGTTCTCATTGGGCAAAGTTCTAGGGAATGTAAACCTGGAATCCTGAATCCTAGGAACATTTCAGATTCTGTATAAATTTCCAGGATTGACAAACATGGAATCTCAAGTTTCCGAAATTACAAATATCCGACATTAGGATAAAAACTGCTTGATCCACTATGCAATTCTTCCTTGGTCAATACTCAATAGGTGCTAAACAACAGATAAGCAGAGGTTCCTCGTGCAGTGGGTCAGTGGGCTTTTCGTACCTGAATCATCATACGTACGACGGCGTACACAAATCACCTAAATCTGGTGATCCCACTCTCTCCCTCCATGAGTGTGTAATATTTATAGACAGCCCCCAATCGCCTACATTGAGAAAACTTAGGTTTAAAGTTGTCTTTGAATCAGTTAACGCTTCATTCTATTGCACAAGCATTGCGACGATAAGATCTCCTAAGTTGCTCTGGTGCAACATAAATCACTTAACTGGAAATCCGGTGGCTAATTGATAACAGAGGAAAACTATCTTTGATGTGCTTCACTGATTGATTGCATGCATCTATCAATTCCATCGATTTATAAAGAGGTCTAGAAGCTGACTTGGAATTAAAGCAAGCGTAACCCATTGTGTGAGCATCGTGACATGATGTCAATGGCAATGGCGCTACATTGATTGCTTCAGCATCTCGAATGTTGATCGCCTACATAGAGAAAACTATCGCCAATGTGTTTCAGGGTATAGCAGCATCCCTCCTACTCCTGGAGTCATTCAGAGGCTCAAAAATAACCATGGAATTAATTAGTGCATTATTCTATATTGCATGAGCATTACGACAAGATCACCTTTCCACTGTCATTTCATAAATTTTGTTAAACAGGAAAGATGCTAGAGCTGTACACTGAAACATGTAGATGACAGTTTTCTGTTCCATGTGTTAAGTCATAGGTTGTCCTCTCACAGACAAATACAACATGAACCACACCACAACAATTAAAATTGGCATTACCTCTTTTGATGGAACGTAACAGTATGGTATTTCTTTCTCTTCACATAACACAGGCATATGACAAATGACATCTATTGGATTTGTATCACCAGCCAGAATAACAATTCTGAAAGTGAAATAATATTTAATTAATATTATTAATGATATATAGTACAGTTCATATGTGCAGATAAGAGAAATAATTTTATGGCCTAGGACACATGACAACAGATTGATCAAGACCCCCTAAAAAAAGAAAGCAACATCACAAAAGCAAGCCTCTTGAAACAACACATGAAGCAGTTGTGTTAAGAAACTTTTAAATGCTCTTCAAACGTGCATCAAAAACGTATGTTTGTTTCAGTGAACAAGCATTGATCAACAATGTCACCAGGATTTGACCCAGGGATCAGGCATTCAATTCACACCAGGCAGTAAAAGAGAATACAGCCCTGAGCATTTATGCTAGAAATGAGCATCCTGGTGGGCTGAAATTTTACAAGCAGCTTCTGTCAACATCTGAACAGATGCGCTCTTCACATTATATATATGCCAGAATTTCCTAAAGGTCTGCTTTTTAATCAGGCTCTCACAACAAAATCGCTAAACTAACTAACTAGTGTAGTACTTTTCACAAAGAAAATCGCATTTCAGCTAACAAACTCTAAGACTCATTAAAAATTAACTGAATAAAGATACTTTTTGAGCCTCAACACTAGACAGATATATTTTCAGACATGTTACAAACCCCTTTTCTCCTTTTCTGATAAACTTCTGTACTTCACGAACACCTTTTCTTAATTGCTTTTGTTTCTGAGCTACACAACAAATAGATCAAAATGAATTTATTTATCATGGTAGCAAGGAGAAACTAATAACCCATTAAAATTGTTCACAATTCAGTAGCCGCATAGATAATCTTGACTGGAACTGCTGACAAACAGTTCTAAAAACAGATTTTGAAACAAAAGTCATTCTAAGCAAGCTGTTAATTAGTAGGCCTATTTTGTAACCCACCTACAAGTTGTAAGAACAGCATTTTTAATCATTGGCAAACACACTTTCGCGGAAATATTAGGCTGCTGTGGATGTAGGTCAGCGCTCTATACTCCTCCAATTTGGGGTGGCCATATTCTTTACTTGATGCATATCGGCAAACGAGCCGATGTAATCCTTTACCCCAACACTTTCCACTTTTTCTTTCAGCATTCACGACTATCAAGTTTTAACATTTGCAGCGCCAGCAATTTGTGCATTACAAACGTGTGAATTGCAAACAATTCATTGGATCGGGTAATAACTTACCTTTCTTTATAACTTTGAAAATCCTCTTTGCCATCTTTTTAGAAGCCAATGGATTGGCGATGGGTGAAACCCGAGATACTAAAACGTCCCAATCGACTGATTCTTTCACTTCTTCTTCACCCTCCGAGCGTCGAATTTCTTTTGTCATGATTATTTTAAATTTATCCAACCAAAACGTGAACTGCACCACTTTATTTTCGCTCACCGGAAACAAGCCGGTTTGAGAAACCATAGACATCTTCCATTTACTATAATCATATTATAGTAAATGAGTAAATGTCCCCTCTAAGTCTCCGCCCATGCTACAATATGTTCCACAAGGTAGCTTTTTGGTCAATTTTTCATCATATAATGCACCATAGACGCTCACCATATATAATAAACCCACCTTAGTTACTAATACTGTATAATTATGATGACCTATGGTACATTTTACACTAATAATTATGCTCATTTTTCTCACCACGGATACTGATTCTGGGTTAAAATATATAGTCAAATGGGTTATCGCTGAAATGACTGAGAGTTCGTTGCCATCTCCGGGTTGACAAAATGAATTTCCATATTACCAAGAGAGAACTCTATACATTAAACTAAAGAATAGAGTGCACACAAGTGCCTCCTTGTGGACCCCCATTGGTGGCATGTATGAAGACTTACTGCTACAACCTAGCGAGTTGAGCATATATGTATTCATCATTGCTCATTATACTTAATGCTTGATATTTCTAGACAAAAACAATATGTTGTTTACTGGTTATTAGTGTAAACTTAAAAAAACAGTCTTCCAAAGTTCCTACGAAGTATTACCTACGGTCCTACGGAAGGTTTTTTAAAATGACATCATTGATGTGGTTTATAAGAAGATTCAAATTTAAGTGTCTAGAAAATTATATAGCACATTATTTAGTAAATTCAAGTGAAATATTAAATAAAGTTTCGCATTTTGATGTTTGATGTGATGTCACATTTCTTAAACGCCCCTCCCTTCATCACAAATATGTGACCCTCTCCTCCTACATGCAAGACGTCATTTATGGACGGTCCAAAACACATATATCGTAATAGTGTAGCCTAGAATATTATGTATGTATGTCAATAAAAGTTCAATTTAATTTATTCAGCAACCAAATTGCATAGGTGTCCTTTATTGTAAATCAAGACTAAATCACGTGTTTCTGGCTGGCATTTAAGCTAATTTCACCTAGGCTACAAATTATTCTGTGGTTAATATGAAAGTCGCTGCTTCCCTCACTGCCTTGTCTTTAGTCTTAATCAATTAATGCTGCACTTAATCAACAATAATCATTATCCAAGAATTAATGTATTGAATGACATTATGTAACTATAGTCATTTCAACTGCCATGAATCACGCACGTAATAAGCAATCACTTTATTAGACTTGCCTTTCAGAAACATGTGACGTATGCAATGCGATGAAGAGAGGTATTGAACCTCTGAATGAACCACACAACATGCTTAGCAAAGTACAAGTAAACAAACGTTATTGAGCAAAACATTCATACATGACATTCTGTACTGGCTCCTTCATAAATAGCGAATCAAGTATAGGATTGTTGCTCCAGTCTGTCGCTGCCTGCTATGCATCACTCCTGCCTACCTTAGTGCATGCTGAATGAACATGTAGATTGCCATACTAAAATAAGAAATGGCCAAACACAGTATTACCTAAATATTCCACGGATAGCCTACAACATAATAATAAGCACACTTTTCAAAAGCATAGAAACAGTTTGTCAGATAGTCATACACTTAACATTCTTAACTGTCAAAAGCGTCTTCAAGCCAAGTGATTATCACTTTGTAAACAAACTTCAGATTAGACAAAATATTCAGTTTAAAGAGACTCAAAAACGTAAACAAATTAGATTCCTGTCATGCTTCTTAATCTTCCACCTTCTTAAATTCAAACCTAAAATGGATGAACACTTTTAATATGCCAAAAATTGAGCTACATTACTAGCTTCAAAATCAAGATCATTTGAGGTAGGTATGGAAACAACAAAGCACAGTACATTCATAACTCATAAGCAAAAACAACCCTGCAATTAACATGTAAATTCTTTAACAGACGACTTTATAATAAGAAATCGATGAATTCCTATTTCTAGTAAATCCTAGTCATTCTTTCTCTTTAGTTGATGTCATCCAGAACTCTGCCACTGGTCGGGTTCGGCCAGTGCAAGTCCCAAGCCTGGATAAAGCAGGAAGGTTGCCAGATGTGTGTCAATACTCTGGCAGTAAAAAAGAAACATGAATGAAACTTGATGCACGGAAGGAGCATCATCAAGCAACTACGTCCTACGGGCGATGAACCCATGACATTGATGATGATCCAGAACAAGGTTTTATGAATACATCACTAAATAAGCAGATCCTGGATAATTATTCAAGAAACATCTTAAAACTCACAATTGTCACTGGCTTTCAACATCTTCATATTGCATTACTGCCTGCATCCAATGCAAATTATAGAAAATATATATTTTCTTGCAGTATAAAAATAACTTCAGTGCTCTGCAAATCAACAAAGTGACTGAGAATCAGATTATGTGGATAAATTCATAAAATACAACGCAAGCAGAATAGCATATCCTTCCACAACACTATAATGGCTGCAATTGCACAATAATATAAAAGCAGCATAACAACACATGTATAAAAATATCTTAGGACATATCTTCTTCGCAGTGCACTGCTAAGATCAAGGAGCCATGCACAGCTTCAAAAGTCTTCAGATCCTGCGTCATTATAAATTCAACCAAAGCTAAAAGCATTTAAATGTCATGGGCAGCTGTCATGTTAACGCGTGAACGATGCATTCTTGAGGTTAAACAACTAACAGCTATGTCCTTTATCAAAATTCATGAACTCATGTCTAAGTATTGAGCAGTACTTCTTGAACAGTTCAACTTCCTTCTGTTGTGTGTGCCACCAAAAAGTATCCAAAGCACAAAATCATCAGTGCATAATTAACCAGCGTTAATATCCACTGTTCATTTTGTTAGCTGCTAAGCAGCTGTGGAGTCAGTCACTGCCATATACTCACAAGAGACGAATTGAACACAGTTTCGGCTGCATCAAGAAATGTTGGGAGACTGCAAGCTCACTGAGGAAGTTGATGATGATGCATACTGTGTAGTCGTAGTTCTTCTTGCAGGAACATTGCATATTTCATTAAAAGAAATCCATGTCCATTTGCAGTTTACAATTTCCACAGCATATATGCAAAACTGGCAAAAGGAATTCTTTATAAATCAGACTTTGGAAATAAGCATTCATTATACTGTCATGAAAGTGATAATTTGATGAAAGAGAATAAAGCATAGCAGAATATGTAGCTTTCTCCATGATGTCAATTTCCAGAATATTTTAAATGCCCTCACATGCATGCAACATCTCTCAAGAAACTCCAGAAACTTAAAAGCAAATGTTAAGATCTTCTGCACTGGACTCTCTGAAGACTTGATTGTGCATTCATTCTATCACACCTAGTGAGACAAAAAAGAACAAAACAATTTAGACTAGACCTACAATGCCCTACATACTAAGTTTATAAGAGAAGCAACAAAGACTTGTTTAAACAATTGGGAATATTCAGCTTCAGCTATTAAAGATGACCTTTCCATGCCTCTAAATACACACTTCTGTGCGCGTTTGCATGCGTAAACTTGTGAGATGACGATGATGATAATGACGACGACGATAAGAATGGTGATGATGTATTAGAATACAGGTGAAGGATATGCCCATACAAAATCTAAAAACTTTCTGCATTGCTGTCATGCACTCTGCATTTTCAACAGAATTCCCCCATTCATTTGAACTACAACTCCATACCCAGTTTATCTGACTTTACCAACACAAAATATGTACAACAACCTGGTTTCTGTGACTATAAAGTTCTGAGATGATATACTAACAGCTGCGACTGCATTCTGACATTTTTTCATCTTTTTCTTTTTTCTGCCACTGAAGCGAGACAGACAGCCACAAGGAAGACAAGCATGACTAGGCTTCTGTCTCCTCTGTACATCAAAGACATTCTTCTCATAGATGTCATACTCCTTCTGATACCTGATAAATAAAAATACACCTTACAGCAGATAATTGTGACTTCATTCTGAATTCTATCACCAGATTTGGCCAGTCATCCAGCCAACACATGGACAATTCAAAACATTCATCTGAAAAGTTAGCATTTAAATGCTATAATTTCTCCATAATTTATATGTAACATAATGCAACTGGACATATTTAGTATTTACCTCTTTAATGATTTAATGCTGAATTGCATTGGTTTCCAAGTCACTCTTAGTACCAGCTCTTTGTCACCAATTTAAGGCCGCTGTGATCAGCGTAAATGACAGTTAGAATGCGGTCATTTACTAGGAAATAGCACCACTGACACACATGTAGAATCTAATCAATAAAGTTACATTGAAGTTGACCCAATGTTCAGATCTTCTGGTCTGTGCTGAACTGAGATTAAGCAATAATGACAGTAAAGTAGTTGTAGCACACGGCAAATAACAGAAGACATCTAAATCAATTAGAACCACGTAATGTTGGCACTTTAAGCCAGAGAGACATCCATTACACTAACCCCTTCCCTCATGCTGAACTGAAATTGAGCAATAACGACAGTAAAGTAGTCGTAGTACATGGCTATGCTCATTGCGCTTAATGATCAGATGACAGAAGATTCTCCATCCTCAACTTGGTCAAGAATATTATGTCTGAAATCCTCTCACAATGTGAGGAGCACCTACCTTGAAGGAAAGTGCAGCCATGGCCAATATGTGTACTGTTGTACATAAAAGATACAGGGCCACAGACCCAGGACAGAACCATGTAGCAGCTCAAATGAGGAGGACCAGATTGAGTTGGTAGAACCAAGCCACCAAGTGCAATCAGAGAGACACAAGCACAAACCACTGCAGAGGACTAACCATGATGCCAAAAAGAAAGGCACTTTAAGAGAATGCCATTGTGGACAGTATCAAAAGAGCAAGCAGAGCTACCCGACTTGTTTTTAATGGCTCAAAAGAAATAAGTAACAATAACTGGGAAAGGGAAGCAAATCATTGCTGACTAGCATGCTAAACTTTTATATATATATATATATATATATATATATCTTGCAGTAACTAACTATTTCAAGCGTAGGTCCCGCAACTGCAACATTGCATTCCTTGAATTTCATATTAGTCTTTTACACACGCATGTTTTGCCTGAATGAGTGAATTTAACAGGCCTGGGACTTGCACTGCCAGTAAGTATTAAGTATTTAACAGTATGCTGCTGGACTGCTTATCCAACACTAAGCAACTACAATGGTGCAAATACATTTGTAGTATTAGGTTGTCAGACAGAATATATGTGATCCATCTGACCAAAACCAGAATTAAGTTGCATTTTGAACAATTTGAGTGTCGTATATCTTCTAAAAGAATAGAGTCTCTTCTTTAAAACGACAGAAATCTTATTGCTCTACCATGTTTCTGTCCAAAGTTATCATGAGTAAAAATATGGTTCTACCATTCAAATTGCAATTCTGAGAAATTAATGTAAACAATACACAGCAATATTCACTCAGCCATGAGATCCAGCAATGGGTTACAGTAATATAGATAGGCCAATGAACATGCATGAACCCCTTGACTGCACATAACATGAAGAGAAGACTGATCTCTTTAGAATTCGTACAATGATTCAGTGGAAAACACATCAGAATAATTATGTTGAAACAGGTCTGCAGTGAAGACAACTTACCAGAGAGGTGGCCATCTGTGATTGGTCAGATGGATCAGGTTGTCTGGTCTTAGAGAGTGCAGTAGCTTTGAGTAGCGCTTATATACCACATCATAGTTGACTGTTATGTACCAGAGACACCAGTTGTACAGATATGTTGCATTGTGAAGCTTTTAAAGCAACAACATATAACTGCTTAGAAAATGCTTCATTAACATGCATGTACCAGAATGTAACATAACGTAAACCAATATTTACCAAGAGGAAAGCGTTATGAAACTGCAGAAGAACAAATTTGGCAAGGAGATCCTTGAATTTTTTAAAGCATGGTTCACAGTATCTGTATAATGCATATGAAGTCACCCATTATTATAAATTCCGAAGAAGAGGAAACAAAAAAACTGGTTGTGTTTGAAAATTAGGGTGGGGATCAGACAAACCAACAGTAAATATCAGCAACTGTTCATTGTGATGTCAGAATAGTTAAGAAAAAACGAGATCCTTTCAGTCAAGACATGTGAAGGTGACACATGGGCGGAGACCTAGAAGGGGCAGTGGGGGACGGTCCCCCCAATGGAGGTGTTGGGGAGACGGCCCATGCATTCCTTACCCCCCCAATCGTTGAGCGTCAAGACTATAAAAAAGGTCTTCAGCTTTTTTGGGTCGAGATTTGGCCGGATGACTAAAAAAAAGGTCATCCACTTTTTTGGCGGCGAAAATTGAAATTTTTTTAGAGATTTTCGCCGGTCGTCAGAAATTTTGGCCGGGAAAAAGATGCAAATTTTTCTGGGACACTCAGCCATTCGTCCATCAGAAAATCTTGCGTCTTTCCGTCTCCCCCCCAAGTCTCGGCCCAGGTCTCCGCCTATGAGGTGACATGAATAAACCTAAACACTAGAGTCAGTGAGAGATTATCCAGACTGGCAGCAATTAATATAGTGCACTGTGTGGCATTCTTGCTAGGCAATAAGCATTGTACCATTTTTTAATGGTTTTCAAACACTAGATGAGCAGCAGCAGCAACACAAAATGAGCAGACGATTATCATATAAACTCCACATGTATATAAATCTGTGAAATGACCGACTACCAACCTGAGCTGGTTCCAACAGAGTAAGGACTTCTTCAGCAATGTCCTGTACACTCTTATCTAGTGCCATCAGTTCAGCCACTAAAAACTGTTGCGTTAAAAGGAGCAAATCTGACTGGCAAAGGCGATTTGCTAATTCGATCAATTCTAAACAGGTGGTTGAACTCAACTCCTCACAAAATCCGGTGTAAAGAAACTCCTGAAGCAAACGGAAAATGTCGGATGTAACACCTGGAAAGGCAACCTATGAAAAGAAGGCAATCTGTGTCAAGAAGATCACAACCTATAAACAAAGGTGATAAAATGAAAACTATCGTAAGATATACAGCATTTAAGAATAAAGAAAACAACGTAAAACAAGAAACTAAACAGCACATCTGAAAGTGAGACCAGTAATCAAAATGATGACAATGATAATTCTGATATATATATAAATATATGTACATAATATATAAATTGTACATAGTGAAGTTAGCATTAAACATATATTCTGCTATGTACTATTGTCCTACTTACCAGGGGCTTCTATCCCTATACATGGCGGGCGCAGCTTGCGCCCAGTGAAAAATTGGGGGGGGGTCAGAAGACAGCCAAAATTCACGTCGGTTGGGGGGGAAGGTCGGACATGGAGGGCAGCGTTCAATCTAGGCATCACTAAAGAAAGATAGTAAAGGAAGATCCCCCAGAAAATACTTCCCCTCCATATAAATTTTGAAAAAATGGTAGGCCTAATAGTTTTTAGCAAAATGTATACACTTTGAGTTTTTAGTTAGGCTACTATCTGCATTTTTGAATTACATGAACTGCTATAACAGCTATAATATACTAAAAAATCCTATTATATGATTATAATTATGTTTACTATTTTAATAAATAATACAATCATATTATAATTGAAAAAAATAATGTTAATACAAAAACTATTTTGCACAACTAAATGGCTTCTCTCCAATGTTATCTTTCAAATTTCAGACAGTCATATTTGGTCCTTGAACACTTAGTAAAGCAACATCATTATTACGTGGGCTTACAATATAGGACCTACATTGTTTGTTTGTTTGTTTGTTTGTATGTGCACTTGTTATAGCGCCCCTTCAAGCTCTTCTACTCAGAGGCGCTCCCGAATGCAGAGCGGACACTGCATCGGAGTTTCACGCCGAAGCGCTGAGCAATTGTGAGTGAAGGACTTGCCCAAGGTCCTTACGCGGCGAGTTGGATTCGAACCTCGAACCTTCCGGCTTCAAGGCAACGACGCCACCACTAGACCACCGCGCCCCACAATTGTATTTTATTGTATTGCATTGTGCTCTAAAAATTTATGTAACGCCTCTCGAGTGCACACTGATCAGAGGCGCAAAACATATGGCTGCCCAATTTTGGCAGCAATTCCTTCACTGAAAATAGTAGAGTAATTTTGCTAAGAGGACAGCTTAAAATGCTGAAATTGCAATGCGGAAATCGCAAAATTTTCGTATGGAGAGGGGCACATTCCCTCCCCATACCAGGTCCCTTCTCGGCGCTACACATGCTTCGGCGATCGTCTGCTGGATGCTTGTTTGTCCGTCTCCAAACAAACCTTCATTTCCACACTAGAGTAGGGCATGCGCTAAATTGCATTATATTGCATACATAGAGGAAGGCCGGTCCAGAAAAGGGGGGAAGAAAATGGATTGCGCCCGGTTGCTTAGGGGGGATAGAAGCCCCTGCTACTTACTAACCAGAAATCAGTCAATCAAATTTAGAAATAAAAGTTAGTCAATGTGTGAAAGATAATTACGAGAATGAAGGTGATGCAAATTAATCTTACAGTTGAAAATAACAAAATGAAAACAAAAAGGATAAGAGCCAGGATGTTGGCCCTCCATGTTAACTGAAGCATTTGCCGTAGTACTGCTGTTGTTTGATTAAGAAAATAAAAATAAAATAAGAAAAAACAAATAATAATAATAATGAATTATAGTATTATAATAATAAACGAAGATCACCATTTTTGACGACTTTTCTCTGAATTCACACGAGAACATACTCAGCATGACGTCCGATCGCTGAACGAGTAGCGCTCGATGAGCATCAACAAAGCCATCATCCACTTCAAACACAATATCTGTTAACAAAAGAAAATGTCAACACAGTGACAACCAACCATTAGGATTTTCTTAATCACAAGAAACCGACAGCTGGTCAGAAGGAAATTGGCTCCATGCTAAATTAGTTCTATACAGTTGAAAGTTGCTCTTTTACATTCATTAAATACAAATTACTGGCCTAGTTAGCTACACCGGTAAGCGAGAGCGGCATTCGTCTGTTGGTTGCAACGGACTGCGGTTCAAGCCCCGGGCTGGGAGTTGACATTCAGAGATTTAGATATCTCGGGCTAGCACGTGTGGGACGCAGGGGCGCAAGCTCCTGCGGAGCGACCTTGGGCAAGTTGCTTACCCATCATTGTCTGTGGGGAAGGCAACGGGAAACCACCTCACTCATCTCATTCCCAGGGGCGTAAAGCCAATGAACCTGCCTTCGGGCAGTGCACCATCATCATCAAATACAAATATTATTATATCATGTTAAATCCTGATGTCTTTGCACCTCTGAGTCGGTCTTTTAGAGGATGGCACTGTATATAGATTCTTGGAATGAATGAATGAGTCACAATTGGAAACGAGTTCCAATCTCCAGAAATAACCATTCAATGAAATGATAAGACCAGCGACTCAGCAGCGTCCAGTGAACAGACGACACATTGCACACGAGTTGGAAGGATGCAAGTCTATTGGATTCTAAAAACTACTTCATTACCATACCAGCAGCCTTCACAGGAAATCAAAACTCGTCCAGGTTCTAACGTTGTGGTAAACAAATTATCACTGCTGCCACACTCATTGTGCAAGCGTTGAACAAAAGGGTCTGCTAATATTGAAATCACACAGTCAGGTAGTCTCAAGATCTCTATCAAAATGAAGGTAAACTCACACTCAACACCTCAACAAACTAATATCTTCCTTGTAACCAACACTTTACAAAGCATTTAATCCCAAGAGTCAGAATAGTTTTCTCACCTGAGAAGAGACCTTTCCTGATCATCAGGTCCTTCAGCCGTTCATTCTTCTGTCTCGTGAAACTAGTAACGATTTCTCGGTTCATAAAGTCCTGATTGTTCATGATGTTAACAACTGCCTCTGTTAAATCTGTCAGCCCAAGTGACTGACTGACCAAGAGCAGTTCTGGCAGCAGTTCCACACTCTGAGGACATCTGCCAACGTAGAGGTAGTCAAGTACACATCGAAAGATGGCGGGAGAGATTCTCTCATTCACGGTGATGATGGTCATTTCAGTGAAGGATAAACCATTAACCACAAAAGTCCGAGATTCCTTGGAGCTTGTGAATACTGGAAGGAAGAGGTCAGAGAGTCCACTGGAAACATCTGAAAACGTATTGCAGATAATACTGCTGCAGTTGCTCCCTGCCTCCTCACTGCCTTCCAGTAGCTGTTCTTTACTTGTAGAAGACAAATCGTCCAAAGAGTCTCTTCTTAATTCTACAGCATGTGAAATTTCTGGCAACAAATCGTCTATCACAGGAGCTTCATTACCTAAAAACAACTTCTCAAAAACCGAAGAAGCAGCCACAAGACAGGCCTTGTGAGCTTTTATAGGCACATTTTGCACTAAAAAAACAACATCAAAAAACTCTTCTTTCTCCAGAAGACAGTTCACAACACAAGATTGTTTTTCAACCACTGGGACGGTTGGCAGAACCGGCTTTGGAGGCAAGTGTGGAGGTTGGCACAATGGCTTACTGATCTGTTTAAGGACACCAAAGTTTTTCCAAAAGTGACGTTCACGTTTGTAAATGAGTGCAGCACGGGCAACGTTTGTGAATACTGCATCAATGCCAAACTGTTCTAAGACGCTCGTCTCATAGTATGCGGCACCAATCAGCTTTGCAGCAGCTCGACCTGCCTCTGGAAACAGAATATCCTTTTCACTGATCTCTCTAAAGAAAAAGACACAAGAAATCAGTTAGGTAACTAATCAAATTTTACCAGGAAAGCTAATGAAAGAGCAACAGGAAGATCTATGTGTTTACATTCTCTGTCTGTCTTCCTTTCTCGGGGCTTAAACCTGTAGAGCTTAAAATGCTGTGAGAAAAGGCTGGAAAATGCATCGTAAGATGGCGCCAAATGTGAATCCTATGTCTGATCAAAAAAGGCATGTATCCAGGAATGTACTGATCCAAAAATGCACTGATGCAGAAATGCACTGATCCAGGAATGCACTGATGCAGAAAAGCACTGATGCAAAAGTTGCGGCTATACTGACACACAACAGAGAGATTTTCCCACTAAGCTCTGGTACCATTTCTATACCGAGTTTTTATAAGTTAGTTTGCATTATTCTCCTGCGTTGGTTTAGACAGACCCTTCAGTAATCAACATATCCATGCAGCTAAATAACTGGGACTCTGGACAATCAACAGAATGTTGTTGTTGTTGCTGTTGTCTAATAAGTCAACATTAATAACAGCTGAAGGCAACTACTGAAGCCAATGATTTACGGTCATTGGTCAACATTAAACTACTATAAATATAAAGATATCATGTTTACAGACGCATATCAACAAGACACTCAGAGGAGAGGCTCAACCCTCCACCATTTAACATGCATCGATCACATGGTCTAATAAACTCTCAATGGTCTCAAACAGAGCATCAAAGTCACGATGTTTCATCCAAACAGACTTAGAGATATTCAAGCTCAGTAAAGAATCACTCAACTAAATCAAGGGTGATTGTTCTCCAAACAGTTGAAAGACATGTCACATTGCTGATAAAAACTTTTATGCTCTTAATTAGAGACAAAGAAAGTCCACTGAGAACAAAGTGGAACATGCTACAAGATAAGTACCAAGATAAGCGAAAGAGAAAACTTAAATACCAGATCCCATGTGTAAGCACAAAGTAATTTGATCAGAACACTTTGCTCAAACACAAGTTCTAAAAGGTGATAGGGTTACCAACATCTTCAATGTGCAAATGTTTGAATTATGCAACAGCGCATACAAATCTGTGCTTTATTAACTTTGTCCTCTTCATTTAATAGCTTTTTATAAATAAGACTGCTCTAAGAGTTTCACATTTGCAGACTTAGTACTTTTAACTTAGACATTTTAGTAGTTATAACAATTTGGCAGCATTTGTTATTGTCAAAACAACATATATAATATATATAATTATATATATACATATATATATATATCAATGTGCTTTGAGCGTGTTCAAGCAGTTCCTTCCCCTTGCTATAATAAACCAAGTCTGTCACAAAGTTAATAAAACAAATTTCCATGACTTCCATCCACTACCTGTTACCAAGACCTTTAAGGCTTATTTTAGACAAATTTATTTTTATTTACTTTATCAATGTCATTTTTTTAAATATCAAAACATGATTACAAACATGTCTAGCAATTTATGCAAATTGATTCTTAAGTATCAGGCAGAAGCTTCTCTTTGAATGGAAAAAACCTTAATGACTACAAATGTAAAGTCCTTGAGGGTCAATTTTTTGGTCAAAATGTTTCTCAATGAAAAGTAGTCTCCTACTCATCTGGTAGTTACCAAACTAGTTAAAACTACTTGTCATCTAAAGTAGTTAAACACTACTCATATAATTCATAAATAAGACTTCCTGTTGATAGCAACTACTTTTCTGAAAGTAGTTAGGAAGCAGTATCAACTACTAGATAAGTAGTTGGTGTCCATCATTTGCGTTACATAACACAAGCAAAACAAGCATGCCATGGGGTTACATAAATTCATGCATATTGTATAATACATACCAAAGGTATATTAAGGTATATTAATTAAGATTAGAAAATACATAACTCAGAACTTATTGGTTGTATGGATTTAGCTGAACATTTAGAGGACTGCATAATAACAAAGTCAATATAATCATAACTAAATCATATAATTTAAAGTGCATAATACTTTTCAACCTTATTTCTGGATCAGTAGTGATGAAAAGAATAGACTGGAGCCCAATACTTGTTGCTTTACAAAGCAAATAGTTTTGTGCTGCTCATTTCTTAAACTGTGGCAAAGTGCAATACTTAAATAAATATTGTTTAAATGATGGCACATGTTTACATGCATGTCTAATAATTAAACAAGTTCAAATAGCACATGTATAGTACAAACACATGAAGTAATATATTACAGAACTTTTGAGGTCCAGGTTGAAAGAGGGTCCAGACCAATTACATATTTTAAAAAAATTTGGTCATAGATAATAGAAATTGAAAGTTCTCAGTTCTCTTACCGAAAAAATGATCCTTTGTCCATTTTGATAAATTCTGGGTCCTTACAGAAGTACCTGAGATCTACTTGACAACCACAGAGTATGACTGGCACACCTGGGCAGAGATTCTGTATTTCAGGGAACCAGTGTTTTATGACATTCTTCAGCGAACGAGGATGAACAACCGAAAAACAAACCAAAACAACGTCTGCCCTGAAACAAACAAAACAATTCAAAGACATGAGACAAAGCAACCATAGAAAGTTTTAACCTTCGAACAATCACTACTTATTCACAACTACTGCATTTATCCAGCTTTCAACATTAGCTAAAAATGTTTCTTGAGCTGGTAGTAACGTATTTATTTGCAAAAAAATTATATTGTGCTATCACTTAAAATGCTCGTTGCCAGCTAAACTACTGTAGAAGTATTAATTGGAGTTGTAGCTAAACATATACCTGGAGAAACATTACAAAGTAAATCGCTATCCCACCCAAACCATTTAAACCATGCAGCTGGGTCAGAGAGTGTAGCTCAAAGGTTCTCAACCGGTGTGTTGCGACACACTAGTGTGTCACGAAGCGACCGGCGGTGTGTCGCATGAAACTGGTGTGTCATTGGTATGTTGCAAAGAATTGGTGTGTCGCGAATTCTCACAGCATACACCCGTCGTTCTTGCATTGGGCTACACTGGCATATTTAACATAGTAGTTTGGCGGGGTCTATAGGCTGTGAGAATTTGTAGCAATCTAATTAGGCTACCCATATATTCCATTTCATTGCAATCTGTTGCGGCCACAATGTTTATCTTGTAGGCCCACAATCCATACATAGGCTACATGAAATACTTTGCGAATGACGCGTAAATATGCCGTCTCAGTAGGCCGTTACATGTTAGCGAACGCGTGGCGAATAAACAGTTTTCCGTGAAAATAATTAATTTGACGTTTTGAGGTGCAGCGTTTAGTTTCCGCAGTGTTTAGTTGCCTCTATCCATGGGTGGAGACCTAGGGGGGGACAGTCCCCCCAATCAAAGTGTTGGGGGCGGCCCATGCATTTGTTCCCCCCCAATGTTTGAGCGTCAAGACTTACTTTGGCAGCGAAAATAGAAAATTTCGTCGAGATTTTGGCCGGATGACTAAAAAAAAAAAAAAAAAAAGGTCATCAACTTTTTTTGGCGGCGAAAATAACTTTTTTTCAAGATTTCACCGGTCGTCAGAAATTTTTCGGAAAATCTCGCGTCTTTCCGTCCCCCCAATTCTCGGCCCAGGTCTCCGCCTATGCCTCTATCTCATGTTTTCATACTTTGCCTTGAACTATTATGGTGGCCTGGACTATGTAATGTGGATAATTGATGTCTACTTTCATGCTCTTTTTAGCTAGACATAATTTATATAGCTATCCTACTATGTTTAATTATTCATTGGTCTCGTTAATAGGTAAGGCCTCAAGCTTAAAGTGTTCAGGGACCTCTGGCTAAGTTGCAGCTGTAGGCTGTGTAGGCCTACCGGTATTGTACTCAGAAAACTTGTCAAATCTCGAGCGTCTTACTATCCATAGAAAATCCAGGAGCAAAAATCCCTTTTAACTGTTATGCCAAACAATTAAGGTAGAGTCATAAAACAACGTAGAATCATAGATTTAGATCGGCGGAATTTATCATTTTAGAATCATAAATAGGCCTACTAAAAAAGCATTCAATGTCAACATTTTCATTCATTAGAATTTTTAACAATTTAAAATAAACAAGCTATATTAACTGTAATGTAGGTCTATTTTAATTTTACAGATAGGCCTATTGACATAAGACGATTGCATGGTGTCGCGAAATTTGGTTTCAAATTGACAACGCACCACATTCAAGAACACTGCGACTAAGGACCATGCTGACAGACATAGCAGACTAGTGCAAGCTGTAGTAGCACAACAACAACAAAAAAGCTGCAGTGGCTTTGGGTCATTCCTGGATGGGTGGACAATGTTGACAATGAATGAAAATGTTGAGTGGACAATGTCAGCAGCCAGTAGCTTGGACTCCACAGGATTAAAGTACTCGGTAGTTTAAGGATATACAGGACATTCTTCATGTTGAAGATGATTGCATAGCTTTATAGCTGTATAATAATTTTAATGTTTACAAACCAGAGATGAAATCTTCATGTTTTACATCTAGTCATCCAAGTCAGCACATCCAGGGCCGGATTAACCACGGTGCTGATTGTGCTGCAGCACAGGGCCCCAAGTTTTTTGTGGGGCCCCCAAATTGTAAAAGTAAACAAATAAAGTGAGGATTTAGGAAATAAATATACAAATCGAATTGCAATGCATTATGCATAGCAATCTTAGCCATGGCTAAATATATAATCTAATAAGTCTAATGTCATAGTAAAAGTTGAAATTGACCTACTCACTGCTCTGAAACTGTACGAGTCAGTGATAACTTATGTGGAGGAAATACGAGGGACTTTCGATGATATAGAGAAGAAGACCCAGGGTAACTCATGGGCGTCGACTCAGCGAGACCCTTGAATGCCCAGCACCACTAGAAATGGGCCATGCGAGGCCCGCCAATGCATGGGCACCACCAAAAATCAACCAGCAAGATGTCCTTTTTAAGAGATTATTTCTGTTGGCATTGCTTATCTATAAAAATCATTCCGTCTTTTATATATGTTAAAACATCTCAGTTAGTCTACCTAGGCCTACTATTACTCCAGTTTTACCCCATCTGGCAGTCTGAACTACATTGGTCCTCAGCCGATCAACGAATACGAGGAAACACCGAAATCCTGCTTATTCGATCCGCTTACGTCATTTTTTTACGGACGAAGGTGGCGATTTTAATTACATTGCTTGAATTTGTTTCCTTTTATTGCACGTGCTCAATAATGTTTCTCACTGCGCGGGAGTCACCTCACAGCATCAAAAAGCGGAATATTGTTTTGTCTGGTCTAACAAATCAGCTTTGACTAAATTGTCAAGACTATCTGAAAGACCATGCATACTAATAAGAAAAACTATTTCCACAGTGTTAGGCCTGATATTGTCTTACTAAATAGTGGCTAATGTAGACAGAATTGCTTGATTTCGTGTGTAAAATTTGAGTCTATTGACCTAATTAGGGTAGAGTGCTCCAAGATGCCCACGCTAAAGAAGATTGTGCTTTTCTTCTGTGTGGATTCGAAGAGACCCAAAGAGTGATCAATTTTTTTAACAATTAGTAATCTGGAACATTTATTGAAGTCTTGAATCATTCATTCATTCATTCCGAAAACTTATATAGCGCCCCTTCAAGAAGCCGCCGCAGAGGCGCTCCCAGCCCAGCCACGGCTAAAAAGAAAGGGTTGCATAGGGGTTGCCTTATGCTCTACCCATTCTCTGCTCTACCCGTTCTATGCTCTACCCATTCTCTGCTCTACCCGTTCTCTTCAGCAACTGGTAGAAAGCAACTGGTAGAAAGCAGGCCAATTATTCCGATGTAGTAAGCGTAGTGCAAGCGGGAGCCCGTTCCATGTGGACGGGTCAACAACCGAGAAGGCTCGATGCTGTCTCGTGGCAGAGCGGGTTCTAGGGATAAGCAGCTCCCCATTGGCCGAAGAGCGCAAAGTTCGATGGGAAGCTATGTCAGAGACAGGGCGACAGAAATCAGATAAGTAGGACAGAGCACTACCACTGAGGCAACGCCAGACAAGACTTAGTGCTGATATTCTGTACGAAATGCGCTGTGAGATTGGAAGCCAGTGCAAAACAACACGCATGTAAGCAGAAATCGGGACATTTGCATTTCATAATGTCTGCCCTGCTTCTTAACCTTTACCACTCATGAGGCCGCTCACAGCGGACATTTGAAAAACCGCTTTAACTCATATGTCCGGTGGGAGCGGACATTAGTTTGTGAAGGCCGAAGGAGCTAGTATGATACATATGATATATGATATATATATTATATATGACATATATGATATATACATGATATATATCATATATACATATGATATATATGATATATATGATATATATCATGTATATATATCATATACATATATGATTTATGTAGACATATATATGCTATTGCTATATAAATATGATATATATTATATATATGATATATATATATATATGATATAATATCATATATTATATCTTTTATCATATACATATGATATATATCATATATAAATATGATATATATATGTGATATATACTATATATAATATATATATATGATATATAATATATATATAGTGTATGATGTATATATATCATTTATATATATGATAATTATATATATATATATCATTTATATATGTGATACATATGATATATATGATATATTTATGACATATATACGATATATATAATATATATGATAGATGTCATATTATATCATGTAAATGATATATATCATATATGATATATGCATGTGATATATGATATATATATATGATGTATCATTTGTATATTTCATATATATGATATATGATATATATAATAAAAAATTATGATATATAAGATATATATATATATACGATATATATGATATATATTATATATATGATATATATCATTTATATGATATATATCATAGATATATATGATATATATGATGTATACATAATATATTATACCATTTATGTCACATATTTCATATATCATAACTTGAATAAGGTTGTTTGGTGAAAATAAATGTTGATATGTGATTATATTCACGGCAATTTAATTCTGATCTGGAGGGGTTGGCGCGAAACAAAATCTGAGTGGTAAAGGTTAAAATTGTAAGGGGCCCCGTCATTCGATCAGCACAGGGCCTCCAAAACTGTAGATCCGGGCCTGAGCACATCATATATTTGTTTAGATCTATAACTACTTAACGGCTTTATTTAAAACCTGGTGCTGGCAAACAATCATTCATGCTCTTGCAAATCATCAGCCAAGCAGGTCTTCGCATGCCAAGCACCTTGAGCATTACACACTTCTAGGATCACAATGCAGGCAATATAAATATACTGACCATTTAAGTACAGACATGGAGGGATTTTTCAAGTGGAATTCATATGGCTTGACACAAGACAGCCTGCACTTAAAAAGCTTCTATCTAGACCATGGTGCGATTGGTGGCATATATACATTTAAGAAATTTAGTTTCAGAAAACTAAAACTACACAGATCAAAGTTCTTAGTTTTCTTCCATAACACTCATCCCTTGCAGTACTGCAGACAATTTCCTTATATTTTTCTGACAAGATTTCAACTCTAAAATTACCTTTAAAATCAGCTGCTGCAACTGACTACTGACATGCCCGTCCGATGACATGTCATGTCATCAGTTGCAGCAGCTGAACATTGTCACAATACATACTGATGAACCTCACCTTCAAGGGCTGAGATAACCTTGGCTAGTGTAATGCCATAGAAAAATTTGTGACCAAATCAAAACCTATAGATCCTAGTGAGACCTGTGTTATTGGGCAATCTCTAATCAGGTCTGCAATTTGATACAAGTTTTCTTATGTAAACAGCTAGTATTAAAAGCAATACACTTGAAGCAGATGACAGCTGTGTATACTGTATAGCCAGCATCCGCTACAGGTGACGGCGCACTAGGGAATACCTACAAGGATTTACCGTGAGAAAACCCCTCCTTTCAGAACTATTACTCTGCCCCAGCCAACCGCCTGCCTTGTCAAACTGACCATGGGAAACTATTGATTGCTCTAATTAAAGAGCCTTTATACACCAGCCAGTTGCATTTACTTGCTAAATATATTTCTTTATTTGCTTGCAGCTGAAAAGAGATCTTTTGGAAAACAGTATGGGAATAAAAAGATTTCTGGCCCCAGTTTTGTCAGCTAGTTAGGCCTTGGCCTCCTTTTCCTAGGTTAATGTCCCTGACAAAAGTAATAAAAGATAAGAGGTCAAAATTAACTGGCAGAGGTGATAAATTAGCTATCACCGCTGTTTATGTATTTACCCTACATTTGCTTCTTTACGCCTATACACCAGTTGATAAAGTGGCAGTTAAACTGAAAAGGGCTTTCCAAGAGGAGTATTTCTGTACTCAAGAGTACTGTTGAATATAATTAGCAGACACAAACACTGAAATATCTAGGTTAGAAAGTGAGGGTCAAAATGATCCTTGTTCCATTTGTCTGTAGACACCCGTAAAATAATAATAACAATAATAATAATAATAATAATAATAATTCAGAGGCACATTTCAGGATGGTTGTGAAACCTGGGACGAGGCCTGATTTCTCGGAGATTCGTTTTTTACTCCTAAAATAATTTTTTTTAATTCTCAGGTAAAAAAATGATAATGATAAAACAGCACATGCCATTACAAGGTTGCCTTGACAAACATAAATACACAATCAGTCAGGGACAAACCATGTACAGCTTAATGGAGCAGCATAATGACTGTTCTAAACACTAAAGCTTATTATCAGCTTTTGCCACACAGAGTTTCATTTATTCATAAGGTTACAGAACTTGAGTAAATAAATCAAAACATTTTTATTAAGGCTGCTTCACTAGAAATTGCAGACATTTGGAATAAAGTGTAGATAACAACTTCTTATAATCTGACGAATCCTGCTACATAATGGAATAAACCTCTAATAGAACCTAATTGTTTTCCTTAATGCTAACAATACAAATGGTGAATCAAATGCTCTAAATAAAAAAAGCTCTAAGCCACTGGTTCCTGGTTTAATTTCAACTAACTTTACACACTTAATGCATTCTAAATGAAGCGCATCTAATTTCCTATTAAAAAACAATAGTTCTAAGCTACAAGATTATTGTGAGCCACATTAAATGGATTGAAGCATGTCATCATTTTTTCAAACTAATAAAAGACAAAGGCTGATAAATGACAATAAGCCTTAACCCTTAGGCCGCCGCCGACGTGTATACACGTTATGGCAAATCTACATCCATACGCCGCCGACGTGTTTACACGTTTTTTAGAGTGCTGTAGTTTACTTATTTATAACTTTGTTGTTTGTATTCCACAACGTGATCTGACACCATTTCCTGTATGTATGTATGTATGTATGTATGTATGTATGTATGTATGTATGTATGTATGTATATGTGCATGTGTATATGTATGTATGTGTGAATGTATGTAATGTATATGCGATTATGCGTGTATGCATGTATGTATATATGTATGTATGATGCATGCATAAATGCATGCATGTATGTATGTATGTATATATGTATGTATGTATGTATGTATGTTTGTATGTATGTATGTATGTATGTATGTATGTATGTATGTATATATGCATGTGTATATGTATGTATGTGTGAATGTATGTAATGTATATGCGATTATGCGTGTATGCATGTATGTATATATGTATGAATGATGCATGCATAAATGCATGCATGTATGTATGTATGTATGTATGTATGTATGTATGTATGTATGTATGTATGTATGTATGTATGTGTGTATGCATGTATTTATGTATGTAATACATGTATGTGAGAATGTATGTATTGAATATGCGTGTATGTCTGTATGTATTTATGTATGTCTGTATGTTTGAATGCATGTATGCATGTATATATGTATGTATGGATGTATTTTTGTATGTATGTATGTATGTATGTACGTACATACATACACACATACTACTCATTTGTACATGCAAACATACATAAGCTTACATTCATAAACATAACACATGCATGCATACCTACATAGATTACATACATACACACATATATACAAATAAAAGGAAATGCACGCATACATATTTGCATGCATACATACATACATACATACATGCATACATACAAACATACATGTGGCAACCGCCACTGGTGAAAATGATTGAAGAAGGTACAAATACTCTGTAGGAAAATTTTGTGAAAAATCACTATTTCATACATTTTAGTTTATTTTGAGCACTTCCGGCTATGAAAAGACAAATTACTTAGTATGGCAATGTAGCCCCACATTCCATCTATAAAATGGAATGATATTTTTATCTTTATTATAAATGAAGGATCAGATAATATAGTCGATAATCTAAGTTGGTGGTTTCCCCCCCCCCACTTGGTACCGTAGGTATATTGGGTATAACTTTTGAACGGTATGGGGTATCATCACAAACCTTACCTCAAAATGTGTGTAAATGAACCCCCTAAAATAACTTAAAATGTCAAAATTTTATTCCGTATGAAACAAGTTTGATCTTGAAAAAACCCAAAAATTGATGGATGGCACCCTTTTTACATTATATTTTGTTATATTCATGTTTTTCGCTGAAAATGCCAAAAATAGCCGGCGGTGGGGTTAAGAAAATAAAAAAAATAGTTGGCGGCCTAAGGGTTAATATTAAAGGCTATGTCAAGTAAAACATAAATGATAATGAACTTCCAATTACACATGCATGCTGTTGGCTGTCAAAGTAACTAAGCTGATGTTAATTAAAACAGTTGTTTTGTAAAAATTATTCTCTACTTTCAGACATTCAGTTCATATTAAGAAATATAAGAAAGCTAACATCACCTGCCATAAGCAAATCTTCTGTCTTTGTTGTGATCCCCAAATGTGTCCCAAAGGCGAAGAGAAACAGTCACCCCATCAACAACGCACCAAGAGTTCTTCTGAGCCTAAGGACATGATCAAGAACCAGACACGCTCATTCAGTAAAACAACTTTTTAGTTTCTGGCTATTGACTCGTGAACTTTCTTACATTATGGAAGACATCCCTAAAGTATGGCTTGAAGGTAGGTCATACTTCACCCTATTCTGAAACACCATCCTTATCTACAGAAGATCTATCAAACTATCATAACAGGTGTACTTTTGGCTTCACCACCAAAATACTGAAATGATCAACCATCTCAGCTGTCACCTTTCATCACATAAACTATCTCTCACCCTTTGACTCTGTATCTAATAAAATTCCAATGAAACTGCTCGATTCGCAATCACATAATTAACTCTAAATACAAAGGAGGGGCAACAACCCTCTTCTAACTTGATCTTTATGGGGCTTTGATACCATTGATCACAAGACACTTCTTCACATCCTCAGTTTATGATCCTGCTCTCAACTGATTTCCATCTATCTTCAACCTTGTACTCAAGTTCATTGTTCACATCAATGCCAAATGTTTTTAACTGAGGGGTTCCATAAAGTTTTCTGTTGGATCTATTTCCCTGTAACACTACCTGCAACACTCAGCCCAGGCATCATCACGTTTTTAGGTCAAAGAATATATCACATATACTGCAGGGATCATAATTTTTATGTACAATACATCAAAAAGTCATGTATGGATTTATATGGGTTGTCAGATGCATATGTAGAACAGAATATCGAAAAGAATATTCATCATTGAAATCAACTGCAAAACAAATTTTGGTATATAAAAGAAATGCCCCACAAATCATACTACACTTTGTCAAGATCCTTCTCCTTGGCCAGGCTACATTGACTCTTGTCTTCTTCTTATATAACAGAGCGGTTTGTGCCAGTTTCAACACAGTCAGACCAGACCGCCTGTCACTTTGTTCAGCTGTCCAGGGGAATCTTTTATCTCTGACTACCATACATTAACACCAGTCTAAAGTATGGTAGCACAGTATGGTAAACCATTGGAACAAACTTCTGGATGACACTGTTGCACTTGTTCACTGAAAGTAAAGCTGTCCTTTAAAATCCTGGTCAAGTTAGTATCTCTCGTTATGTTAAGACACACCTTTTTAAGTCCTTTGCACAGCAGCCATGTACAGAGCGCTCTTAAGGGGTTCTTAAACGCACAATATAAAAGTACATGTTGCTGTTTGGTACGGAATGGTCTTAGACAAACTTCATGGTCTAAAATATAATGCACACTACCACAATCACTTAGTGCAATGCTTGTCAGACTACATACTCAAAGATCTGCTTCTGTCCCAATAGGACAAAAGCTAATTCATTAAGCTCCAGTATATGTCTGCTGTTCCCACAGTCAGAAGACTGTAAGATGTAGCCCTGGACAAATAATATTATGGTGGATGGCTTTTCTATCAGAATGCAACAAACCTGTGAGTTCTTTCTGTACTGATCTATTGCCCAGACGGTTGGGACATGCGTCTGCACGAGCTGAGACAATCCATACTTCGTTCCACATGCTCGGCTGCATATAAGTCTCGTCTTTCCTACTCCAGTGTCACCAATGACAACACATTTGATCATAAACAGATTGTGGCCTCCCAACTCCTCTCCTATCAGTTGGTTTCCTTCCATTGTCTAAAAGTATTGCACACAAACAACTGTTGGTTCATTAAGGCACAGTGCTAATGAGTTTTGAATAATTTTTCTCGATCAATCAAACAGACATCGTTCATTGACTCAACAACCACAGGAATCACAGACCTATAAATATGAAACAGAAAGTTCAAAACTAATCTGTTGATGTTGTCAACAGGACAGCCCTAAAAAATAAACAAATTCTGCTAGTGCAGGGCCGTTCCTTTTCCATTAGCGCAGTTACAGATGACTAAATGATTTATTATGATTAATGTGATGCAGTCGTATATAAATTAGTATATAAATTAACATTGTCTGGACTACGTAATTATACCAAAGTCAAACAAGCGATGCAATAGTAAAAATATTGCAATAGAAAATAAAAAATACATGCAAATTATAACACTACAGTTGAAACATAAATAATCTGAAAGTACGTACAGCATATACCCCGCAGTCGATCGAGTCGATCGATCGAGTCGATCATAACTCGGCCAAGTAGAGTCGATCGACAAATCGTCGACTCGATCGACTTGCAAGTCGAGTCGATCGTGAGTCTTGCCAAGTCGAGTCGATCGAAAAATCGTCGACTCGATCGACTTGCAAGTCGAGTCGATCGTGAGTCTTGCCAAGTCGAGTCGATCGAAAAATCGTCGACTTGCAAGTCGAGTGGATCGTGAGTCTTGCTAAATCGAGTTGATCGTTGTTTCATCTACTCGACTCGATTTAGAAATATTTTAGTTAGGCCTACTATTTCTTGAAGTCTCAAAGGGACCTACATGACATAATGACGTAATTCAGTTTTTCAGCTAACGAACCTTTTGGCAGCCGGCGATTTCGTGTTAGTGGGACTGTGAAAGTTGACTATTTTCGATTTGAGCTGAACGAATACAGAGGCGGATACAGAAATTTTGGAAGGGGTGGACAAAATTTGTGGTCTTGGGCTGAAAAACATTTTCGTTGGTCTTCCGCCGAAGGAATCTTTTTTTAGTCTTTCGCCCAAAAAACTTCTGAAACCTGTGGCGACTCCGGTTATTTAAAATGTGATGAATTTTTTAGTCATGTGCTAGGCCTACCTTCTCTCTCACCTTCCTGTTCCCGTTGCGTTGATCTACAGCTTCTTGAAACCTGATGGAGAGAGGGACCATGTCATAATTATACGAATCTCTGAATGCAGTGAGGCATGGCCGGATTGCCCGTTGGGCCCCTTCCTTGGATCCGCTCCTGAATGAGCATGATACAGATCTAATATTATATGACTGTATGCAAGTCATGTAGATGTTAATTTTGAGAATATAAAATGGGACCTTTAATGACATCACTTCGATTATGATACAATTCTACAATTAAATAAGTTAACTGAGAAAACGAAATTAGGTCTATTGTGACGTCACTTCAATCAGGACACAGATCTGCTGTCATATTATTTCATTAATGTTGAGAATACAGAACTAGGCCTATGCCTATATTGTAATGTCACTCTGATTATGATACAATTTTACTATTATATTATAAATTCACATCAAGAATTAAAAAAACAGCGCCTATTGTGATGTCACATCGATTATGATGCAAATGTACTAGGGTAAAACATTTTCGTTGGTCTTCCGCCGAAGTGGAAGTGCATTTTGAGAATATAAACCAGGTCTGGTGTGACGTCATTTCGATTATGAGACAGATGTACTATTATAAAAGTGCATATTGAGATTATAAACAAGTCTATTGTGACGTCACTTCGATTATTATACAGATCTACCGTATATTAGGTTCATTTTGCGAATATAAAACGGGGCCTTTTATGACGGCAGTTCTATTGTAATACAATTCTACTATTAAATAAGTTCACTGAGAAAACGAAATTAGGTCTATTATTTTTGTGGCGTCATTTCGATTATGATACAGATCTGCTGTCATATTATTTCATTTTCATAATACAAAACTGGGACTGTTTAAATGCAACATCGCTCTGATTATGATGCAAATCTATTATTATTATACGTTCAGTTTGAGAATATAAAACTAGGCCCATTGTGACGTCACTTCGATCATGATACAGACCTACTATTGAAGAAGTTCATTTTTGGGAATGAAATGGGCCTTTTGTGGCTAACTCCGATTATGAAAATGATATATTGATCTGTCATTATAGAAGTACATTTTGAGAGTATAAACTAGGCCTATTGTGACTAACTTCGATTATTACACACTGTCAGGTCTACCGTAATAATTATTGAGATTCATTTACATACTCTAAAACGAGGTCTATTGTGGCGTCACTACGATTACAGTGCAAATCTATAAATTCACTAAGAATACGAAATTAGGCTTATTGTTACGTCACACAGATCTATGACACAGATCTACTATCGTATAATTTCATTTTAAGATCATATAACTTCATAATTATGGTGAGCAAGAGACAAAACTAGGTCAGGTCGACGAAGTCGATCGAGTCGATCGTCGGCCGAGTCAAGTCGATCGAGTCGTCGAGAGGTCGGCGAGTCGACGAAGTCGATCGAGTCGATCGTCGCGCGAGCCAAGTCGATTGTAGTCCACGACTCGATCGACTGCGGGGTATAGAACAGCAATCAATCAAGTCTTAATTATTGCATATGCTCAATAAATAATTAATAGATAATCTTATTTATTGCATGTGCTCAATAAATAATTAATAGATAATGTCTCAAGTCAGTTATAAGTGAGTTATGCGTAATATAGTTTTAAAATCAATAAGAATAGAGTTTCGTGGCACTTAATTCAGAAGAGCCTCGTTTTCCTGGTTCCTGGGTTCGATATTTATACCATGTTCTCATCCATCATGGCCAGGGACGACTCCACGTTCAAGAAATATTTATCAAACATTCATTCATTCATTTCAAGAATTTATGTAGCACCTCTTCAAAAAGTCCACTTAGAGGCGCTCCCAGTTCAACCATGGTGATACAAGAAGGTTTTAAGGAGCAAGTAAAACACTAATGAGTCAACCCTGGGTAACATGTGTATCTCCAACAAGAGACTGTTACTATGGTAAATTTGTAATGGAAACAGATCATAATAACAGCGGTACATGAATAATGCAATTTGATAATTTTTTAAATAATTTATTGCTAAATTATAATATTCTGTATTACTTAAATATTAATTTCATACAATCAGACCACCGTAGTAAATAAGTCACATGTGTGGCATGATTAAGTATCTAGTCTTAAGGAAGAGTTATTTGAATCCCAGCAGATATTACAGTATGACAAAGTAAGAAAAACTGCTTATAGTATAATTGGCAGAAAACAAGTGTAGTCAAACAGTGCTAAATTTATGATGAAACACTAATATTATTGGCTAATTTCTTTGACACAAGTGAAATGATACGCTCAATTTATTGCAGATGGCAATCTACATTAAATACAAGGAAATTTGGTCCTCTCCGTTTGCACCAGTACCCTGATCGGCTTATCATAGTTACTATTGCTAGTTGAGAAGCAGCAATCTTATTTACACATACAAATTATGTTACAATACACAGTTTCAGTCAGTCTACCAGGATCCAAACGCAATACAGCTAGCAGTGGCTGATCTAGTCTCTTCTTATCATGGTCCTGTGCTGCTCTGCACCTGTGAACCAGATACTGCTAGGACTATGATCTCTGACCTCAAAACCACCCACAACCATCAGTCATTCACAGTGACAGCAGCTGGAGAAAAGAAACGAGGCCAGAGAACTTCCTCTTACTCCTATGCAACTTCATATTGAATGTAGGTCACTGGTCTTCACATATTAACTGTGTCTTCAGTGTTACCATTAGAATAATTAATGTAATGTAAATCTTCGAGAATTTCTCAGCGCCCACAAATGCCACGTCAGGGAGACCAGCTTATTCACCGGCGCTAACATGATTTATTATGCATTGCATTACAAAAATAACAGATCTAACCAAATTTAATGTTGTGTAATACAATATTAATAAACTTCAACCATTAAACCTGTTTTTCTCAAAAGTATTTTCACAAATGATTAAAATAACTTTTTGCAGTAGGTACAAACAGAAGAAAATGAAGAAGCCAATTCAGCTCTGATTTGATGATAATATACACACTCAAATAGGTCACATTCTAGCAAGCATCACATTTTAAAAATCCTGCCGATTCAGTGCTATAAACAACAATTTAGCAAGAACCTTTTAAATTAGAAATGATTAAACGTGGCTTCACTTACCATATGTTCTGTCAAGTCTTGTGGCTACTGAATCAGACTCAAAACAACCACAGATCCACATCGATAAGTCAAACGTTCACTGAGAAGTGCGACATAAACATCAGAATTATTGCAGTTGAAATTGAACTACAAAAATCATTAAACAAGACTGTAAGATTGTGTAAAACAATATTAAAGAATATGAAAGATATTAACAAATATCATTGATATTAAAAGACACTATAAATTTTAAAGAATATTACTAATATGAAACTTAGGTGATATGAATAAAAAATATTTTCCAGATAATTATAAACATTACTGATATTAAAAACATTACTGAGAGTAAAGAATAAATATTACTATATTAGAGATATTATTTTTGTGCTTTATAAAAGTCAAGATACACAAACTTATATAGCATTGATGACTTTACTGAATTGAATTGCTCCTGCTTTTTCAATTGAGGCCACTGAGAGCCATCAGATGATGATCCATCCCCCATCCTTATCCCCACTGTGCATGAATTCATCTGCTCTCCTGTGAACTAGTGTAAGTCACATCTCATCCATGGGTCTTCCAAAGGTGCACCTCTCTCCCCTCTCCAGTCAGCCTCAAATACCACTGCCAGGCTCATAGCACACCTTCATTAGTTTACTCATGTTCCAACTAATACAGCCGAAGTCTTACACTGGCTCCCAATCACGTCAAAATATAAGATTCTACCACTAGTCTCCAAATCTCAACTAGGCCAGGTTGTCATAAATAGGTCTGACTTCATGCATAAATCTCTCTCTGCAAATTATATGCAAGCACCTGCATTCCAATGACCAGACCATCTGGATCTCCATGTCCCTTATTACAAGTTTAGTTAGCGTTGGTTCAATGCCGGGAATTTGTTGTGACAGGTCTCTCCACTTGGAATGGTCTCCCACCTCTTCCAGAGGGGGGGGATGGAGGGGGAAAGGCTAAACGCTAAAAATTATGGAGCCATAATATCTCCCTCTATCCTCTCAACTTCTCTCTCTATCTCGGTGTCTCTGTCTGTTCATTTCTCTTCGTGTCTTTCCCTCTATCTGTCTCTCACTTGGTCTCTCTCTCTCTCTCTCTCTCTCTCTCTCTCTCTCTCTCTCTCTCTCTGTCTCTCTCTCTCTCTCTCTCTCTCTCTCTCTCTCTCTCTCTCTCTCTCTCTCAATCTGTCTCTCTGTCTATCTGTCTCACTGTCTGTCTCTCTCTCTCTCTCTCTTTGTTGTCTCTTTCTGTCTGTCTCTCTCAGTCTGTCTCTGTCTGTTTCTCTATCTCTGTCTATCTGTCTTTCATCTCTCCCTCTCCGTCTCCATCTCCCCTTTACCCACCACACTCATTTCCCACCCCACCCCACGCTCCCCCACCCACGCCTTCCCCACCCCACGCTCCCCCACCCACGCCTTCCCCACCCAACCATTTCTCCACCCCTTCCCACAAGTAAGTAGGCAAGTATAGCCTTTATTTTTACATTTATGCACTATGAGACAGCAAAATTAAAACTTTTCATAATTTAAGCACTTGTAATATTATTTTTACTATATTTGTAAATATTATAAAACATGTTAATAAATGTACATCATCGTGGTTATGAATCCCGTTCTTGTGGGATTTCATGTACGGAAAGCACTTCTGAAAACACTGTGCATGGCACTATATAAATTTACCGATACAGTACAATATAACACATCCCTGGTCTCAAAGAACATTATCTGCTCCAAAGAATATCATTGATATCAAAGAGCACTACCGATATGAAGGAATATCCCTGACAGACACCAATAACACCATAAAAAAAGACTCAAGGCTAACATTCCTTGGCCTGGGCTCAGCCTCAACTTGAGCAGTCTATATCAGTTGCACATGGCCTTGTTAAGCAAGGCCATAGTGCAGGTCAACAACTTTTCTTATATTTTATGTTATCCCTCTGAATATGAAACACAGACTAACAATAATTAAGAATGTTAGAAATTTCAACCAGAGGGCTCATCCTTTTGTGGTCTGTCAAGCGGTTTATTGTAAACGAAAATGATTGGCTTCTAGCATCTTTGTGCATGCCTCATTGAATCGGGCTTCAGTCTATTAGCCTAGTGTGTGTTTCCCCTTGGCCTCAAAGATACTTATCCTTGTGAATTGTGAAAGCCTTGGGTTTGTGGTTCTCTTTTAGAATGAATATTTACATGACATAAGTGCAAGCATATCCCAATTTTGACTCATTGTTAGGCAACATTCGTTCTTAAGCCTTCAGAAGCATGATAAGAACAGAATTAACAGCACACCTATTTATTCCTCGGCTGGGTTTGGAGGATCCACTTGAGACGTCAAATCTTAATCTCCAAATTTCTAAAGCGACACTCGAAAGCCAAGCGCAGGGCACCAGCTTATTTACAAGCACTGTGTCCAAGTAGAGGGGTTTCCAATAATAGTCCGAAAAAGGTTGTAGTCCGGTTACCAAAGGATCAGAGGTTGCAGAGTAGCTGTTACAGTGGCATTTAGGTCAAGAATTGGAAGGTGGAAGATCAGGCATGCCGGGGTACGAGTTCTTAGGGGTGAGACTGTACCTTCAAATGGAAAGTCTGAGGAGCCTGAAGAAAGTGATGGTGGGTGAACAGCATGGATGGAGAAAGAACGGAAAAAGAGTGGAATTCTGGAGGATAGATCAATTCCGAAGGCATGGTGCAGGGTTTTATTTATATCAGGGGTGTCAAACCTTTTTTAGTGGCGAGCCTGTGTGAACATTTTCCAACAAGTGGCGGGCCAGTGTAAATGCAATAGGATTTTTATATAGCGGCTGTCTTATGGCCTCGACCCTGAGGGTGAGATCCTTCACCACCGCTCGCCCGTTTGAATGGACGCCGCGCCATTTAGGTCCCCGTGGACGGACCGTGCTAGCCCGAGATTTTGAATCTCTGAAATAGCCACCTTCGGGAATCGAACCTCGGCCCGCACGCTCTCTTCCACAGACGCACGGCCGCTCTCTTACCGATGTAGCTAACGTGTGAACATCTTCCAACAAAATAATGAGCAAAATTGGGTAGTGATCTGATCCAAATATCATGAAAAGATCTTGATTCAATATCCACTTTTCGCTTCTTATTAAATTTTGACAACATTTTAAATTTTATAAGACTTATAATTGTAAGTGTTTTGTAACTTTCAATTAATTATGTCTATGAAAGCAGATTGTTTGTAAAATAAAATAATGTCTTTGGAGATTCAAAGCATGGTTCTTAGCGTTAGAAACGGAATTTTAAGTGGGGCACCATCCATCGTTGAGAGTGAAATCATGACCACAAAATGTTCACAATCACAAGTAACCTATCCTCTAATAGATACACAGTCTACACAGAACTGTGCGTCTGAGCAAAAGTGACGTCAGTAAGAAAAAAATCTCCATGTATTTGGCGCTGACTGTAAAATCTAAAAATTTGAACTTTTATCCTCTGATTTTGTAATCTTTAGGGAAGGCTCCGCGGGCCAGAAAAAATCGTCTGCGGGCCAGAAATGGCCCGCGGGCCAGCTCTTTGACACCCCTGATCTAGAATGATCTGCTCATCCAATGACTGCCTCTGCTCTACTACTACTACAGCACTTCACATATCATGTCAGAGGAATATGATTTCCATCCTGTAGTATTTCTCAGTCCTCTTTTCATGGTTGCTACATTCAACAGTTGCTACATTCGTATGTGAGCTACAGAGACATTTTCATCTTCATTGTAAACTTTACCTTTCAGTCTAGCCAGTAGTGCATCACCACCTTCAGACTCAGTTTCTGCATGAAAACATCAGCATCTGGAATGTATTAGCTGATACCAACACCAGCCATAGGGTGAAACTCTCCTGTCTAAATTGGCATCTTGCAGCGTGCAGTAAATGCATTCATCCCATATTACCAAGTATGGGTAAACCACATTCTAAGCCTTTTTCTGTGAGGACTTCACACATCCATGAATCAAACTTATTATTTTATGTTCAAACGCACAAACTTTAGCTGTTTCTATAATGGGCCGAAAAAATCAGACTACATTTGCTACACATCCATGGCTTCCCATTGTTGCCAAATTGTGGCAACCAATATAAAACTAACTGATTTTGCAAATTTACACAAAACAGTGAATTAATGGTAGTCAAAGTTGAATACTGATCTATGCCTACTCTTAAAATATTTCATACTCTTTCTTAGCATTTATCAGTAAAAAGAAATCAAATCAACCAAATTTACCTTTGAAAAATGAAAATCACACTGACTTCAGGATCATATAGTACAACAAAATTGCCACAAAGATACTTCCTAGGGCAATAATTACCTTTAGCCATCATAGATGTAGCAAATGCTGCTTCAAATTTTATTTTTTAAAGTTTGCATAAGAAAAATAATAACTTTAATTAGCTGTGTTGCCATTTGCCATATGGAAACAAGGGACACAAAAGGGTTAACTGAATTGAACTTACTTAGACGGACCTGGGCCCGAGGAAAGATTTGACACCCCTGTTCTAGATGGTAAAAAAGCCTTTGTCAGCATTTACTCAAGGGTCAAGATGCAAAAACATTGAGCCTTCAAGGTTGTTCCAAGGTGCTCTGCTCGAATACGAATACCGGATTTACTCACGACTTAACACCAGAGCTAGCAAGCATTCTCACAGTTTGGGGCTTCAGAAGTTCAGTTGACTGACTTTGTCATCCTATTGTGCAAGACACTCCCAACTGAGGTTGAAGTCACTGAGATTCCACTCTGTATGGACTCTTCAGTCTTCATGCAAGGAGGCTACGACGTTGCAGCTTGAAATCCGAATCGGATTTGCACAAAGCGGATATTATGACAGCAAGGTTGACGCTAACTCTGTTTTGCGTGTGATCCAATGATAGGACAATCGTGAAGAACAAATCTCAGTGACTCTCTAAATTCATCCCATCAAGATTGTGAAGCTCTCTGCAATGTACCACATAGACCACAAAAGTGTACAGTGGTACCACAGGATATTCTGGTGGGTTTTGAATGCTGTCTGTGTCAATGGCTGGATCCTTTACAAATGCTACTGCTCACAACTTGCAGTAGGCCCACCTGAAAAGACAGGTTGCATCTTCTTAGCATTGTTCCCCAAGTTTTGCAGTGTCTTATTGTAGCATAGAAGCCTACTTCTTTGGCTCAAAGCTAAACTGTCCAAGTACACTGCCTAAAACTCAGGAAAAGGATGACTAGACCATCAAAAGCCCAAGAATGAGGAGGAAAGTGACAAGAGTTCCACTCACTGAAATGAGCTTCGATAGCATCGGGCACCTGCCTTCTATAGATCAGACAAAGGCAGTGAAGGAATTACGAGAAATGCATAATTCATACCATGTAGGCTACATATACCAAGTGTGATGTCAATCTGTGCCCCATATCTAAAAAGAACTCCTGTACTTAGAGTCTTAGACTACCATTGCAAGCCATAAATTGCCATGTGGAATAATAGACATGCAATATGCAGTCATTTTAGGTTTCTTATGCTACTCGACACTTACTCTATCATTATTGCCATATGGAAACTTTTCCATGCATTCCCATTGTTGCCAAATGGCAACACTAATTAATTTTAATTAGGCAATGCCTAATTACTAAAAATTTTATGTGGTGCACAATATTGGTCATATTGACTCATATCTCTTCAAAAAACACTTCAAATATTTTTTGATGCACAAGAAATAATTCAGATACGAAAAGGTTAATACAGTCGCTTGGGTCTGTTGGGTCGCCTAATTCAGGAGCCACGGATAGACTTAAAGTACCTCGAAGTTCTCGAAGACCAAGTTTACTTATCCAGGGCAAAGTATAAAGAAACAGCTGGCGATCATCATCCGCTGATAAACTCAAGACGCTCTATCGGATGCACATGCTACAGCAAAACGGTCCAACACATTTGCGATTCCCTTCTACAGTAGCCTAACAAGCACGTTCATTCTTCATCATCATCTTAGAAAGTAGAAACAAACCTGTTTAGCATAGATCCGAAGTCGTTGCAAACATTGGTTGCGGAAGCAAAACCAAAGCTCAGTGCTGCACACGCTGCTCTTTGAATAGAAGCAAGGCCTTCCTCCTCCTCTCTCCTACCTCCTCTCTCCTCCTCCTCCTTCCTCCTCCTCCTGTGATGGGTCGACGGCTGAGCTGAGGCTGACCGACCGACCGACCGACCGACCGACATCTACAATCTAGAGACACTAATCAAACGTCGTTCACTGTTGGTAAACAACGGTGACGTCGATCTCTGCAGCCACGCTTCGTCGGCGCATGCGCAAAGCGCACAACGGCGACGCGAACCGGCTCCGACCGGATTAGGCTATTATTAGCCGGGTCTACTATAATAATGTTGCTATTTTTAGGTCCAAGCTTTTACGGTACAAGGGAACCGAGGATTAAGAATAGCACGAAGAAAATTAATAGAAAGCTGATACGACAAAGCGTTTTGCAAATTAATTCTCGTACATTGGACATGTCGTGTCGACAGTCTTTGCTGCTATCCTAGGCATGTACTCTCTGATCTCCCGCCAGAACGGGTGGGATAGGCGTACACCCTTAGGCCTCGCTCATGGGCGGAGTTTGGTTTAAGTTCTTGGAGGGGCTAAAATAACTTGGGTTTCGGGACACATTATAAAAATGTACCATTTCCCAGCCAAAAAAGCTGATGACTTTGTTTGTCCTTTGATTCGAAATCTCACAAAAATAGATGGAAAATATAAAAATGTTCCCTGCAAACAAAATTTCAGGGCCTTCTTGGGGGCTTAGCACCACCCCTAGCCCCTGATAAGCTCCGCCCATGGCCTCGCTCACATAATCTATAGATGCGTTAATTGAAATGGAATTTATCACCAGGATGCTTATAAGATGACTTGTTTGAAACTAGGCCTAATATTTCTTTTCCTTCCATAACTTAAGATTTCTGACATTTCACTCAGCTTCAGATATAATTTGCATCTTTTATAACCAGTTATTACTTTGATGCCTATCACAGCGGTGTTTTATGTCCCATCGAGGGTATGAAAGTGGTGTAATAAAGAATATACCAAATTATTAGGAATCTTTATGATAGGTCTGTGAAAATCAGCCTAGGAACATGTACCATCTGGGGAAACTAGAACAGATGGGTGTGCTACCATTACAGTAGAAGGCCTACATAATTATATGAAATTTTGTGGGTAGGGGGGTTTTTGGGGATGGAATTAGTATAATGGATGACACTCAGGCTTGAAGTGACTACGGTACGTGGTTTGAATCCTGTAGGGACCCTTGGGTGTAGCTCTTCCTTCATCCCCAGGTGGCAGCTAAAGTACATAGAGCTGGCATGGCTACAAATTTGTGCTTCATGATGTGTTCTTTCAATTGTGTTATTGTGAATTGTTGGTACTGCATAATTGTTAGCCTATTTATAACTCTGTATTACCCTATATAGTCAGTCATCCGATGGCATTTGACTAAATTAAAATTATATTCTGTTCAGATCTAAACAGAAAAAACCATAACAGTTGACAAACTTTATCTAGCAAGTGTTTAAACAAGTAGCCTACAGCAAAATACATATTTCATAGATGACTTCTGCTAAATAGCTTTGTAAAGGTCGGGTAGAGAACAGTGGCGGTGCTAGGGGGGCTAAGCCCCCCTAAAAGAGGCTAAGCCCCCTAAAAATGTTCAGCCGATTTTTTTACATTGAAATTACCACGATTTTTGGCCAACGACTAAAAAAAGGTCGTCAGAAATAATTTCGGCGGGTGAAAATGGAAAATTTTCATGAGATTTCGGCCAATGACTAAAAAAAGGTCAGAAATTTCGGCGGATGAAAAGATGAAAATGGGAAATTTCCTCCGTGAGGCTTCAGCCCCCAAAACTGAAATCCTGGCGCCGCCACTGGTAGAGAAGCTTATTTGTACCTATGAATAGGGGGTCCAGCAAAATGTACGGGTGCATACGGGTAGGTGGAAAATAAAAAATTATATGTAATATGTGGATGGCCCCTTGCCAAGAAATTGTTCAATTCAATTCATGCAACTCTATCGTCTCACAATTGAAACTCATGAAATGCTCCAATAAAAAATTCAAACGATAAAACTAGACACTAAATACAAACTTTTGTATAAAGTCACATAGAACTGCACAAGTGACATGTAATTTACATTTATTCGAACATGAAAGTTGATCATTCATTCGCAATATTCACGTGGTTGAGTTGAAGATCTCAGACTAAAATTCGTTAATGTTCAGACTTTGATGAATCTCTGACAGCAACTTTTAAAATTAGATACAGATATGAACATCATTTCATCGAAAAAGCAAAATGTGAGTTAGTCCCATCGAGAGTTGCGTTTCCGTTTCTGCAGCTCTCCTTTGTCATCAAGAGCCATGTACGTTGCTTTACGGTTGTCTGCTGTTGCATTCCAGTATGCAACAAATGCAACACATGATGTGAATGCAACAATGCCAATCACCATGACAACTTTATTCTGAAAGCAAAATTACCAGACAGCATAATTAAAAAGCAAAATATGACCTAGGTTTACAATTTCATTTCGGTGGAGTCAAATTATGCAAAATCAATACAATGTCCATTGTCCAACCATATCTCAAGCTATATGCATCATGTTTTCCACTGACTCACCCTCAAACAGAGAACCGAGGATTATAGGATCACTGCTCTAGTCTGGTACTGCCTTCTATACCTCACTCCTGCCTACATTAGCGAGCACTGTAGCCCTACTCTTAGTGTTCGACACTTGTGCTCCTCTATTCGGCTGAGCAAGGTCTGCTCTCTGCCCATTTTTCAGTTTTGCTTACATCTCCAATAGGCAACAACCGTGCCTTTTCGGTGGTAGGCCCTTCACCTGGAAAGGGAGTGAAGCATATGCTCTGCTCAGTTTTCTAGAACATCTTCAGTCATTCCTCTCTCATCTGTTATTTGGCCATGCTATGGTTTGAAACACCTCTGAGAAGTCCCAGTGAAGAGGCACTATACAAATTCTCATAATGAATGAATGATGAAATCTGATTTTGCTGAAGACCAAGTTATTTTTCAGGAAAAAATCTAAAACTTTCAGACACCAAATGTCAGACCCTGGGGTAAAACCATGTTCGAGATGCGATCATTGAAGTTTGAGCAACACACATCTTTATTGACACTGAACTGACATTGAACAGAGCTCTTTAATCAGCTTGGTGTTGTGAACAATTTCTTAAAATTTAAGAGTTGGACTCTGCAGCTGATATTTAGTGATATTTTAATGCAGCATGTGATCCTTTAAATGCAAAAATCTTGTCATTTCAAGCACTGACATTGCTACTGAATTTTAATTTTTTTACTATGTAACAGAAGTTCGTGTTTTAATAAAATATCCACTATAGGATATACCATGTAGTCTTTGCACGCATATTTTAACGCACAAAACATCGAATGAATTAGTTCTAGTTAATTAAGCTTTTTAGTTCTGGTTCTCTAAAGTTATTCAGCTGTGTTACTAGCATTGTAAGACCAGTATGCTAACACTTTATCAATGGGCTCTATTAGTTTTTCAGTACACTGCTTTTGAATCGTAAAATATCAGTGGGTGGATTCACTAAAAGTGATATAACTTTTGTTATGCAATATGAATTACCTTTAAGCCTGTAAAATTTGATTTAAAAATTCTTACTTCTGACCAAGATATTGCCAAAACATCTAGGGTATTTTTGCCCATCCTGCATTATCTTCATCCATTGATAGTTCAATTTTGGCTATGAACAAATGTTATATAAGGAAAATTGGGGATGGTCCTGTTAGGTTCCGTGTTGATTTAACAAGAAATGACTTAAAATTTAAAAAATTTATTTTAAAATAACACATAACAAAACCTACTGGTTTCACGAAGAGTTCAAAATTCATAGCTCGAAAAAGAGAAGTGGACTGAGGCACAGCTTCCTTTGACGCCATCTTAGAAGCATCAGCTTTAGCTGAATTCTCACTGGCACCGCTAGACATGGCCTCTGTTGACTAGCAACTGAAACAGGCATTATAAATCATTTGTGTGTTATTAGACAAAGGAAGAAAATAAATTACGTTAATACCGCATTTCTGTGGTTGTGCCCTCTATTTCCAAACCAGTCTGGTGATTCATCTTACAAGGTCCATAAACTATTCTGGAGCCAAAGATAGAAAACTTCTCTCTTCCAAATCCAGAGCACAACTGATTCAATTCCAGATGTGGCACAAATTATAAGACACTGGTCATCTAACAAATTCAGCAAAATGTTGTCAATAACAATCTAATGAAAAAGAATGTAATCCAGTTTATAGATATGATCTCCATTTTAAAAACTGACAAAATTAAAGCAAAACTATAATAATAAATTCACGAATTTTCAAGCACTACTCTAAATCCAGGCACAAAACACTAGCTCATTCATGCTGCTTCATGTCACATGAAAAAGCAGTAATAGCCCTCTAAGTCAAGCGAGCTCAACTCTGCCACTGCTTCTAATTATCAAGCTTGTGCTCTTTTTACATATAATAATAATAATAATCTTTTCTTTAATTGAGCGCCTGCAAACGCACTGCGCTTTACATTTACAAGTTATGCTGTAATCTTAATTAAACTTAACTACTAACTGAACAGACAGCTTTGCAATTACACGGCGCTAATAGCAGCCTACAAAGCATATCCGCCCAATGGGGGCTCGAACCTGCCACCTCTCGCACTCTTGGCCAGCGTGTTAACCATTACTCTATCTATATGATACTGCTTGGGTTAATGGCTTGCTCCCATTCCGCAGAACTGGGCTTTATCGAGCTTATCTTAAGCATTGTGGCCATGATGTCGATGACAGAGTCAAATATCAACTATCTCCAACTTACTTTGAGTAAGATATTTGAGAAATAGTGTACTTGCTGATTGCTGAAGCAACTCGTCTGCTACCCTGAGGCAAATTACCTTATTGCATAGCAAGTAAAGGTTCATAAAGTGTCAATCCACAGGGTCTATTCTAACAATCGAACATAATTTGATATTTGTAGGTTATCAAGTAACTCCCCCGCTCTCCCTTTTGATGCTGGCCCGTTAAGCTATATACATTAGAGTGGTCCATCTTACCATGTAAAAAAATGAAATTTCAAATATCATATGTGACACAGGGGCTCAAAACCCGTCACATGTCGGATTTTGACCTTTTGATTTAATCATATGCTACAATGACCATGCTCTAAAATGCTTTTAACACAATGAAATTATCTTTTTTCAAACAAAAGTTGTGCTCGTTTGATTCTTTCATTAGTTTATAGTGAAAAAATAAAATAAAAAGTTACTGAATATTCGTGTCATCCAAGTCTACTGAATCCACTAAGCTATTATTCTGAAATTTTTCTGGGCATTAGAGGCATATATTCTGAATCAGATAACCCAAACGGCATCAAAATCGGTTCACTACTTCGCAAATTAGGGCGAATTCACAGTCATATACTGAATTGAAGAATAAACTGCATACTTTACCCCTCTCGCCTATTTCGGCGTCTAGCGCAATATCTAGAAAGCGACAAACGACGGGTTTCGAGCACCTGCGTCACATATTGGGTCACAGTTGTCCTTGTTCCTATACACCAAGGGAGCTTACATACCAAAAATTAGAAGAATTCAATGATATTTAGAGGTGACTCAAACTTGAACATTTTTTTTCTGACATTAGAATTGCCACACGCAGGCTAAGGCTGCAGCTGAACAGGATTTTTATTCAGCCGAGGTACCTCTCCTTTGCACTGCGATGGCAAACGTTAACTAGAATTTGTTCAGACCATTCTGAATGTGTTTCTGGAGCTGGAGAGAAAAGTTTCTTGTAGTTTCCAAGTTTATTAGACAATTGAAAACAGCAAGTTAATGCCTGTCTTCAAATGTCGGATGATCGGAATCGGAAGCAGAGTGTTATATGGGCTTGTATTTGATAAAACGGCCTCAAAAGACTTGCACTTGTACAGTTGTACACTTATCTAACATACACTCAATGAGGAGCCACTGCTGTGTGCTCGCATCTATGAAATCCAGTGGTTGTCTTTGCTCCCACAACCCTCGGAACAACCAGGGATCCAGATGTAGGCTCGTTCAAACGATTTATGTGAAAAACCAACACCAACGTGAAGATTACGACGAGCTTCTGCAATTATCGCATGTCATCCTTCTTGATAGGTGTTTGAGAGGAGAAGTGCAATTTCGTTTTCAGCTTCTGGGGCATTACACCATGCAACACCGCTCACCAACTTCTAGCAAAATCCTCAAAAATCAAATGACTCTCCGCATTTGGGATGAAAAAGTTTTAACAGATCTAATGTCAGCCTTTTTGCCTCTCTTTTCTATGGAATATGGTCATGAAGCTTGGTTGGACAAGAGAGAGCTCCAAACAATTATTTGACACTGTTCAACTAGTCAGCACTTAACATTTGCAACGTTGTTGTGCAGAATGCTGCCACAACCGCTTTCAAGAGACACCTGGTCTCTTTGAACCCGCGTTGATGTGATTTAATGCAAGGGCCACCTTGGTTACGAAGCTCAAATGTTCTGAAAAGAATATAGCATCAAACGGAATTGAATGCAAAATGTTGAACTTTGGAAATCCACTGGAATCATATAAGCCAGGCAGATTAAAGTAATAAATTAGGCCCACAGCGCAGAAAAGGGTATTGCTTTCATCCAGATATTCAACTCTTCTGTGACAAGAGTCGAGAATCGAAGACAATAGGCTACCTTTGTCAAGCCATTACGGAGCCATAAAAGTCTCTCTAGAGGAACATATCAATGAAGACTTGTTTTAATATTGTTCTCATTATCTATGAACTTACCAAACAGTTAACACTAAATAGTTATTTGCTTTTGGTCTTGTTTCAAAACACTTTTGAGTCATAGATGCAATATACTACATTACGACGAAATTTTCGAAGAAACAAAATTATTGTTCAAAATTGAGTCACCCCTAGATATTCTTCAAATGACACCAAAATTGGTTCAAATACTATCTGAAATGAATGGAACAAGAACACATGTGACCCAAATTGATTTTCGACATTTTGTCTTTTTGGACCACTCTAATATACATGTTATATTGGCCGCGTCTCACGTGACTCTGTGAAAGCGAGCGTGCGGACCACCGTTCGCTTCCCTAAGGTGGCTTATTTTTAAGAGATTTAAATCTCGGGCTAGCACGGTCCGTACACGGGGACCTAAATGGCGTGGCGCCCATTCAAACGGACAGAGATGGTGAAGGATCTCATCCGATAAATTCATTAAAAATTGAGCAGGGTCGCTATTTGTAATCCGAGTACATTTACATTTCAAGAAAACATTGCAAGTTCCAAGTGGGCCTCTGACATTGACGAGCACAGGATTCTTCTAGAGCACCCTAGGAAGGTTATTGGGTGTTATGGGCCATCTTTGCCTAATCAATGATAGCCTATAGTTCCCCGGAGTCAGTTGCTAATTACCGAATAACTTGATGAGTAAGCGACCGACTTAGTCGGTGGCATGCAAATCTCTAAACCAACGTATTTTCAACGCCGTTTCCCTTACGATAAGACTACATCTAAATCCACGATATTCTTTCCGTCGGCGCGGTCGCCGATTTGTAAGAGAGTAAACAATATGGACGCCCCAGATTGAGATAGAATAGAGCGCTAATCGGATTTCTACAATCTCAATTAGGCCTAACGTGCCTTAGCCATTTTCCACGCTGAGCATGTGAATAATAATAATAATAATAACAATGACGATTTCTATGGCGCCGTAACACAGCCATGCCGTTACAAGGGCGCCTCACATACTAAACTAAACAGCAGGATAGGCCTTGAGGAATAAATGAGTCTTGAGTCCAGATTTGAAGGAGTCAACTGAGCCAGCCGCTCGCAGAGCGGGAGGAAGACTGTTCCAGCATCTGGGGACGACCACCGAGAAAGCGCGGTCACCGAATTTGGTTTTCATCCGCCGTACGCGAAGATCGCTTTTGTCAAGCGATCTAAGTCGCAACCCGGAGGCGGAGGAGTGAGTCCCGATGCAGAAATCACGCACATAATCGGGCGCGGCTCCGTGGAGGAACTTGTACACAAGTAGACAGATCTTAAATTCAATTCTCTGTGGAACAGGCAGCCAGTGTAGAACATCGCGAAGTAACGGCATCACGTGATCGTATTTCGTCCGGTTGCACAGCAGTCTCGCAGCAGCATTGAGGACTGACTGCAGGCAAGTCAGAAGACTCATGGGCGAACCGACCAGCAGGCTGTTACAACGGTCAACCTGAGAGGTGACAAAGGTAGCGACGGCCGCCTTTGCAGCCTCGAAAGGCAGGGATCTGATGCAGCCCCTCAGGAGGCGGAGCTGAAAGACGGAAGCAGTATCCGACAGTTCGCGCCACGTGACGTCGCATCGAGAGGTCAGATTCAAGTATGACGCCAAGGTCACGGACAGCAGTTACGGGTCGGATCGAAGACCCGCAGACACTGAGTTCGCAGGTGTCGAGATGAGGACACCGTCTACTGGTCGTGCACCATAGGAAGTCCGTCTTCTTGGGGATTGAGACGGAGTCTGTTGGAGCGCATCCATTCGGCGATCCGCTCGACGCCCAACTCCATCCGTCGCCGCTGCTGTCCGTCGGTTGATGAGTGGCCCACGTGTAGAGCTGCGAGTCATCGGCGTAGAAATGTGATTTCAAGCTGAAACTGGCGGCAAGCTCACCAACGTCGGCCGTGTAGAGCAGGAACAGCAGCGGACCTAGCACAGAGCCCTGAGGGACGCCGCAGACGTCCCAAGACGTGAAACCAAGAAGCTGGATCGATTATGTCTTTTTGCCTAATAAGTATAAGTAGAAATGGGTTTGTCGGGAAAATTTCGGCGTAACTATAATCACCCTCACCCAAATCACCCTCACGACGCCTAGGCTAATTGATCTGACCCGAACCCACACGTCGGTCCCCGATACTATAGTTGCGCCATAATTTCATGCATAGGCCTAAGCGAATGTTGTAGGCCTATATATAAAAAAATTCGAGATCTTGATTTAATAGAAGTTGGATTGATTAACAGTTCTTGCTTAGGCCCATATAATAGCCTAGGCTAGACCCGCGCCTACTTCGGTTGATGAAAATTTTCTATAGGCCTAGCCTAATAAAATGGAAGTTGGATTGATGAAGGTCATCATGGATAGGTAGACTGCTTAATTAGGCATAGACCTATACTTACCAACGTACGTCAGGCCCACTGCATTGAAGACATCGATCGACCCTACTCATTTTTTTTATGAACCACTGCTGACCTGATATTGATTTTGGATATTTTTATATTTAGTTTTACAATAGGCCTATACTTTGGAGTTGATTGATGTTAACCTCAAAGACTGCAACTAAAAACGAAAATGACTAAGAAAGAACATAGGTCTAATAAACGACGAAAACGAAAAGAAAGAACCTAAGTAACTGACAACGTATAGAAAAGAAGGAACACAACTAAAAACGAAAACGAAGATAAAGCCCAGAGATGAAAACAAAAACGACTAAGAACATAAACGACCAAGGAAGAACATAAAAAACAATGAAAACGGAAAGAAAGAACATAACAACGAAAACGCAAACATGACTAAAAGCGAAAACGAAAAAGAAAGAACATGACTAGCCTAAAAGACGAAGCAATAAGAAAGACCATAATTAAAAGCAAAAACACTAAGAACAGAAACGATAAAGAAAGAGCGTAAAAAGCAATGAAAACGAGTGAGGAAGAACATAACTAGGAAAGAAAACGAAAAACAAACAAAGTAAGTAAGAGTCAAAACTAAAATTAAAGAACGTCGATAACAATGAAAACGACTGAAGGAGCACAACCAAGAACGAATAGACTAAGAACGAAAACGACAACGAACGAAGATAAATAATAACGAAGACGAAAGGGGAAGAACATATATAACTGAGAACGAAAAAAACCCGAACAAGACTAAGAGCGAAAACGAAAAGAAAGAACATAACGAAGAACGAAAATGACTAAGAACGTAGACGAAAAGGAAGAGTATAAGCAAGAACAAACACTATAAGAAAGAGCATAACTAACAACCAAAGCGAAAAGAAAGAACATAACTAACAACGAAGACGAAAAGAAAGAACATAACTATAGCAACGAAAACGAAAAGAAGGAGCACAATTAGCAACGAAAACGACTCAGAACGAACACGTCCAAGAAAGAGCATAATAAAGAACGAAAACGAAAAGATAGAATACAACTGACAAGGAAAACGTTAACAGTGCACATAACTATGAACGATATACGACTAAGAGTAAAAGTGAAAAAGAACGAAAACGGCCGAAAGAAACAGACCGAAGAACAAAACCGAAAAGAAACAACATAACTAAGAACGAAAAAGGAAAAAGAAAATAGCTAAAAATGAAAACAAAAGCAAGCAGAGACCGCTACAAAAAGGAAAACGACCAAGAACGAAACCGACCAAGAAAGAACATAATAAACATCGAAAATGAAAAGAAAGAACATAACAAACAACGAAACCGAAAAGAGGGAGAATAACTAAAAACTGAAAATGTCTAAAAATGAAAACGAATAAGAAATGACATAATAATGAACGAAAACGAAAAGAAAGAACAAAACAGAGAGCAAAAACGAAAAAGAGCTTAATTAACAAAAAGTACAAAAAAGCATAGACCTAACTAAAAAAATCGAAAATATCTCGAAAGACCATAGATAAAAGCGAAAACGAAAGGAAAGAACATAGCCAACTACGAAAGGAAAAGAAAGAGCACAACTAACAACGAAAATGACTCAGGACGAAAACGACATAGATAGAACATATTAAAGAACATGACGAACAAGAAAACCTATAAGAAAGCAGATAACTATGAACGAAAACGCCTAAGAACAAAAGTGAAAAGGAAAAAAAATGGCCGGGAAAAGGGGACCTAAGAACAAAACCAAAAAAAACAATGCAATAAAAACGAAAACGACCAAGAAAGAACGCAATAAACAACAAAAACGTAATAAAGAACATAACATAGATCTACAGCAAAAACGAAAAGAAGGAACTTAACTAAAAAAGCGAAAACGATTAAGCAAAACGAATAAGAAAGAACATAATAAAAAACAAAAACGAAAAGAAAGAAAAATAAAATAGCTGAAAATGAAAAAAAAGCAAGCAGAAACCGCTACAAAAAAGGAAAACGGCTAAAAACGAAACGATCAAGAAAAAACATGATAAACATCGAAAATGAAAAGAAAGAACATAACAAACAACAAAACCGAAAAAGAGCTTAAATGACATCGAATACAAAAAAAAGAACACGACTAAAAACAAAATCGAATAAAAAAAACATAAATAAAAGCGAAAACGACTAAGAAAGGACATCATTGATGTCAAAACAAAAGAGGAACGACATAGCTAAAACCGAAACCGAAGGGAAAGAACATAGACAAGAAAAAAAAGCCAAACAGCATAACTAAGAATACAAACAACGAAAAAGAATTTAAAAAATAAACCGAAAAGAAAGCAAATAACCAAGAAGTAAACGACTAAGAAAGAAGACAACTAAGAACGAAAACATAGTATATAGCTAAGAACGAAAACGAAAAGAACATAACTAAGTGCGAAGAAAACTAAGAACGAAAACGACTAAGGACGAAAACGACTTTGAAAGATTATCGCTTAGAACAAAAACGACTAAGAAAGATAACGACAAAGAAAGAACACGACAAAGAACGAAAACGAACAATATAACTAAGAACAAAAACGGGCAAGAACGAAAACAAAAAAAGCATGATGATGATGATGATGATGATGATGATGATGATGATGATGATGATGATGATGATGATGATGATGATGATGATGATGATGATGATGATGATGATGATGATGATGATGATGATGATGATGATGATGATGATGATGATGATGATGATGATGATGATGATGATGATGATGATGATGATGATGATGATGATGATGATGATGATGATGATGATGATGATGATGATGATGATGATGATGATGATGATGATGATGATGATGATGATGATGATGATGATGATGATGATGATGATGATGATGATGATGATGATGATGATGATGATGATGATGATGATGATGATGATGATGATGATGATGATTGATGATGATGATGATGATGCTGATGATGATGATTGTGATGGTGGTGATGATGATGATGATGATGATGATGATATATCATCATCATCATCATCATCATCATCATCATCATCATCATCATCATCATCATCATCATCATCATCATCATCATCATCATCATCATCATCATCATCATCATCATCATCATGATGATGATGCTGATGATGATGATTGTGATGGTGGTGATGATGATGATGATGATGATGATGATGACTCGACACAGTCATCATCATCATCATCATCATCATCATCATCATCATCATCATCATCATCATCATCATCACCATGATGATGATGATGATGATGATGACTCGACACAGTCATCATCATCATCATCATCATCATCATCATCATCATCATCATCATCACCATCATCATCATCATCATCATCATCATCATCATCATCATCATCATCATCATCATCATCATCATCATCATCATCATCATCATCATCATCATCATCATCATCATCATCATCATCATCATCATCATCATCATCATCATCATCATCATCATCATGATGATGCTGATGATGATGATTGTGATGGTGGTGATGATGATGATGATGATGATGATGATGACTCGACACAGTCATCATCATCATCATCATCATCATCATCATCATCATCATCATCATCATCACCATCATCATCATCATCATCATCATCATCATCATCATCATCATCATCATCATCATCATCATCATCATCATCATCATCATCATCATCATCATCATCATGTTCATTGGTCGTTCAAATCGTATTAGCTTTGACTGAGCTGGGAACTTCTCTGAGTATAGATCTTTTGAAGGGGCACTTTATAAGTTATCAGAATGAACGAATGAATGCATGGTAGCTTATATTCTAGGCCAGCGTTTCCCAAACTTTTTATGGCACGGAACCTTTCGTGTCCTAATATTTTCTTGCGGAACCCCAATATCAACTAGACGAACTGAAACATGCATAGCGCCTAGGAAGCATACTAATATGGGTTACATAGCGACATGGGCGGACGGATGCGTGAAAGTTCAAAACACTATTGTAGAAATTTTATTTCTCTTATCTTAAAAATTAAGCTGAACTGCTTTGAAAATCACGACTAGTGTATCACAATACTGAGAGTAGCGCATATTATGAAGTCTAGAACAGCCATGTTTGTTCTTCCTATGCATTTTTCTACTATTGGTTTAACATTCTGGATTTTATTGTCAGCTGTAGTAGGCCTATCATTTAAATCAAAAAGTGCGGCCTAGAACCCAAGCTTCCGATACAGTCACTGAATTTTGGTAAATTTTTAAACCAATTAATTAATAAAATTATTATTTGTCACAACTGCGCAGTACGATATTTTGACTTGTCGGTACTTCTTAAGCTGTCGCGTTTAAGCCTATAATCGTGCTCAGAATAATAGCCTCAGATTAGCCTCGGTCGGGATAACGACAACAAAGATGGCTGAGTTCCTGTTCAGATTTACAGCTCTGACCTATGTACGTCTCAGCAGTGATCGATGTCTATAACTTGTAACTGGATTTCTAGTGGGCAATGGGCGAGTACAAAACACGAAAGTCGATTGACTGTAGTTTCAAACTTTCAGTGCATTTTCACAAACATTTCGATAATTTTACAACTTTTCGCGGAACCCCTGCGCTCGCCCCGCGGAACCCTTGGGTTCCGCGGAACCCACTTTGAGAAACGCTGTTCTAGGCTACTATAATTACTTAACTGCTATCCACGTCCAATGTAGATAGGCCTACTGCCAATATTATCATCGCATCACGATTATTCATCTTGGTCCGTGCAAAAGCGTCAATGACCTTAAAATAATAGCCCGTTCAAACGGTCAGCAGGCTTTGGTGAAGGATCTCACGCGACGATCAATTCATTGAAAAACGAGCGACGTCGATCGACGATAATATCACAGGATATTAATAATTATAGAATAATAATAATTATAGGCCTACCGTCGCTATAATCAAGTACATTTTCATCTTGATAATTATATTCTCAGCCAACTCTTAAAACAATGCGTTGCCATTGACGACCGTCGGTCCGTCACGTGGTCTAAAAGGCTATCGGTGAAATTGTTAAAGACGCCGAGAAAGATGAGGAAATTCATATAAATTAGGCTACTTTGTTTCCTGAACGGGTTTTCTTCAACGGATGTGATCTTCGAAGTCACAGACTGTTGATCCAAAGAAAGATGTAGAAATCGAACGCTGACGGTTACGGAAACAACTAAATTTCCGCCATTTTATGAAGTTTAGACGAATATGTCTTCATCGACTCTTCGAAGACTGATATGATCAGCTGATGACGTCATAACTCTCATTGTTTTATTTGTAACCGGACTCATTGTTTTATTTGTAGTTTAACTTTTCTGTAGCGCCATCTCAGGGAGGCTCAAAGTTTCAAGGGCTGCGGTAATGTTACCAAGTGGCAAATTATTAATATTGATTTATTATTGTTATTAATTATTATCAATATTATTTTTTGTAGCTAAAGGTAGAAAGGATTCACAGGCTCTAAGAGATTAAAGCTGAGTTTCGTCTTTCTCTCTGATAATTTTTCCTCATCTTTCTCTTCCTTTTCTCTCACTGGGAGCGCTTCTGAAAGGCTTTTGCTGAAAGAAGCGCTTTAAAATGGTCGTATGCAATAGAATATTATTATCATCACCATTTTTATCATTATTATTATTAGCCTACTATTATCATTTTTATTAGGCTATTTATTGCTATTATTATTATGCCGTTCCAGCTGCGCTTACAATCCTGGGGGAACGAAGTATAGGCTATCTCAGAGCATAAAAATTATTGTTATTATCAATAATCATCATCATCATCATCATCATCATCATCATCATCATCATCATCATCATCATCATCATCATCATCATCATCACCATCACCATCACCATCATCATCATCATCATCACCATCACCATCACCATCATCATCATCATCATCATCATCATCATCATCCAAAAAGGTCATCAGAAAATTCGATGACAGAAAAGGTCATCAGAACAGTCGAAGAAAAAATACGCCTATGCGTTCTAATCTTGGGCAATCGTATACAATGTACGTGTAGCCTACTCACCTCAAATTTTACCAGCGCAGTTCTGTACTGATAAGCCATTATATGCGTCAGGTTATGCGTATGGACATAATCGTTATCGAGGTTGCAATAAATGATTAGATTAGGATATCGTTGTCCACACATGTCATTTCACATCAGTTCTGTCCACAATATTATATCAAGGGTCCACTGCATCGTTAGGGTGTAGGACTGACAACCGAAAAGCTGGGTTGAAAATCCTGACAGGGAAGACATTTCTTAGAGATTTTACTCCACCTACGACACCTGCACTGGCCAATTCAGCCGTAGTCTAATGAGAACATGGACCGACGCTGCACTAGCTGTCTTTGGGAGTCCGTGGGACGATGCCGCCCCACTGAGATCACAATTAAGCCGATGCCAAGAAAACGAAGTCGCTGCCCTTTCTCACCCATGCATTGCTGCTTTGCAAGCCAGGCCTTAAGCTGTATGGTGTGAGGACATGATGCTATTCTGTTCTGCCAGCATATAGGTAATTAATCAGACAGATGATAACAGCAGTGCTTAAAGTGTAAAAAGAAGTGCCTGGAGGCCCTCCCCTTTTCAGTGTGTGCTGGCCAAATAAGTGGCAGGACGGCATTCAGATTTGAAAATAAGTGTATGGACGCCGTCCATGACCGTCCTGCCATACTTTAAGCCCTGAATATTGGCAAACCCTATAATTGGCAGGCAAGGACGATGAATGTAGACCACGCAAAAATAACTTATATGCAGGTCCATATGTGAGTCAGTGGTGGATCGAGAAGGTTTCGAAGGGGGAGGCAAAAAATTTCGGTCTTGAGCAGGGATAAATTTAATCTTTAGTCGCCTGAAAATCTGATGACCGTTTTTTAGTCGTCTGTCCGATTCTCACGAAAAATAGGCTATACCATTTTTATCCGCCCCAAAAAAGTTGACCACCCTTTTTGAAGTAACTTGCATAAATGTAACATAGATTGGCCAGCCTATATAGGAGGCTAGGCCTATAAGCATTGTTATTAACAAAATACAAAGTTTAGCTTCTGCTCGTTTACGCTCAGAACTCAGATCAATAGTTCTGCGTCAAGAGCAGGGTCTCCGTAAAAGCCTTATGTCGTCTTTGCAGTGTCTGTGTATCATAGGTTGCCTGAAAACTGTTTTATAGGCAATAGAAAATGAAATCATAGTATTGAAACGAAGAACTTACGAAACCTATGAAAATGATGTCAATATTATAAGATAAAGAAAATAACTCAAGAAAGGATCTTAACCATGGACGAGGAAAGATTTTGGAGGATTTATTCTTGTCGGGTTCATCCCGGTCAAACAGCGAAAATTAAGGTTTTCGCTCCAACCCTGGCCCCATGGTGGTAGAGGTTGCCAACCCCCATGCCCAGATCAACAAAGTAGTGAATGTTTGGAGTGAAAAGGTGAAAAACTGTGGAAATGCATCCCGGTCAAACAGAAATTCATAGCGAAAATGAGGATTTTCGCCTCCCCCACCCTGACCCCACGGTGGTAGAGAGTTTCCAACCCATCCACGGGGTGTCCCATGCCCAGACCGACGGAGTAGTGAAGTTCCACGGAGGGTTCCTCCAGGTCGAATTCACCTCAAGCCGCCGCGTAGAGACCTTGAACAACTCCCTCAATTGCAATTGATCTTGTGCTTCGGCGTGAAACTCCGATACAGAGTCCGCGCTGTAGTCGGGTACGCCTCTGGGCTGGTATGCACAGGACACAGCATAAGGTAATCACATATAGTGCCTAAACGCTGCTTTGCAATTCCCGATATAGCCATTGGAATGTATCCATATGCACGAGAAAAAATAGCAGCGAGAATAACTAATCTACACATTCCTTGCACCCGACGATGCATGACGCTTGCTCTTCCCCCCAATTCAATGGGTTATAGCTGAGCGCGCATGCGTGAAAGATATTTATATGCGGTCGGTGCAGCGTGGGGTAAACAGATTCAGACCTAAAGACGGGCCCCAGGGAAATGTCGACGGCTGCCTATTGTTCGCGCTGTCCAGCTAACGTCGGCCGTCTATTGTTCACAATGGGAGTAGCCGGCGTACTCCTTCCTCGGAATTGGAATAACGTTATACCTAGTTTTATTCGCTAATCTCAAGCCGTGCATACGGAAATAACCCAGTATTCCTGTATAGGCCAGATTTAAGCCAAATATACGAGTTATACCCTCATGTGCATACGGGCCCTGGGTAGCAAGCTTGAAAGGGCGATATAGCAAATGCGAGAAAGAAATATATATATATATATATACACTGTGAGCCATAAAAAACCGTGCCACTTTATTTTTAGCTATATCTCTGTCATTTCTTTATCGATATGTACACTTTTTGCATCATTTTAAACAGGAATAAATACTCTAAAGAGCAGAAATAAACATTATTGATTTCATCCTACACGTATGTTAAACTTGTCTTGCGAAACTGAAGACACTAAAAAACACACGAGAATCGATCAATGCTGCATTTTTACTACTTAAATGCAAACAATTCTGCAGCGCCTTTATTTGTTTTAAGTTTGTGTTCAAAATTACTTCCTTTTTCACGTACACATTTTGCCATTGAAGAAAATGAAACCGACATCCGATACTGAGAAACGCTGCAGCAATTGTCTAGCTCGTACCAAACGAGATTGACGATTCGCGGTGGTCAGTTCCCTAGCCCGTCGTCTTTTTAAGCATTTAAGTTCCAAATCCTTATGAATAACGCGTCTGACCGTCGTTTGTGTAAGATTCAGCTCTCTCGCGATTTGTCTGGTTGAAAGATGTGTTTTAGGCTTGTCTTCCTGGCTCTGAACCAATTCATTGACAGCGGTGATATTATCTTCAGTTCGCGACGAATTTGGCCGACCACTTCCCGCAGCGCGTTCAACTGAACCGAGGAGTTCTCAACTTTCGCAGAAAGTCATCTAATGTTCTTCTTTTCCAATTCTTGTTCGGAAACTCTTTAATTAATCGTCTAGAAGAATAATTTTTGCATTCCCGCAGATTTTTAATTAAAATTTTATCCTCATAGCTCAACATTTTAAAATTTTAACTCAAATTTTCAACCATCAACTTTATTTACATTATGCTGCGAAACGGATATGACGTCATCGCGCAAGTAAATAAGTAAATCGTAGAGATTTAATTTTTCTTTCAAACGACACAAAAAGATATAAAATTGTTAAAATACCGACCGAGATATAGCTAAAAATAAATTGGCACGGTTTTTTATGGCTCACAGTGTATATATATATAAACCAGCATTGCACTTCAAACATAACAGGCATTATCTGAAAATGATCATATTGCTATCACCGTGATATATCTAACACATTCAGCTTCACACACTAGGTTGATAAGCGAGTAGTAGAGAGAATGATGGTTCCAGGACATCGTATCAGTGGTTCTCGACCGCTGCAAGACTCTGAAGATCCGTTGACGCGGCTATTAACACGAGAGACTATCGCTGTAGGCTGTAGCATTGCTGTCATGCATGCATTCGAGTCCGTTAAAGACTAAGAAAAATATTCACAACAACAAGCTGAGGCACTGTGATTGAAAGGTCAATATCGTTCGTGATAATTATCGGCCGAACACCATTTTGAATTGATCAGAATACAGGACGCTGTCTGTGTTGCAGAGTGCACTCTAAGCAGATATCTCGAAGCGGCGCTATATAAATTCTCAGACTGAAGATGAATGAACACGGCTGTCTTGATTCTGAACTTGAATCAGATAGATGTTCCGTAGAAAACCTTCCAAACAGCTCTATGGGATCTATTCACTAGCTCGTCACAATTGTGTCACGCACCATTAGGCCTACCAGTTTTCGGCTAGCAGTTGAAAATAGGCCTACCTTTTAATTCAGAACAGAATCAAATTATTCTTATAGCCTGTAATGATTGCTGCTTAATTGTTTCACGTTATATAGCAGGCCTTTTCCATTAAATAAATGTCAGAGCGAAACTTGCTCGATGACGGTTTTTGATTACTGATGTTGGAATGGCGAAAGAAATTAGAGGAGGAACCTGCAGTCAAACATTTTAAAGCTTATTCGAAAATAATGGAATCTCAAATTTAGCCATAATTATATGATCACATGTGCAACATCTGTATTTGAATCATCTCCCAGCCATATCTCTGTTAACTGTAGATGCAATGATGTACACGGCACTACTGTTAACTTTATTCTCACAAGAACCGGTGGGTCTGAACAGTCTGTTCCCCACGCCAGTCCAGAACCCTCACTCTACCAACTACTTGCGTTGCACGGAAGTTTCGATATAATATTATATAAAAGCAGAAGGAACGTTCAGAACTCAAGGTGATAGACTCAGATAGAGCCTTGACAACAGTACTGCTGAGGCAAAATGGCTTCCCGTATGGTGATGGTAATTGTCTTCATCGGAAGCTTAGTAGCAGGTGCTTATTGCTTTACAACTACTTTCGTTATGGCGGTAGGCCTACAAGATTTGATTTCAGAATCCGTAAATTAAATATCATTGCCATTACATTGATACATTGGGCGATTGGCTTTGGATCGATGGTGATTCGTCTTCTGTTCTCAAGTCAACATCGTTTCGACCGCATGGTGAGACAGTTGCCGCCTTTGCCATTCGTCTTGTACCATAACATTCGTTTGACACATTGTGCACTTGCACGATCTTAATGCACATACAGACTTATAATGTGATATCTTGTTGACTGTAGGAACTCAAGCTCTGCCGGAAGCCAGACTTCAACCGCCACAGGACGCCATGTTAGTATAATAGTTAAGAGGTTCTAATACGAAAGCAGTTTGTCTATAGTTGGTTTAGACTTAGGTCTATGATGCTGCACATCCAGAATATTTAATAATTGACCTTAACTACCACTGAATAGGCGATTATAGGCCTACTGCATAGTAAGACAATTAAGAACCTGATTACTGATGCCCAACAATTAAGTAGGCAAATACATCCTCACACGGACTCAGGGCCAGATTAACAATTGTGGAGGCCCTATTCGGTCACACTGTGGGTCCCAAACTTATAGAATCACGACAAACGGACACACAAAACGTGTCATATTCTTTGAATCAAAAGTAGTCTATTCGCTCCTTTGTTTTTTTGCAATATCAATTATGTCTTTTAACATTACAGTCTTGTGATAAAGTATATTAGAATGATTCATAGTCAGACAATTTTGTAGAGCCAGGGCATGGCAATTAGCAAAGGCACTCGTAGAAGTTAACAGTGTAGAGCGATTTATGCCCCAAATAAATTCTTGACAGGCTTGGAAATAATTCTGGTAGTCTTGTAGCATCATGCAGGACAACGACCAGAGCAAAGGGTTTTTACAAGGGCATTTGTCCTGATTTGCCCTGCTGCTGTAGTGCCGCCAATGATTACAAATACCAAAGAGTGCATAGGCTACTACACTGTGTAGGCCTTCACAATAATTATAATGACGCCATTTGATATAGGCCTATAATGCGTCGCATAGCATTTAAGTTCCGATCGGGTGAGGTATTAAGTGTTTAATAGGCAATTAATTAAAACTGATAACTCTTGTCATCATTTATGGCTGATTTTAATAACAATCAGCCTTGTATTGGAAAATCCAATAATGTGCAAAGGTTGTAGGCCCTATAGTATGGTAAAATTATTGGAATACTTTGGCAATGACAATTATAATAATAAAACGTGGAAACAATCTCAGAATAAATCATTATTAACAATGATGAAAAATATTCCCATTGCATGTTTGGGGCCCCTAAAGTGTGAGGTTCCTGTTCGGTTGAACATGTTGAACATGCCTTAATCCGGCCCTGCACAAACTATATATTTAATAATGATAGTGATAATAAATAACAAATAATAATAATGATAATGATTATAATGATAATGATAATGATAATGATAATGATAATGATAATGATAACGATAATGATAATGATGATGATAATAATAATAATAATAATAATAATAATAATAATAATAATAATAATCTGCTTCTCTTGCTTCTCTTCCACATTGCCTTTGTAACAATGCTATATAATCTGACAGTTGTATAATAATAATAATAATAATAATAATAATAATAATAATAATAATAATAATAATAATAATAATAATAATAATAATAATAATAATAATAATAATAATAATAATAATAATAATAATAATAATGACCATTTTAATGCAATGTCTCAATGCCATTTCATTCCAATACACCTTTGCTTTTGCTCCGCCTGATCTCGAAGAGTTCTAGCCGTCCCATAATGCATCTTTACGTCTCCGGATAATTTTTTTAATCCCTCGATTAATTAAACCCGACGACTGTTTAAAATTAAAAAGATAAGCCGCAGCAGCAGCAGCATGAGCAGGGTGTCGTGGTGCAGGACTTGAACAAAAGAAAACGAAAGCTGTGCACGTGATTCGTCGTTAAACTGTGTTTTGTCTTTGTCTAGTATTCCAGCGAAGCCTCCGACAGATGACGTCAGTCCTCGAGCGGAGTTCAAATACCTGTGGCTGGCAGAAGATGGCGGCATTCACAACGACGAAGCTGCAGGGAGATTGGAAGTGGCAGCCACTCTATCCATCACCTCAGAAGAACATCAAGTGGTATAAAACTCAATTCACTGATCTCAATTCATCTCGTCTAATCTTATAGCACCACTCAAATTAGCCTACCTTAATTTCGTGGGTCGGCAATTCACTTAGCATCTTCTTCCAAATCACAGTTTATAGAGTCTTATAACTTTGCCCCTCCAACATGGATAAGCCGATTTATGTAGCCTATAGTAGAGGCTATGCGGTATATAAATACACGAACCATACATAACTTTTCATTCATCTTGAAAGACTCATTTTGCTATCTGTGCCATTTTAATCGCAAATTTTAGTCAAATTGCGATGAAAATGATATAGTCAAATGCTCTCTCCAACTATTTAAAAACTGTCGTCTTCCTACGACTCACTTAATAATAATATGGCCAATAGAGTAAAGACCTAGGCCCTGTGTACAGAAGGACCCAGTTGCAATGGACAAATAAATAAATATAAATAAATAAATATATCAGTGTAAAACTGTGGCAAAGAAGAGCAAAACTTGCTCTGGTGCTGCTATCAGAACAGAATTCCTCGCACCGCTCGGTTTGCCAACTAAAATCTGTTTGGCACTTGAGACACTATTACATGTTTATGAAACGCTGTTATAATGAGTGCCTTGCCATGCATGGGTTGTCTGCCGATGTCTGAGTTAGTTAGTCAGCGCCGACAGTGACTTGTGAAGTGAGCAGAGTATAAGCCTAGGCCTATATATATATTTCCCGGCCATTGTGAGTTCATGTCGTGCAATGTCGTCGTCGTCTTCATTCCACAGGGAGCGTTTATCATAAAGCAGATGACTCAGCACATGCCGTCACAAATCTTTAATAATCTGGCCAATCAGGCGTCAGTTGGTCTCTTCACCTCCGCAGAATCAACGACCATCTTCCCAGAGTACGAGCACCTCAAAGATCGTCCAGAATGCGCAGGTCAGTCAGTCGGTCGGTCACTCAGCAGTGCTTAATCCAGACATCTCCAGGGGATGTTCCCCGGGAAATGACCCCCTTCGGAAAAATGGACAAAATGATACTAGTTCTTAGTTGCTGTTTAAATTATCGTATTGCAAGAACTGTTTTATACTAGGCCTCTACCGCGATATTATCTAAGCTTATAGTCTGATACGAATATAGCCTATAAGTAATTGCAGTAGATTTATAATGTAGAACTGCAGATCTAATCTGTCCATCGTATACCCCCGCATCATGTCCATCTTACCCCCGCATCATGTCCATCTTACCCCGCATCATGTCCATCTTACCCCCGCTTCATGTCCGTCTTACCCCAAATGGTGTAAGATAGACGTCACATAACCTGAGGACGTCACACCTGAACTCATAGGCTATTGCAAGAATATGTTCAATCAGAAAAGACTTTTATTGCTGGTTAACCATATTGTGATACTGGCATACAAAAAATGCTTCAAAAACATGTTAAAAGTTGACAAGACATTGTCATTATTGATCAAACAGTGCTTTAGTTGTCCAACTTAATTACCTCTGCCCCCTATTATATAGAGTCGTGAATGCGGTAACGGACAGACGAGTGCATTGAATTGAAAATGGCTGCTATTCTCTCTCTCTCTCTTGAATGCACATAATCACACATATATAATTATATATATTTTATATATAGGAACATGCGCTGGTGCTTGTTCGGACACGTGCACTGGTGATGGTCGCAAGTACGACAGTCTGGCTGGTCTCGGTGGAATCCGTGCAACTTGTCTCGATGACAACTTCATGTGCACTCCTGCTGATCCATACGGCAACACGTACAGTGTCTTAGCGCACGAGTTCGGTCATACCATTCACATGTATGGATTGCCAGGAGTTTCAGACTATTATGACAGAGTAAGAGACTCCACTTAACCTATAATTATAGGCCTAGTCTTTGCTGTCATCAGTTCGCCTACATGGAATCATGAATGCGTATAAGGCCTACAGGCGATTTAAATCGTTATATAGATAATAATATAGTGCAGATACGCCACATATAGGCCTACATGTATATGCCGCTAATGTTGTGATGATATTGATAATTGAGCGTTTTCAGGAGGCGATTCGATGACCTTTTGCCATGTCACTTACCTACGAAGGCAAGTGACGCAGCGCGAGTGAAAGGTAAATCATAATTGTCACATAATTATGTGCTTCGATATAATATTTATGCATCTGCCACTCAGATCTATTTTGTTAAATGAACGAATTATTACATAACAGACCTGCACAGCAATAGTCCTTTAAGTCGAAGACGTCTAACATAAACTGTCTGAGCACTGTTAATTGCTATGGTCTGCAGGTCTGGTATGCCTATCAGAATGCACGTGCCAATCAGATCTGGGACTTAAGCTCCTACGCCATGTCGAATGAACTGGAATACTTCGCAGAGGGAGCGGGAGTCTTCTTCAACACCAACAGACATTGGAGCAGCTCCGGAGGAATGAACAGGTTAAACACCCACCCACACACACACACGCACACACACGCACACACACTCATACACACTCATACACACATGCACGTACGTCGTACGCATAGGCCTACATATTGAGCCCCTATACACACACAAGGAAGAGAGGGATAGAAAGACATGCACACGTTTCAGACACAAGACATAAACAGCCACATAGGCTTAAGCATCACCACACACACATGTAATGACCTGCGTAAAAACTTGCAGACACAGATGGAAACCAATCCTATGAAAGCAATTTTATCATTCAGCTGCAGCAACAATGTTTATATTGATTAATTATCATCGTATAGGCCAATAGTTAAATGATTCTGCTATATCATAATCGATTGCAGGAGTGGCAAGACCATCCAGTGAGTCTTGTTTCATGACAGTTCGTTTAAGACTTTAAGTAGTCTAGGTTTATGCTTACATGTAGATTCCGTCGTCATGAGGAAAATAAATGTTATCATTTATAGGTCTACTTGTTTACATTTTCATTAAAATCGTACAAAGCATAATTTATCAGAAGAAAGTTTCATTTATCGGAAGAGCAAAAATGATAAGTTGTGCAATATTCATGTGCCTAAAGTTTAGGACCTAAACTAATTGTTGCTACGTTTCACATTCTTATGCTATTAGGCCATAGGCTATATGTAAAAACTTTGTATAACAACCCAGCCTGCATTGGACTCTAAAAGTCGCCGGGCCTATATATACGTGTATTTGCCCCTACTCTCCCTCTCGGCAAGCTATGATCATTGTTAGATTTGCGCTTCTTTCCATCCTTCTGAAGCAAACTGCCTCTGCTACTGCTGCTGTTGCAGTATAAGATGTAAACGTGCTGACTGTTGCTATTCTTTAGTTGCGGACGTCCTCCTGGTGAGTTTTGTCAGTCGGAGGCCGAAGGGAGGGATTGGCTTGCGACGATGGACCCACAGCTATTCGACGTTCTGTCCTTCACCTTCACCGAATACCAGCCGTCTCTTACAGGAGGACTTGACGTCTGTGTCGTCTGATCTGCATCAAGGGAAGGAGGGAAGGAAAGAAGGAAAGAAGGAAAGAAGGAAGGAAGGAAGGAGGGAAGGAAGGAAGGAAGGAGGGAAGGAAGGAGGGAAGGAGGGAAGGAGGGAGTGGTGCAGTCTACTGATGACCTCTCGTGTCCTCTACGCCAATTACATCTTCAACGAATGACGTCAAATCACATTGATTCACAATATTTATTATGTTTACATATCACAACCATTAAGTTCTACTAAATCGTATTAGCCTACACTATTAATTTAATCATATCGAATTACATTGAGGTGATTGATTAAATTATATTACTGATTAAAATACATTATTCAGTGTTCGCTTAATCATTAAATCTCAAGTTTGCACAGCCGCAACTTAAGTTCTAGAATGGACTACAGTTTGTCGACCCCTATTTAGGCTATACGGAGCCAATCGGAAACCATCGGTTTGCCAACAGAACCTGGCAACTTGACATCAGTTCTGTTCCTGTGTGTAATCCTGTAGAGGAGGCGAGGTATAAAGGATCGATCTTAAGTGGCGAAGTGTGCCTGAGTATGAAGACTATAGCCTACATTTTGCGACGTGACTCTGGCCAATGTCTTAGTAACAATCAAGATATATCTTCATCTAAATTATGAAATTACATGAACGTAAAGAAATTACAAAATTATTATTATCATCTCGAGGTTATGTGGTGATATTGATCTAGACGTCGCATATATCCTACATCAGCTCTACATCATCGTTGATTGTATCGGCTGACGTAGAAAACCCAGGAACCTTAGCAGACGAGCAAGAATTCAATTTCATTAGCCTAATAATCCAATCACTTAATGGTAAATAAGAGGAGCTGGTTCTTGTGGCTCCTATGCCCAATTCTGTTAAGTCAAACACTCGCCAGAAGTAGGCTATCTAAAGTTCACTTTTCTCATGACATCCGCGCTTCAAAACAACGCTGCTTGCTATGCTACACCAAACAGATAGTCACGAAGTAATTGCACAAGCAAGGAGCACTTCAAGAAAGTCGCGTCAGATGTTGTTTCATGACTACACAATTAGCACAAAATGCTTTTTTGTTTTGTTTATTTCGTCCTAATCTCGGTCGAAATGACCGGTTTACCCGGGACCCGTTAACCTCTCCTGGACCCAGTGTAAAGGCTTTAAGTCACTCTTCATGTAATCTTGAATCGATTTCACATTACCCCGGGTATAGTCTAAAGCTGACTTCATATTACCTGTGCACTGCTCACATTACGCCTCTCTGATTTAAAAACAATAAATTCTGATGCTCACAGCTCATAGAAGGCTATAGGTAGTATTATCCTTACATTTATTGAACAAAACACGCGAAACAAGATTGAAAGTTAGTCTCTAAATACCTGGAAAATTAAGAATTTCACAAAAATGCAAATTATATTAAAATCACTAATAGGCCTACACTAGACCAAAGTGCACAACATAACAACGCACCCTAAACCCTTAAACTCTTTGCTCAACCCTTAAAATATCAAAATAAACACGAATAAGTAAACGCCTGGAAGAGTTTCCTTAAACGCAGACGGTAGCCTGAATGAAATCGATTGTATTGTATATTATAGGCTACAAATTTATATAGCGCCTCTCGCAGTGCATGCTCATCAGAATCGGTCAGAGGCGCGATGTCGTGTAACATTATGTAGCCCATATGTACGTACAAGCTATCTCTTCTATCTCCAACCTTTAGCACCTGCATGTACTAGCCAGACAATGTCCTGCGCATCCTTGATCGGATGTTGTGATGGTGAAGATGGCAAAGCACGAGAACTACGAGCACCTGAGCTGAGAAGAAGAAGCAGAAGTACCTGATGCATGGCTGCTGACCGTCGCTCTACTTCCACTGTACACATTCCACTATATAATTAATTACGTTGATGACGATACATGATTAGTCCGATGGATCGTACCTCACCCACCTCCAAATGCCATTATATGGTCACTTGTAGTCGACAGCACATTGTCGATAAATCCAAGTTTCATATTAAGTTCTTTCATATCAACGCCGATTATTTTTTCCACTCTTGTGAATTAGAGACTTGTTGAAATGGAAGGAGAGCCATGTTCAGTTGGACCGGATGGGCTTCCGTCATGGCTCCTTTCAAGCATGGCTCATCTTTTGTCAGCACTAGGGTGGTTCCATCGACAATGGCAACTTTTGAAGTTGTTTCTTCATTATTCTCCAACCCACCATTTGGTGATACAACTTATAGAGACTCTTTATCCAAAATATTTTCAGATTCCAGACGTATTTAGGACTGGCGCGAACCAGTTGAAGTTTAGATGATTGCGCATAAGTAGATAGATTAAGACTATTCTGGGACATTCAACCCAAATCATGGTTCAACTTTTCCAAATCACCCATAACCATGGTTCAAAAATGTGTCGACTCATAACCATGGTTCAAAAATATGTCCATCCATAACCATGGTTCAAAAATATGTCGACCCATAACCATGGTTCAAAAATATACCTACCCATAACCATGGTTCAACTTTTTCCAACACACAAATTTATTTTTTTTCTTACTATATAAAATAACAAAAAAAATATTTTCTTGTGATCCGTCATACACCAACCCAAACCATGGTTCAAAAATTTGTCAACCCAAACCATGGTTAAAAAAATATGCCGACTCATCAAAAAATTTGCCACCCCATATCCACCCCAGCACGCGCCTATGACTCATCATGCGGGGAATTTCCAGTAGTTTCGAATTTAGGGCGGGCGGGGAAATAACCATCATCACATGTCCACCAAGTCTTTATTATCCACCCACGAATTAAAAGACTCTGGGTATCCTAACCACTTCACGAGCGATTTCTTTCCACGTTTCCTGATAATCTTTTCTATTCTAAATATTTCTTGAGTCGTTTTCTGTAGCTCCTGTTCATAAAAACTCCCCTGTATTTCCTCACCATTAGAATCAGTAATCTTATAAGTTGGAGGAACCGTGTATTGAATCTGGGATACTGTAAATACCTCCTCAGTCCATCTAGGTGTGTATCCCTTCTCAAAAATATTCTTCTTCTTAGTTATTCTGACCTTATCACCAATTGAAAACTTTGGTACAATAGGCTCTGAAATCTCTTTACCGTTTAAATTCATAAATACGGCCCTTTCATTCACTTTCATACTAGCCTTAACGGGTGTCATTTTAATGGAAGAATGCCTTGTATTATTATAATTGTTAACCATTTCATCTAATATATCGATGTATCTTCTCGTTGAATTAGCGGTAAAGTACTTAAACATTTTATCTTTCATCGTTCTGTTCCATCTCTCGACGACGCAAGATTTTTCTTCATTCTCAGTAGAGTACAACTCAACCAAATTCTTTACATCTTTGTTATAAAATTCTTTCCCTTTATCAACCCATAATTTAACAGGCTTCCTCCCACCCTCGAGTATCTTCACAAAACCACTAGCTGTAGATTTCCCACTCTTATCATTCAATGGCACAATCCAGCCGAACTTTGAAAACACATCTATAACGGTTAATAGGTATTTCACCCCATTATTATCTTTAGCAAATGCCTGCATATCTACAAGATCAGCGGCCCATATCTCATCTATCCCATTAACAATCACCTTTCTCTTTCTAAAATGTTTAACCACTGGTCTATGCAGTTCATTCGCCAGCGTATCCGTCCACTTTAGCGTTTTTTCTTCCTCCCCGCGACTTTGCCGTTTTTTGAAGGTAAACCCAAACCAAGGCTCGTTTTAGCTGACAAGATTGGTTTAACGATTGCCCTCTCTACACGCTCCCGCAAGCTCGGATTAGGAATGTTGTTCAAATCATTAATCATCACTCTATCTGCGATATTCCTAGAAGCCGTATCGGTGTGTTGATCGTAAGCTAAATCATGGTGATAAGCGGCGTTATCTACCCTATCCACAGGTTTACTCCACTCTTTGTAAGTCCCGTCAGGATTCAGTCTCAAATCTAGCCTAGTACCGGGACCGAGAAACTGATGACCTGGTAAATGCATCTCGCCAGGGAACTTAGCCCAAGGTAGCTTAATGTTACTAGTAGCTGCATTCAACGAACTAACTAAATCTCCACCTTTCTTAACTCCTTTTACGAATTGAGTTTTAGTTTTCCCGCATACAACGCAAACGCCCCTAAGCATGGATCTCCCGTTATTAGCTACGGCGTTCTGCACATCTCTCGTTTCAGTCTGTTTTTTACATTTTACGCAATACATCTCGCTTTTTTAATACATAAATAAAATGGAAATCAAAGATATGAGTTGGGTATCTGCGTTATCGAAAAGATCTAATAATCCTTTGCTACCCAAAAGTATACGGGGGTTGATAATCGGAAAGTCCGGCTGTGGCAAAACGACGCTTATTCTGAATCTATTGCTCAGACCAGACTGGTTGGACTATAATAACCTCCAGGTATTCGGTAAATCTCTGTTTCAACCGGAATATCGCATTATTAAAAAGGCATTCGAAGAAAAATTACCAAAAGAATCGATCGTTAGATTATTCGAGCAGCAGGAGGAAATCGCTAGACAAAATATATCACCAGCCCTTGTTATGGAAGAAATGGCAAAAATCTCAAAAGCCAAGTCTGATATAATTGCCAAGTTTTTTGAAAACGCCGAAGATGTACCGGACCCGAGAGACTTGAGAAGCGAAAAGAAGAATCTGATGATTTTTGACGATTTACAATTGGAAAAACAAAACAAGTGCGAAACATATTATATTCGGGGAAGGCATAGTGATGTGGACTGTTTTTACCTCGCACAGAATTATTTCAAAATACCTCGGCAAACGATCAGAGAGAATGCAAACTTTATTTGTCTGTTCAATCAGGACCAGCAAAATATCGACTACATTTACAGAGATCATGCTAGTACGGACATGCGCAGAGAGGAATTTAGAAAACTATGCAAAACGGTGTGGGACCAACCTCACGGATTCCTTGTCATCGACCACAGTAGCAAAAAGTACAATGGCAAATACCGCTGCGGATTCGATCAATTTTATGTAATCGAGGATCCGCTGTAGTAAAATTTAATCTAATCAAAATGGAATCATCGCTTCTCAAAAAGATAGCCGATAATACGGAAAAGACGGCTCGTAACACGGAACCAAAAACGTCATTTTACATTCTGGTAAGCGAAAAGAGCACAAAAATCAGAACACAGTTTAATCCACCTATTGAACTAGACAAAAATAAAAAATACGAAATGGCCCTCGTAAATCTCGCAACATACTATTCTTTTCCAAATATCGACGCGACAAACAACAACTTTAGGTATTCACCGACTGGCGTGAGCCCTTGGTTTAACATAGAAGTACCGGAGGGAAGCTATGAAATAACAGATATCAACGACCACATACAGAGAATCATGAAGGAGAATGGGCATTACGACAGGGTAAATTCAGAGTACTGTATCTCAATAGAACCAAACACCAATACGTTGAAGACTGTGTTAAATATAGCAGAGCACTATGCGGTTGACTTTACGTCTAAGAATTCGATTGGAAAGGTTCTAGGTTTTATAAAATATATCTATCTTGGAGGATATAACGAATCGAAGAACATAGTAGATATAATGAGTATCAGCAATTTACTACTGACCAACGACATTATCGGGTCTTCGTACATTAACGGAACGACGGTAAACGTAATACATTCTTTTTTCCCGAACGTAGCCCCGGGGTACAAAATTATCGAAGTGTCGCATAATTTAATTTATCTCCCCATTACGCTATCTACCATTTCAACGATGACAACGATGCTCACAGACCAAAATGGGAAAGAGGTAAATCTTAGAGGAGAAGAATTGACGATTCGTTTTCATATCAGAGAAGTTTGAAAGTTTGTTTGTAAACTAAAATGAGTCGGTACATAGGCTATAAAGTCAATATTTCAGAAGGACAACGAGACAAAATTCAAAAATCTCTTCAAGCAGGAACTGGTGTGAGTATCAAACTGGCACACGAAGATTTTAACGGCAACGATATGTTTGCTTTCACACAGGCTCAAATCAATAAAATGACAAAGGCGCACCAAAAAGGAACAGGCGTAGTCATCAAAATGAGTAAAACGCAATTGGAGCATAATAAGAAAGTCGAGGGAGGATTCATAGGCGCCATTCTTCCGTTTCTAGCAACGATAGCGAAAACCCTTATCCCTAGTTTAGCTATGGGGGCTATGAGTGGCTTAGGTTCCGCGGCTACATCGAAGATTGTAGATAAAATCAGCGGATCTGGCGTAGCGTATATTAAGGATGATGATAAGTGGTTTAAGATAAGAGCAGCTGGGTCTGGTTTGTACATGACCCCATGGCCAAAAGGCGCCTCGATAGCAGGATCCGGGTTGTACATGAAAACGGGGTCGGGGTATGTGTCTGTTGGTAAAGGACTTTTACTAGGCCCTAATTCTCCGTTCACCAACACGATTCTTGGTTGGTTATTATAAAAATAAAACGATTATAAAATGTCGAGACCATTACACAAATTTGGAACTAAACCAACTAGGCAAGCCGAGGTTAGAACGCAACCCCTGCAAGTCCATTGGAAGATTACGAGGGGCGTTACCCACGATCCAGTTAGGCTACTAGGAGGTGTAAGGTGGGAGATTTTTGCGCAAAATGTTATAACGATACAACCAAAGACGACAACTACGCTAACTCTTGGACTCGGTGTAGAAATGTCTGCGGGACTTTGTCTCATTTCCCTCAAACAGAGTATCAAAGAACTAAGATGCAGTCTACAAAACGAAGTGGTTTCGGATGATGTGGTTGATGATATCATAGTCACTATTCAAAACAACTCCGATTCAGTGGTAACCATAAACGCGGGAGATTCGCTATGTCGAGTAAATTATCTAATCTAAAAAATATATCGCGTAAATAAAACGAATGGAATACGAAGGCATCAAAACAACACAATCACTCTATCCGAAGCTACCATCAGCACCGGAAGGAGAAATACATATCGTCACAGGGTCGGCGCAAACGTATCGGCTCCAAAAGATTGGTGAAATTAAGAAGGAAATCGAGCAAGTACGAGACAAAAGAGCGGCGTTGAGTAAAAAGTACCATAGAAGTGTAAGCGTAATCGGCGCAGTAGGTGGCGTCCTCTCAGCGGTCACGATGGGACTCGGAGTTTCAGGAATCGGAGTATTATCCACTATAATCGCAGCACCCATTGCTATGGCTTTGGAAGGAGCGGCATTAGGTGTGGGGCTGCTAAGTATAATCGGTATCTACATCAGTAAAAAGCTTGCGTTGAAGGCTGAGAAGCATGAAAAAATCAAAACGCTAGCCGACGCGAAACTCAACACGATCAGCGACCATATTTCAAAAGCTCTCATGGATGATAACATTACAGACGATGAATATTCGTTGATTCTGAGCGAGATTGAAAAATTCAACGGCATGAAAGAAGAAATTAGGAGTAATATTAAAGTTGCGATCGACGCGATGGATGAGGTGACGAAACAATCACTCATCGATCGTGGAAAAGATGAAGTCAGGCAGCACTTGCAATCTATGTTTGAGAAAAATAACGAATCTATCAAAAAAACGACTAACGCAAACATACGTGAAAACATGTAGACGTATGTTGTTACGTCTGGAAATACGCCTAACTTATGTTTTGAATCATGTTAAAAAATACGTCTGAAAACATTATTTTTTTTTTCTTACTTAATTAAAATGCCGGGTATAATAATCAAAGACTCTGCGAAAGGAGACGATTACGTTACAAAATATAAGAAAAACAGGGAGTATATTAATCAAAGCTATTTATCGGAGTTAATAAATGATTCGTGGGTGCAAAGAATAATCCTCGACTATATCGATAAAAAAGCTAAGATGGAAGCTGAGACGCATGAAAAGATCAAAAAGCTAGCCGACAAGACAATCCTCACGATCCACGATTATATTTCAAAAGCTCTCATAGCTGATAATATTTCAGATGAGGAATATTCGTTGGAGGAGGGTCCGGTAGATATTAAATTGGAGATGGATATAATGGGAAAAAAGTTGCAATGGGGGCTATGTGTGAGAAAATAACGAATCTATAAAAAAGACGACTAACTCAAACATACGTGAAAACATGTAGACCTATGTCGTTATGTCTGAAAATACGTCCAACTTATGTTTTGAAACATGTTGAAAAACACGTCTGAAAACATTATTTTTTTTTCTTACTTAATTAAAATGTCGTGTATAATAATCAAAGACTCCGCGAAAGGAGACGATTACGTTACAAAATATCAGAAAAACAGGGAGAATATTAATCAAAGCTATTTATCGGAGTTAATAGATGATTCGTGGGTGCAAAGAACAATCCTCGACTATATCGATAAAAAAGCTGAGATGGAAGCTGAGAGGGATGAAAAGATCAAAACGCTAACTATAGAGACAATCAACACGATCAATGAGTATATTTTAAAAGCTCTCCAAGACGATAACATTTCAGATGAGGAATATTCGTTGGAGGGGGGGGGGGGTCCGGTAGATATTAAAATAGAGGTGGATATTAAATCCGAAATGGAAGGGGAAGAAAGAGACTATCAATGTACGAAATGGTTTTCAGTTGGTAACGAATCTATCAAAAAAGACTAACATACGTGAAAACATGTAGACGTATGTTGTTACGTTGGGAAATACGTCCAACTTATGTTTTTTCACACGTCCAAAAACACGTCTGAAAAACATTATATTCCTAATTTAAAATGCCGTTTGTAAAAATAACCGACCCCGCGAAAAGAGACGATTTAGTTGCAGAATATCTGAAAACAAAGAAGAATATTCAACAAAACTTTTTATCGGAGAAATTAGGAGATTCGGGGCTTCAGCAAGATTTAACCAAGTTCTTCAAACCTATCGTCGATTCCCAATCCGCAATTTCCAAAGAGCAAAATGTCTTATTGTCCGCTATCAATCAAAATTCGGTAGCTACTTCAAATGCGCTACAGGCACTTCCTTCGTTACAGGGCCTTCAGCGTCCGGCTATAGAAGCGTATAACCCCAATCCGACTGAGGATATCAAAACCCTGTATCTTGGAGATATGGCGACTAAGTACCTTCGTCAATACCTCTCCGATAAAAAAATCGCCGACACGACGTTTGGAATAAAAGAAAAAAATGGGCAATTCTATATCGCTGACACTCCGATTTCGATTCAAGGAGACGACGTGACGGTTGTAAATAAGACTTACAGAGGAACACCGGGGCTTTGGGAGTTGTTGACGATGAAACAACCGAACGCCACGATATACGACAATAATGATATAGGTGATTACGCCGAGATTCTCACCACAACGAATGCTATAAGACAGGAAAAAAATCCTAACAAACCTAAATCATCTAAGCGCGCCAAATACAGAGAAATTGTCAAACCGATATGGGAAAAGATAACCCTAGGTACAGTGGGTAAAGGCGTTGGCGTAATCGTCATCTCCGAAGACCCAAATGTATTAGCGAAACAGCTAGAGCTTAGAATTCAGAGCTACAGGGTGGGTAACAACGGAGTAAGAAACGAGATCGTGGCGATATGCGACGAGTTACTACGGCAAGAAGCGCTGAGTAAAGATGGTTATAAAAATATAATGTCGATATTATAAAATGTTGATCATTAAAAGAAGGAGTTACAGGAAGCAATACGTTATCGGTGGATCTGGAATATTCGACACTATTTCAGGATTTTTCAAAAGACTTGTTACTTCGAACGCTGCCAAACAGTTAGCAACGAGAGCTCTTAGTGCGGGTAAAGACGTGGCAACAGAAATTGGGAAAAAGGCTATCGATGTTGGAAAAATAGCCGCAACCGACGCTGGCAAAAGATTAGTAGAGAAAACAGCGGCGAAACTATTTACTCCTCCTAAGAAACAGGTTACGCAAGAAAGTAGAGATATTATTGATCGACTTAGTAGCGTCGGGGTGAATCCGGAGAATATCAATAATCTGATGATGGGGAATGGTTTGAAAAATGTCCCGTCGATTCAAGATTTAGCGCGTAAACTAAACGGCGCGGGAATGAAGGTTGTGTAAAAAAAAAATATCGTATAATAAAATGAAATCAGATATTCTAAACTTTACCGAACAACCTCTGATTGACGAGGGTATCGAGCGCTACCAATACCACCAGTATGAACCGATTCAGGGAACGAATATAAACACCGCGGGGGGAGAGATAGTAATCAACATTTATTCTCAAGATGTTTTCAACCATCCGGCGGAATCTTTCCTATTATTCGAGGGTAGATTGACGAAGGCGGACGGTACCTTCTACGTTAATGCCGATGTTGTAGCCCTTACGAATAATGGTCTCATGCATCTTTTCAACAATATTAAATACGAATTAGGAGATCAAGTCGTTGAATCATTACGTAACCCAGGTCAAGCGACTACGATGCTTGGTTTACTCAAATACCCAAATGATTTTCAACTAGCACAAGGTTTGAATCAGCTGTGGTATAAGGACAGTGGCGCGACTGCTGTTATCGCGGATAATCAAGGTTTCGGCATTCGACAGTCGTATCTAATTCGAAAACCGGGAGACAATGGCACGTTTAGTTTTATCGTTCCATTGAGCCATATTTTAGGATTTTGCGATGATTACGACAAGGTTATTTTTGGAATGAATCACAAGCTAACTCTTGTTCGTAAAGGCGACGATGACGCAATTTTTAGACTCGCTGCTGCGGGTGCTGGGAAAGTCAGATTAGACAAAATCGCGTGGTTTATGCCGCACGTCGTTCCAGCCCTTGAGGCGAAGCTTGAATTGCTCAAAACGATCGAATCGAAAGTATCGCTACCAGTTGCATACAGGGCCCGCCAATGCGATAATATAAGCGTCCCACAGACGACGACTTTTGAATGGTCACTTGGCGTTAAGTCATCGGCTGAGAAACCAAGGTACATCATCATTGGATTTCAAACCGATCGTGGCGGTGATCAAGAAAAAAACCCATCGATTTTCGATCATTGCAATCTAAAGGACATCTACGTCATGTTAAACACGGAACAATACCCAGCCGTCGGTTACAACCTATCATTCCCGAATCAGCAATTCTCACGAGCTTACAGAGAAGCGGCCTTGTTTGGCGAAAAATTCTACGGAACGGACGAACTGGTATCGCAAAGCAATATCACACCGTCAGACTTTAAAGACCTCTTCCCGATTATGGTGATTGATGTAAGTAATCAAGTTGAGCGTCTAAAGTCATCGTTTGTCGATCTCAAGATCAAAGCTATTTTTAATGCTGCTCCGGTGGTTGGTACAGATGCGTACGCGGTGATGATTTACGACAAGTTACTCAATTTTAAATCGGATGGTACGAAATTGAGCGTGGTGTATTAAAAAAATATCTTGTACTATAAAAATGAAACTGACAGAATTGAAAACGCTGGTGAAAGAGCACGGTATCAAAACTTATCTCAACAAGCCTGAACTTATCAATCTATTGTTTGAGAAGGGCATACTTTCGCGTGATATCGTTGAAAAAGAGAAACAACGGCGAGAACCGAAGGTGCCAAGCACGGACCCTAAATATGACAGATTGAAAAAAATCAGAAACCAACCGAGACGAGTAGATATATTAGACCGAGAAACGGGTGAAGTAAGCTCGTATTCATCGATTTACAAAGCAGGTAAAGCACACGGGCAAGAAGCGCGAACAATCTTAGCGTTCGATGGTCGAGTATGGAGAAATAGATACGAAATTAAAGTTCATGAGAGAAAGGAGGATTTGGTAGAAATTTAAATTCAAAACTAAATGTGGTTTCGAATTTAGGGTCGTAAGTATGCGGCTGAAAAGTCATGAGCCTCAATGTTTGAGTCAACGTCTGCCCCAACCATTATCTCGAGGTAGTCGGTATTAGTTAATCGAACTAGGCAAGTGCCCGATACATTATTATTCGCTCCAGCCGTACCTCCGCCACCAAAGCCACCTCCACCGCCGGGCATCTTCATGTACAACCCCTCATTTTTCATCAAGGAAACATTACCGTAAGTTCTATCACTATTAGCGTGAAATTCTACAAAAATATTAACTATATAACATCCGGCTTTCTTAGGAAAGAAACGTTTCGAATTGATGAAACAATTATCCGGATCGAATCTTACTCTCGGAAAATTTACAAAATTCACACCAGTGCCAGTACGGACAGCCTGAATAGCGTGGGAGTAGGCACTAAACGCTGGGCCAAAGAATCGGTTGGTTGAAGCAATTTGTTCGTCGACATATTTTTTATTAGTCAAATGATTATCGTTGGATGGAGTGCCATTGTGATTCGTTATCAAATCATAGGCTTGTCCGTAACTTAGAGCCTCATCCATTCCTGCATCCGGATTATTCGTTATAGGAAGACCTTTTATCACGCGACCATTCATATCTAGATCTCCTGTAGCCGCATTCGCTCCATCTCGTCTTAGAAAAGTATTGTTGACTTGGGATAATGTGATACCACCTGCTATTACTCGTGGTGTTGATCCACCATCCATTTGACCAAATATGTTTACAGGCATTTTATTATCCTAATATTTTTAGTATAAAAAATTACATTGGTCGTAAGAATGCGAAGGAAAAGTCCTTAGCAACTATACCCAAAGCGGTGGTTGAATAAACACCTATCTCGAGGGTATCTGCGTTGGTTAGAAAAATTATGGTACTACCTGTTGCATTGATAGCATCGGCATTTGACGCACCCTCTCCACCCGCAATTTGCATATGCACCCCTCCATTTTTATACAGGTAAACGAAACCCGAAGTAGCAACACCGTATGTACGAAATTCTATGTGCGTTGTAACTATATAGTAACCTCCTTTACCAGGGCAGAACTCAGTCCCTCGAAAAATAGACTCGATCGTTCTGTAGGATCTTTCTGTATGGAAATAAACTTTTGTGTGTGTATTGGCGCTTATAGCTTGCGTAGCTGTAGTGTATATGCTAATCACGGGTCCAATTGCTTTCGTGTCAACATATTTTTCAGCCGTTGCATCGACGTATTTCTTGTTAGTCAAATGATTATCGTTCGTCGGTACATTATCGTGATTCGTTATCAAATCTATACCCTGTCCTCGACTTAGTGCCTCGTCCATTCCCTCTTCCAGAGTATTCGTTGTAGGTAGACCTTTTATCACACGGCCATTCATATCTAGATCTCCAGTAACAGGGTTTGCTCCATCTCGTCTTAGAAAAGTACTGTTTGCTTGAGTTAATGTGACGCCGCCTGCTATTACTCGTGGCGCTGATTCGCTAGCCATTTGACCAAATATGTTTACAGGCATTTTATTAGTATAAATTATTTATAACGTCTTGAAATTTACAACCGTCTGACATAGTCTTTTTTAGGACGTATAGACATAGATGACCGCAAAAGACTTCGTTGTCGGGTTGAACACGCTCGCTGTTGTAGTAGACAGGGCTGTGTAAATACTTTAGCAGTTCGGTAGGGGGAGGTAGACCGTAGCTGTCGAAATATATTTTAACCTTTCCGTTCTTTAAAAAACAGCACCAGTGGGTCCCGGATCCCTTCGAGTCATCTAGATTCAGTATCCCACACTCATTTCGGTTAGGTTTTTTCGGTAGTTCGTCTCGTAAGAAGACGCCACGGAAGTTTGGGATATTTAGCTTCTTAGCAGCATCGATCAACTGTATGTTTGAGAGAGGGATATTTGGAAGTACGATGCCTTCGACATTTATCTCTTTGTTTGTCTTAAAGCTCATTTTTATTTGTTTCTTCTAAATATTTTATAAAGTTATACGCTTTTTCCACCTGTGAGATTTTGTTCGCTTTTTGCATATTTTTTTCTAATAGCACCGGGCGTATATTCAACCAATTCACAGCTTTATCAAGTTCTTTTTCATCGAACGATGATATTGGCAAAACAAAATCGAGTTGCCAAACCGAGCCGTGATTGTCTATATTCATACCCTCTTCAAATTGGAACTCGATCCATTTCGTAAATGTTTTAAGACCGATACCGAGTTTACTTTTGAGACATTCTGGGATTTCCATTTCACATTTTGAGTCTGTCATTTTATCACGCCGTTGGGCTTCTACGCGGATGAGATAATATTTATGTCTACAATTTTTGCAAACGTTAGCATATCCGTCTTTTTGGAATCGATTTTTATCGTATTCAGATATGTTCTTCTCTATTTTGCAGCCGCTACAAACTTTTCTTTCCTTTGTTTCTCTGTTCTCTAGCATTGCATATTTATGCGCACGCTCCTTTGCTTTGGTATTATGACAGGTTTTACAGCTCGTATAAATTCCGTTCCTTTTTGTTTTATCTTTATGAAATTCGTTAAAACTTTTTTCAATCTTACAGCAGCAGCAAACTTTTTTGTTTTTTGTTTCCCCCACTTCAAGCTCTGAGTATTTTTGTCTAAGTTCCTTCGTTTTGATAATGACACACTTTTTACAAGAAGCAAAATAGCCGCTCTTATTACGTTTGTTTTTGTAAAATTCAGTTAAGCTTTTCTCCATTTTGCAATTGGTACATAATTTTAAGTCTGCCATTTTATATTAGGATATTTTTTTCTTAAGTAGATTTCAATAAATAATGTCCATATGCTAAAGTGTGAATGCCATCCTTCATTATGACTCTTTTATCATCGTCAGCTGATAGCGCCACTTTGTTTACCTCTTCTGTATAGATATCGTGAAGATGGGATCGAATCACATTCATTTTTCTCGATTGTTCTCTTCTCGTAAAAAGACAGTCTTTATAATCATCATGGGTTATCGATTTCTTAACGACATTTTTCTTAACGCCCTTGCATTTTTTATGATCTACGCCGGCCATCTTATACGAATACAACTTGGATCTAAGTCCCACAAATTCTTCTATTTGTTTACCTGAAGCTTCGTCCTTGAACAAACCGATCACTTTCTTGTTCACTCCGGTTTCAATTCCGGATGGGTGGTCCTTTGGATAGTCTGACGTATCAAACATGCTTCGAACATCGGGGGCTATATCAGCGTAAAAATCAACGGTCTTAATTTCATAGGCTAACGAATCAGTATCTGTAAAAAGCAACTGTGACCTATCCCCATACTTGGTCTTGATGTAATTATAATGAAAAGAATACATCAAAGTTTTACTCAAGTCTAGGATGCACATTCCTAGATATATCGGCTTGTTATAGAGCAACGAAGTCTTCTTCATGTGAATGGCAATTAAATTTTGATCAAAAATAGTCCGACTGCCGTAACTCGTTTTAGCCGCTAGTTTTATGGCTTGCTTCTCGCTTGAAACCAGTTTAATATCTACGCGAGACTCTATATTTTCACAAGTCTTACCAAACACGCTATTGTTCATAAGTTTGAAAAAGTCTTTCTCGAAATCGTTTTTGGCTTTGGTCCTCAGATTAGTATTTAGGTCGATATATTTTTTCAACCAGGTGCTTTCTTCAAATTTAATTCCTCGATGAATTTTGGTAATCTTCAAACCTAGGCTTTCATACTGCTTCAAATTTTCATAATGGGTTATGTACTTTACTTTGTCATTCAGGTTTGGGATGAGTTTAGGAACCGTTGAAGATTCGGGTATGATATTCTCAGGGGCAAGGGGGTAGTCGTTGTGAAGATCGTGTAAATCTTTCGAATATTCCAAGTCCACCTCCAATATACACGGTATTGATCTCCAGTCGTTTAGCTCATCATCAGCCATCCACTGAAACCCGTGAGTTGGAAGATTCTTACACATTGCCCACCCATACAAGTTGTTAGCGTCCAAATAGGTTATAAATGTTGAAGGTTTGCTATCGTCAAACGTTTGCAAGTACTTATTATTTGCTTGCCCATAACGATGTGAAATTGTGCTAACACCGCCTCTTATCCCATGCTTGATCATTAGTATCATATCGTAATCGCTCAATAATTCCAACTTTACTCCAGTCAACTTTAATGAGGCATCCCATGCTAGACCGGGTGAAGTGTAATACCAGGCAGGATCTAGGTTGTAGTTCTTCATACAAACGTCTCTAAAGTTTTCAAAGACATCGGCTAATAATAGAACATCCGAAAGATTGTACAAGTCATGATATTCTCTGAATGATTTGAAACCGAATTCTTTCCATACCATTTTTGCATGCTCGTAGTCTTCGTCACTGATGCCTGAGTCGTTTAGTTTCGAATAGAATGCTGACTTTGGTGGTAGTTCTGTTTCGTTCAATTGATCGATGGAACTAACGTGGTCGTACGGATAAACCCCTTTTCTCAGCAAGAGATCGAGCTGATTACCGGAATAGTACTTGTTTATATTTTTACACTGGTCTTTACTTAGGTTCTTCGATAAGGCGTCGAGGCTCGCTGGCATGAATCTAAAACTATCGATGAAACGTAATTCACGCTTGACCGCTTTCTCTTTCCCTTCTTTGTTAATAAACTTATCGACTACGATCTCTCTGCTAAATGAGATATACTTTTCTTCATTGCAGGGGATGCATTTAATCTGTTCATTATTACCACCCCGTAATTTCTTCACGAATAGATGGCTATCGTAGCCGGTTAGATTATGGAATACTACTGGGAAAAACTTGGGAACTTTATACTTTAGATTACAAATCTTATGAGCGGCGCCTCTGAATTTACCAGTAAGATGACAGTGGTCCCTTACTCGCATGTTATTGTCACTATCATCATCAACAAAGAACTCGCCCCCGCATATATGACAAACAGTAGCCGAGTCGTATAGCTTCTTGTCGTCCTTTCCAAATATCATTTTCTCTGGGAACTTAAATCGATTATAAATATCTTTTACTTTCTCAACAAGACTGTCAATAAATATCTGCGCTACATCATCGTCTTCGCTCTTCGCTGTGAACGTTACAGGAGCTTGCGAATATAGGTCATCATCGAAACATTTTATGTGGTAACAAAACGAGCTAGGAGTATGTTTCTGGTATTTATTGGTGTAAGACGTGCTGGGATCGGGTTGGCATGTATCGATCGGTTTAATGAAGGATTCGAAATCCGCATAGATAATAAAAGGTACTCGCATTTTTCGATAATAATTTTTAAAACTCAACATAGTTCCTGGGCTTGGGAGTTCTATTCGTTGGGCGTCATGTTGCGAACAGTACTCGATGTGTTTTTCAAGCGAGTCTTTCGTTCTGTAACCGATTAAACATCTTCTACAATAGTGCATCGAATTTACAGATTTTTCTGTTCGTGCCGCCATCAATCTATTAAAGTTCTTGATCCAACAGTAATGTTTCTTTTCATCGTCGGAAATAAGCAGTAGATCTACGCAGGTATCGCTTTCATGCTTCGATATGTATAATGGGTATACGCTCTTTTCAAAACCAAATACGCTAACGCTAATGTTATTACAGCGCTCAAACTTATTTATAATATTTGCATCAGCAGCAACTGGGAACACGATACCGCTCCAATCGAGTTTCTTAGATTGTTCTATCAGGTCTTTAGTGATTCTTTCAGGGTGCTCATCAACTGGATTCAACGCTCTAGTAATACACCATTTGAAACATTCGTCGTCTTCGTTTTTCATATTAATAATAGCCTTTTTATTTGCTAAATACTCGGGAAGCTGAATATATGAACTACCTTTCAATGGCTTGTATACCACTGTGTCGATATCCAACTTCAAAACGGCCTTGAATCGCCAATTACTACCCCGCATCTGATAACTCGCCATGCTCTCCTTAATTTTATCCACTGCGTTGGTATATATTTCCTTCACATCGGTTGCTTCTAAAATAATATCAGTCTTTGATTTGAAATTAGGCTCAGCCGTTGCTATTTCACCGGATTTTATGTCTACTTTCTCCATTACACACATGAGATTGAGTTGAACTTTTACTCCTCGATTTTTCGCTAACAGTCTAACTACCTGCGATTTTACAGCCTTGAGAAAAGATTCAACATCGATACCGCTGGTTCCTTCGATCGTGTATCTTTTTGTAAATCCTTTGATAGCCGTCGCAGTCTCTCGAAGATTGAACCTATGAACGGGTGGTTTGATTTGAGGGGGTAACTGACTAATCTCACTAGTCAACCAATCCGAAAAAGTAGCTTTATTTTTCCCCACAAATTTCCAAATAGTAGACACGTGTGCTGTAAGTTCCTCTTTTCCTAATCTTGAGTATCCTCGTGTGCCTCTCTGTTTCGCAATTTCTCGCAATTCTCGTATAGTGCCCGGAGTACGCGCTGGGACCTTGGTGTCTGGTGCCCGAGCGCCTAGTCGATCTCCTTGCTTTATGAACGCTATAAGTTCCGTTTTTGGTAGTTTCGAGTATCCTTTTTGTCCTCTCTGTTTAGGAATTTGTCGCAATTGTTTCAGATTATACGTATCGTAGTTCATTTTATATACAAGATATTATCTTTATACTGATACAAGAAATTTTTTTTGTTATTTTATATACACAAGAAAAAAAAAAACTTAGTGACCCTATGACTCATCATCGAAACTACTGGAAATTCCCCGCATGATGAGTCATAGGCGCGTGCTGGGGTGGATATGGGGTGGCAAATTTTTTGATGAGTCGGCATATTTTTTTAACCATGGTTTGGGTTGACAAATTTTTGAACCATGGTTTGGGTTGGTGTATGACGGATCACAAGAAAATATTTTTTTTTGTTATTTTATATAGTAAGAAAAAAAATAAATTTGTGTGTTGGAAAAAGTTGAACCATGGTTATGGGTAGGTATATTTTTGAACCATGGTTATGGGTCGACATATTTTTGAACCATGGTTATGGATGGACATATTTTTGAACCATGGTTATGAGTCGACACATTTTTGAACCATGGTTATGGGTGATTTGGAAAAGTTGAACCATGATTTGGGTTGAATGTCCCAGAATAGTCTTAATCTATCTACTCGCATATTTCGGCAATTTCTTACCAATGACTAATGAACTACTTTGCTACTTACTTTTCAGTATAAAATTTGTGCTGGCCAGTAAATCAATCAGTCAATCAATCAGTCAATCAATCAGTCAATCAATCAGAATTTATATATCGCCCCTTCAAAATGCCTACTCAGAGGCGCTCCAGGCCGAGATCAAGCAAAAAACAGTCTTCGGCCGTTTTTAACATTGAAAACAGAGAGGTGCCGAAAAGTCAAATTCCTGGTTGTTGGACCAACCACGGAGAAGGAATGGCTCTGCATTGTCAAAGTAATCTGAGTGAAAGTAACCATTGAGTCACCACTAACAGCAGAGTGCAGTGTGCGGAGGTCTATGCAAGTGGAAAGTGGGAGACAGAGCGCACGCAGACAAGACGGTGCTTAGCCTGATGTGCATCGCCACGCAAAAGATGCAGTCCTGAAATAAATGTGCTGTGGGAAAGGAAAGGCTAAACAGTAAAGTACCAAGTCAAGCTGCTACTCCAAGTTGTTTTATAATTTTGGTAATATCGCTAAATTTTTAAGACTTCCGAAAATGGCGTGTGCTCATTGTCGAAAAGAGAATTAGGTTGAAAGCTGCTAAATTTAGCATGCCACCACAACAGTTCTGAAATCATGTTGGAGAAGGTCTTAGGTCCTTATGATACATACACGTTTTTCCAATATGGAGCAATCAAGTCGCTTTGAAGATTCCCGGCCCATTATATATCGGGCCACCTTTTCTACACTCACATAGGATGAGCAGATGACGACCAGGTCCCATGGAAGGACGAGGTTATTGAGTTTGCGGTGATGATTACTGATGAACTTCTTGAGCTATCTGCCATTTTTCTCGGTGACATTCCACCACATCGAATATGTTGCCACTATCCAGCAGCTGTGAGTCGGGCTTTATGATGGTCAGAGCCATTTGCACATTCAAAATGTGGATGTTCCCCTCACAATAAGAACCTTGACATGGTCTGCTGCCAGTATCAACGAAATCACGAAAGTCTCGTGTCTTTCGTGTGGCGAACAAGTCTGGAAGTACCTGAAGGAAGTATCACTCTTTGTGACTCACATAATATTATAATACCAAGTAGGCCTGCTGTTTCCAGAGCGCAGCGTCAGCAGTTCCTTCCAAAAATGACACGAATTTGCTATCCATGCTGCCCACCGACAAGAACAGGGAGGTTGCTAAGGTTGCCACAAACACGTTTAGTTTTCACTTCTAGGACTTGTCTGAGTTGCTGGTTGGGCCTGCGTTTTTTGGACGATCATTTTTAAGTGGGTGAGAAAAATCGGGTTCTGTGAGATCATGAGAACGAATTTCACCATTTCCTGAACCTGTAGCAAAACAGGACTCCACAATATATATTTCCGTTGTTAAATCACTCGTCACATTCTTCAACCCGTTGGAACTGTCTGATGACTTTTTACAGTAGCCTATGACCCAAGCCTATATCATTATTGGAACTCGATTGTAACAAAAGAGCCATGTGATTCTCAAATCCGTTAAAGTGGTTAACTGTATCGCTGAAGTTGAGTAGACACTTCAGTTCAAAAATTTAACTCTTCGCCAGCACAAAGTGCAGAACAAAGGCATGCAGTGTTCTGGCTACAGGTCGTAGGGAAACACAAGAGGCAGTGCCATGAGCCAACCAAAACGGCAACCATCTATTTGGTAAAAATCGGCTGACTTATAAATTCATTGGAAAATGTTGATATTCTCGGCTACATTTTCATTACCATATTGTCTTCTAAGTTTTGCAGTCAATGTCCTAAAACTACCAAAAATTTACTCATTTCGACAGGACTGTAGTAACATCATTTAGAAAATTAATTAAATTGCATACCTCAGAATTTGTGGTTGACTATTATGCATTTATTACTAACATTGCCGTGTGCCGATGTCTTGATAAGTTTGATGAAAACCATTAGGAAATTATGAAAATTTCGTCAGCTCCGCGCCAGTCCTAAATATTAACATTTTCTTATAATTTTTTAACTGTGACCTACTAACACCTGGCGTCACCAAACGGTGGGTTGGAGAACAAATTTAAACCACTTTCATTTTTTAGAACCACCCTAGTCAGCACCCATATCATACCTGTTTAAAAGATCTTTGTCTGAATCGTATATCCCTCCTCAATGGAAGGAGAGCAAAATTACCCCTATTCCAAAAATATCCCTTTAGAGTTTATAGAGTAACCGTTCAGAGAAATCTTGAAACTGTATCTTACAATAAGTTCGTTCGCTTCTCAGCATCTTTCTTTCGCAGGTATAATAATTCCTTTGGCCGATCGTCCTATAAGAAACACTCTTAGTGGATGTTGATCAGCATAATCGTAATTCATGTTATCGCTTTCAGCATCAGTAGATCCACCATCAATGATTATCAATGATTATCAATGATTATCAATGATTATCAATGATTATCATCTGACTTCTATAGCTAAGTCATCTGCATAAGATATATAGCAATACTGCTTTTGGATGCAGGTGGAGAGAGCAACGCGCATGTGCTGATGGGATGTGTCTCTGCAGATAACTACATATTGTAGTCAATGTTCTTCTATCGACTGCATCGAGAGAAGAGGATCTTCTGGAAGACTCGTCTGAATTCTGCGTTGAAGATCGTGTAGATCGCTGGATTGAGGAAGCTGTTCATGTATCCGAGCCAGACGAGAAACGAGAAGAGGATTTGGTCGATCTGACAGACGGAATGATTGTCGAATAGATCATAACGAATACAGATGGCGTTGATGATGTTGATCGTGAAGAACGGGACCCAGCAGAACAGAAACACTCCTACAATTATTACATGACAACCATCCAACACATAACACACAACACACTCCTACAATTATTATGCCAACCAACCAACACACAACACAACGCAACCATGCAGATCAAAACGCAACCGACGCCCTTCATTACCAACTGGCAAAATTAAATATATGCCAAAAGTGAAGGACCGGTCAAGTCCCTACAGATGCACTATATATAGATTGTTTTGAAACATATGAAGTAGCAACACTGCAAATTTCTTCTCTTGACGATATAATAATAATGACAATTTATATGGCGCCGTAACGCGGCCATACCGCTACAAGGGCGCCTCACAAACGGCCGACTGCGGGATACGCCTTGGCAAACAGATAAGTTTTAAGCTTTGTTTTAAAAGACTCCACTGAGGTGGCCAGTCTAATGTCCGGTGGAAGACTGTTCCAGCATCTGGGACCAGCAACCGAGAATGCGCGGTCGCCGAAACGTGTCCTCATATGAAAGAACGTTTGCATTCTATGATGACAATTACAGCTTGCATTTAGACTTTACTAACGGTATCATGTTTAGCCTAGAATTATACAGGGGGGGGCCATAAAAAAGTAACCCCCTACGGTTTTTTACCCTTTTTTCAATCTGGCCATAATGTGTAAATATGAATTGTCTATAAGCCTGTAAAATTTCATTTCGAAATCCTTGCTTCTGGCCAAGATATGGGTAAAAAAAGCCGTAGGGGTTACTTTTTTATGGCCCATCCTGTACTTACGTATACATCATGCACACGAAAATAGTATACACAGACAACAAATCTCTTTGTTGACTTCTTATACTTTCGAGAGAGAGAGAGACTATAGCCAACAGTAATTGAAGGATATTGCTACTTAAACCTCAAGACACAATACAGTTTTTCATCGGCTGTGGTTATTTCCTACGCATCCTCCTCTCAAAACTGGAATTGCAAAACACTTCATGCTTATGGTTGACTCTCAAGAGTCTAGCTGGTCTAGATTTGAATACACTGGACCATGTTATAGAGTAAAAGCTACTACATTGGCAACAGAATCTATTGGAATATCAGAGGAACAGCTTAGATCGAAGAGCTTAGAAAAGCAGATGACGCGAAATTAGACGATTATGATGATACTAATAATTATGATGATAGACAAAAGGTTCCAACCGAGAACAATGGCGAGTGTCTTCGTGGCTTTCCTTTCTCTTCGACTGGCTCCTTTGTCTCTCCTTTTCTGCTTCTTCTGCTGCTCAGGTTTCTGTCGAAAGTGGAAGTTGAACTTAGTGACCGTCGTCGCCTTATT